>BSBK01003531.1:0-327500 GCA_027943335.1 Chamaecyparis obtusa | reverse complement strand
CCAAACTTTATTTTTGTAAGTAATTTGAATTATATATTGGATGTATATGTTGTTCTCTCAAATGGAGTATGCATGATGAATAGAGGATCTAAGGTGCTTGTTAGGGTGTTTAGATAAGAACTCTATTTTAGTTTGATGCATACACAATTCAATGTAATAGTTCTCGTGTTAAGCCAAAGACAACTGCTTCATATTCTTCATCATCTTCATTTGGCGGTTGATGCTTTCTAGGTACCTAAGGGTGCTCATTCTTTAAAAATAAAAGTTATTATAGAGAAGGAAATGTTATAGCCCCAAAATCTTGGACCTTGTTCCTATTCATGAGAAGGGCTCTTAAAGTCTTAGAAAATAAAACCCTCATTGACGGTTAGATGATTGTAATCTTGAGTCTAATTTTTGTGAGCATTGTATGTATAGAAAAAAAAACTATATTTACATTTTATAATTTTTTGGGTGTTGGATCTAATGCATTTTGATGCTTTTGGTCATGTTAATGTTCATTTAATTTTTGAATATGTTTAATTTGTATCATTTATTGATGATACTTTATGACATGATTTTAAATTTCCTTAGAAGCAAATCTAAAGTCATTAATTAGTTTAAAGATTTTAAAGCTTAAAAAATGTAGTAAAATGATCAAGTGTTTGATGACTAATAACAATGGTAAGTTTTGTTTAGTGAATTCCAACAAGTTCTATAAAAAGCATGTGATTGAGAGGCATGATATAATTGTAAACACTCCTAAGCCAAATGGAGTTACAAAGAGAATGATTATGACATTAATGGAGAGCGGTAGGAATATGTTAAGTGAAAATAACCTAGAATAAAATTTTGGACTAAACTTATATATCTACTACTTGCTACATGATTATCGAGTCTCCTACATCAACTCTTGTTGAGAAGAATCCTTTAGAGGTGTTGTCGAGGAAAAAATCATCTTCGAGATATATTTGAGTATTTAATTACAAGATATGTACATGTGTTGATAGAGAATGAATAGAAGTAAAAGAACAAGGGAATTAAATGTATCTTCATTGATTATGGTGTCAATGTGAAAGAGTACAAGCTTTGGGACCCAATGGACAAGAAGATTCTCTATATTAGAAGTGTTATATTTAGAGAGATGAAACCATATTCTATTGGCACAAGCTTTGGGATCCAATGGACAATAAGGTTCTCTATAATAGAAGTGTTATATTTAGAGAGATGAAACCATCTTCTATTGGTTTATAGCTAGAGAAAGAAGAAAATAAAGAGGATGCAATTCTTTTTCCTCCCACCCCAAAGAAAGAGGAACCAAAAACACAAGTTGGACTTAATAATGAGGAGATATTAAGTAGCATTGAAATATCATAAGATGAAGAGCCTTAACCTTATCCTTTAACAATGTCCATGTAGACTAGGCAACAATACGAAACTTTTGGATATTCATTGTATGATTCTAGTTGTAGCTTTCTATTATTGTTAACATTGATGAACCAAAGAATGAAAGGAGGCTAACAAAATGAGTGATGTAGATGCATGGATAAAATTCATGGAAGAAGAGACAGTTCCAATAAATAAGGAGAATACATGGGATTTGGTATTATTGTGCTTCACAACTCACACCCCACATAGTCATTTAAGCAAGAGAGGAAGTCCCTGTTTTCATTTGTTTCCTTTCCCCTTTTCATCTTTTGCATTGTGTTTTTGTTCTTTGTGTCCTTTTATTGAGCTTTCACTAGTTAAGGAATTAAGGAAGTCAGAAAGTGAAATGATCCTTGTTACCCCCGACACCCCAATTAACAAAAATCCCTTGCCTTGTTTCATCCTTTTGTCTTTTCAGTGTTTTGAGCTTTGTAGTTTCAAATATGTTGGGTTGACTCAACATCTCCAAAATATCAATGGTCTAAATCCCTGATCTCTTTTCACTGGGGGATTGGGCTTTTATGGGTCTCAAGAGTGTTGCACTAGGTGACCACCCCTGATTTCCAAAGGGTCGGTATTGTGTGCAAATCCCTAAAAGGGTGACATCAACAAGGCATCACCCAATCGAGAACCTATATAAAGAGGATTTTTCCCTGTATTTATGCACATCACTTTCAAAGACGAATAGAAACAAGGAGTGTCTTAAGTTTTTTTTGCATACAAATCCCCTCTATCACTTGTACTTTTGTCTGTGTGGAGTACATTGACAACCTCCATCCTCAAGTTCTTCATTTGCCTTGGTGCTTTCATTATTTGGTTGTCTACCTCATTTGTAGGTAGGGCTTGTTGCCTCCTTTGCTTTTGTGTTTTGTTTTCATTTTTGGCTTTTTTTCCTAATAGTTTAGGTTTTTGGATTTATTTGGCTCGAAGTTATGCATCTTATGTTTTTATATTTAGGGTTTTTTCCTTAGGGTTTGTGTTGCTTGCACCATGATTTGTCTGATTAGGTTTTTAGTATCTTTCAATAAATTGTAGATGGAATCCATTCTTTGTTGCTTCAATAAAAATCATCATGATTATAAAAGCATGAAGATGACCTCAAAGGTGCTCAAATAATTGTTTTGCATAGAGTATGTACACTTTATGATTGCAAAACCCTGGCTGTTGATCAAATGTAGAGAAATCATGGGGATTCATAATCCCTGATCTCTAAAAGGATTCATCCTTTAGAGATTGAGGGTTCATGGAACCCATCCCTTATTGATGGTTTGGGATTCAACATCCTTTAACCTTGACACTTGATTTCCACTTAAAGAGAGGTATCATGGATGTTGGTATCCCTAAACCCCAAAAGGAGATTGAGGGTACCAACATATCAAACCTTTGAAAGCTATAAAACATGGTTCCCCTCTAAGAACTCCTTAATTTTTCAAGGTCCAAGGATGGTTTCATCTCCAAAGACCAAAAAGGTTGGGGATGCTAACATCCCTAAACCTTGAACCTTTGCAATTCCAAAGGAGTCAGAAATTTGATTTTTTATTTCAAGTCAGATGGGCTATTGATGGGTGGTGATTCTTTGCATGGGTTATAATTTATGCTGATTGAGAAATGATACTAACACTTGCATTTTTTGTAGAAGGAGATTTGATGGTTGTAACCCCAATATGTACAAGACTACAAGCTCTTAGGATATCACAAGCCATCCAAACTAGGCAATAACCACCAGGATATCACTAACACAGAGCTTGGTCATGTGGACTTGAAGGAGTTTTGAAAATGTATGGCAAGGCCAGAGGGAAGATCTTTTGAAGTTGCCTCCTTGGTATATTTTGGATTTATTCAAGCACTAACCTTTACTTCTTCTATACAATCCTCAAATCTGGTGATGACATGAACAGAGAATTACAACCCAATAGAAAAAGGTGTTTGGGAAGCTAGGAGAGATGATCCTAGACATTAGACCAAACAACGTGGAGGTTATTTTTCACATCCCCACATATAACAAGTATACGAAGGTGTCTAGGGAGTATGGAGAACATTTCTACAATAATGAACCAAATATTAATCTGTATATTCTTGAGAGGCCAAGGAAGAACCACCAACTTGACAAAATGAATTTTCATAGGGCCTACCTTAGGGAAGCAACTATGTCACTCTTCTGAGAAAAGTATCGAGGCTACTAAAGGCCAAAAAGCTAAAACCATGGATGATCCTCTACATCAAAACCATCAGGACTAGGAAAGAGAAGATAGATTGGGGAAAGGTCATAAGTGACACTCCAGATGAGCAACTGGTAGTAGTTAAGACTAACCCTAGATTCTACATGAGATCATATGTAGGATTTTAATAGGTGGCATAGGCCACTTTCCTAAGGAAGAAGAGAGTTGGTTCATTAAAAAATATGAAGACTCAGATAAATTCACATTACCTTTGATTGGTTCTCAAGAAGATTTGGAGAAGCTAGACTATAAAATAGTGAACGATGCTTTAATCTTCACAATAATTAGGTCTATTGAAGGGGATTTTTCATAAATGCTTTTAGCTGAAGCTATTGCACAAATCAATAAGTTTGGGAATTATTAGATTAATTTTGGAACTTTCACTTACATCAGGGTAGCTAGATGCACATTATTCATGAAGTTATGCTGGCAGGTGCCACTTTCTCATCAATTGATTGTGAACAAGAAAAAACCTTTCTTTCAATTTCCTATCACAACAAGAGCTCACTTTTCCCACGATACGAAAGTAGCCAAGTTAGTCACACCAAAGTGGGTTGAGCACCCACTAGATGAGAGACCCATTGGCACATTCAACCATGTGATAGTGACCATGGATTTCAAGCATGTACCCCACTTGGAGGACCATTGGTGTAATGTCCCCAATGTTTGGTGCTTATTTCAATATTATTTAGCTTAGTATCCTATTTTATTTGTGGTGTACCTTCTAGAGATGATTCATGACACTTTGATTATGAATTACTATTTTCAATAAGTCACTTGGATGTTTTTCTCATACTTACTATTTATAGTAAGTCACTAGGGTGATTAGTTAGCATCATATCTATATTTGGAAAGTGGATGGATTATTCCCATGAATCAAGATATTGGTAATTATCAAGGTTTTAATGATTTAAGTTAAATTATTAAAGTTAAAATAAGTTTAACTTTAATAATTATAATTATATTAAATGAATTTATGATATGACGACATAAGGGGGTTAAAGTGTATTTAAGTCATTTTTATAAAGTGACTTTATAAAATGACAATATAAAGTTACTTTATAATAAAGCTCTCCAGATTGTTCGAGAAGTTGCTTCATAATGAGGAATTGAAAGTAAGGGAGGATTTACCTCACATTGAGCATAGAGGTTCACTTGGAGTTTGAGGAGTCTTTATAAATGAACCTTGTCTTCCTTCAAGAGCATTTTATGAGAATTTGACATTGAGTTATTTCTCCATTATTCCTAATATTTAGTGTCTGGATTGTTATGAGGACACAAACCCTTGGGACTAAGAAGGTTTGGATGAAAACCCATTCCTTCGAGATTGGTGAAATCAAACAAAGTTTACATCTAGATTTAATGGTGGTTTTTGGAAAAGAATAAGATGATCAAGAGCTCATCTTGCTATCAAGGTGATTATCTATTGTTGATAGGAGTTCAAGGTATAAAATCTGGACTAGACCTTTGTCTATCGATAGACCTAGAACTTCTTATCATTTGCATTTGATAGAGCTTTTATCTCTTTGCTAGATGTGGGCATTAGAGGACATTAGAAGAAAAATTTCAAGAAGAGAGTAATCAAAATGAAGGCATTGGAGTTCTAGAGGGCTGTGATTGGATGTATGCTTACATTTGGGGCTAAGGTGACCACTGGTAATGCTTTTGGGAACCCATGACTAGGAACATTTATCAAAAGTGTTGGACATCCATGAACATACTACTCTTGGTAGAGACAACCTAGAAACATGGACATAAATTAGTAAATATATAATCAAATCTATACAGATGCATTCACTTCATCAGTCGTCTATGGATTTACTATCATAAAACCTTTGCTTGGGGTGAATCATCTAACTGGTTAACTTTTTAGATGTTTGTTGTGTTGAAGTTTCAAAAATTTAGAAACTTAGGAAGTATAGTAATGGTTTGTAATTTTTACAAATTCACACTTTATGGAAGACTGAATATTCTGGTTTCTTAAGCTTTGAGTCGGAAAAGAAGTCTTCTATATTTTGATAAAATGTCTAACTAAATGAAAAGGTTCTGAAAGTAGTTTTCCATGCCAACTATTTTTTATAATGTGTTGCAATTTAGTTTGATAATTGGAGGAGCCTTCTTGGAGGTTATGTGTTTGTGTTTTGTCTTCACAAGTAGAATGCTTGATCTTTATTGTCATAAAAGTGTTTGCTACAATTTCTTTGCATAGTAATTGTAACTTGTACTATGTTTGGTGACACAAGAACTTAGCAAATTTTAGAACAAACTTTGCACAACAATTGTTTGACAAAATGCATATATGTCAAAACTAAAAATTTGAGGACAGAACATAAATGGTTCTTACAAAGTTGGGAAAACTATGTGGATTATTATAGGTCCAAGTTAGGGATTATTACAAAATGTGTAAGAATTTGCCTAAGGAAAAAAATGAATGCCAAGATATAGAAGCTCAAGAGATAGCACACGAGAGACAAAATATGATATGATCCAATGATCAAATAATGAATAATAGATAGATAGATAGATTGATACAATGTAGGAATGCCTCAATATATAGGCAATGCATGATAACTAGAATTTATGCAAGTGATAAGCTATCAACTAGACATGGTGAATCACATGTCCACCAAAGGTGGATCATCCTCCATTGTACATGAAAGTATGTGCAACAATGAGAGAATGATAATGTGATAAGAGCACTAAAGGTGGATCTCACACACAAAGAGGTATGTGATGAAAACTATCACACCTAACGTGGAAATTCTCCTAACCATGTGCTAAAATGAAATGCAAACTCCTAGGTGTCACAATGAATACTAATATGCAAATGCATTATCCTAAGTAAATTTAAGTAAAGTGTAATTAGTGAATATTTAATTACACCAACACCCCCCCTTAAGTGCAACTTGGGGGAATGCACTTAAGCTCACAATGCAAGATGGGTCCCAACTACTAGGCTATGTTAGGTACCCATGTACAATATGCAAGAGCAAAAGATAGTGCAATCTCTCATAAAGCGGAGAAAGAGGGAAAACCTCATGGGAAAAACCCTCCCCCAAAAAGAGAGATGAATACAATAATAGAATATGAGAGAGAAGACCTCAGGCGAGGAAAATATCCCTCCATAAGATAGAAGAAGTGGAAGAGAGACCAAGGAGCCCCCCCTCAATGTAGAATGAACATCAATGGTAGATTCTCCAGGCTCGATGTAGAAACTGCTCCATGAGTGTAGAACAACATTCCTCCCCTTAGGAAGAAACAAGACCAAAGGTGTAGATATGAAGCCTCCTCCCCAATCTATAGGAAGAAACCTCAAAATGTATGGAATCTCTGAAACCTGCTCAAGTGTCCCCATGTCAAAGATGAAAGGTGCCTCCAAATCATGTGTACTAAGCCACTCTGCTGAAAAAGACAAATCAGAATCAACTGAGGATGAATGTAGAACATGTACCAAAGACCCAAGTATCTCCTCTAAAGATAAAGTGACCTCCTCCAACTGTTGTATCAAAGTATCCACAATCATGTCACCCTCAAAGGAATGATCAAGTAGAGAATGAAGATGAGGGTCAACATGGTCCCTCGCAACAATTGAAGAAGGATCATCCTCAACAAAGAGAAGATGAAAGTCATCAATGAAGTCTCCCAAATCTAAAATGTATGACTCCACAAACAAACTTGTAATGTCTGTCAAGTAGTCATCCCATGGAACCAAGTCTGGAAGACAATGAATATCCTGCTGCACTGAATCACCTGAACCCATGGCTATGTGAATGCAAGCATCATTAGGAGCAAGAGTAGAAGTAGTCTCAATAGGAGGAGATGAAATGGAAGGATCAAGAACTTGATCATGAGTGAGCACACCCAAGTTCAAGTAGCCAAAACTCTCCTCAAAATCTAAATCATCACTGTAATCGTGATCATATGCTGAAGTCACTGTCATCAAGAGGAACAAAATCTGCAAAGGAGTACAACTGAGAAGAGTGATCCACTATCCCAGTAGCAATAACTACTCCACTCTCCAAGTCCTTGATGAAAACTTAATTAGGTGTAAATTCTATAGTCTTCTTTGTAGCACCATTTGTGATTTGACAGATAGAAAGAAGGTTATTGGTCAAGTGTGGAACACACAACACATCATTGAAGTGTCCCTCCCTAACATCAACACTTCCTTTCCCAATCGCATTCATGTAAGTGTGATTGCCCATCAAAATAGGTGGACCTTTACAAGGCTCAAATGATGCAAACATGGACTGTGAAGAAGCCATATGATGAGAAGCCCCTAAATCTAGAAGCCATCTACCTGAATCAGGACTTGAAGAAGCATATAAAGCTTGTCCTTTTTGAGTGACAAATGTGTGACCCTTTCCTTTATCTTTTTCTGAATTTGGTGAAGAAGAGGTTGAGGTAGACATCCTAGAAGGTAAATTGATGTTGTTCTTGACAAGAAGATTCTTCAATTCATCAATGTCCTTCTTATAACAAAAGTGTTCTTCATGTCCATCCTTTTTGCAATATGCACAAAACTTCTTCTCCTTCTTTGAAGATTCACACTTTTGAGGTGATGTAGAAGTGTCATGTTGTGTGGAAGTTGATGTTGTACCTTCTTGTTGAGACTTAGACTTCTAATTCTTCTTCTTCTTTTGACTTTGATTGCCTTGACTCTCATGATTAGCCACCAATGCCTTTAAAGTTGAAGACTTGAGAATCCCCATACTGACCAATTTTTCTTGTTCTAAGACCAACATTTCTGAAAATGATTCAAATGAATGCTTAATGAAGGCACTTCCCATGGTCAACTTGTGAGTATTGTAACTTGAAACAAAAGCTACATATTCAGGAGGAAGATGTTTCAACAAGTGACTAACCAACTTCGCATCCTTCATGGAATTACCACAACCATCAAGTTGTGCTCTATAGTCATTGACTTTGTTGAGATAATCTTGGATTGTATCAAAGTTCTTGGGCTCTAATTTGAGGATATCAGTCTCAATTGTAAATCCCATTTCTTCATCCACTTTACCAAACAATTCTGCAGGTTTATCCCAAGCATCTCTAGCATTGTTTACAGTTTTTATGTGATACATGACAACTGCAGAAATATTCTCTCTCAAGACTCCTAAAGCTTTAAAATTTTTGCATGACCAATTATCTACTGCAATAGAATTATCATCAGTGGGTTGTTTAATTGTACCATCCACATAAGGATTTAAACCTCTAACCATTAACTTGCTCCATACATTATCTTTCCATGTAGCATAGTTATGTGGAGTTAATTTTGCAATAGAACTCATGATGCAAAATGAAAAAGAGCACAAGAAAGAGAGAGACACCAACACACAGGAAACCACCCCCCCCCCCCCCCCCCCCAATTCACTCAATCAAAGAACCCCCAAAAAATAATGATTTTGGCACTTTATAGCTAGTGTGTGTACAATTGCCACTTGTCAAAATGGATCAAAGTGGATTTCTGATTTTGATGTTTACAATAGAAAATATGAAGCTATAGCAGACTCAAGAAGATAGGACATAATATCTCTCAAAGATCTATTCAATTACAAGTGCCAAAATAGGCCAAAATAGACCGTATTCTGAAAGTACTATGTCCACTCAAAATCTCTCCAAACTGATACCAGATCTAGAAAGTAGACAAAAAATTATGCACTTTCAAAAAAAATTACACCTGAAAATGTGTCCGTATGAGCCCGAATGAAGCCTCTGAAGTTGCAAAAATAGGGATCACATAGGTACAGTCACCAAAAACTACAATTTCTACAAAATCCATGATCCAAAACTAGAAAAGAACATCACCACTAAAAATTTTAGGAAATTTTAGCCAAAAAAAAAAATTGCACTCAATTTGGAGCCTGGATGACCAAGTTATGGCCTCCCAAAGTCAGACGGCCAAATCAAAACTGCATATGGTGAGGGCTGCAAAATTTTTAAAATATGTTGACGTCATCAGATTGATATCTTAAATTTAATGGTCAAATGACCGTCGTGACAGTGCAAAAATGCCCAAATTTGACGGTTAAGGGGTCATCAATATTAACCTGTAGAAATACTGATGTAACCAATATCTCAAATTTGACGTCTTGGAGACCATCAGAACAATGCAAATGATGACCACCTTGATGACTAGATGGCCGTCAAATTTAACATAGTGAAAATGCTAAAAAAAGCAAAAAAAAAATTAATTACCATTTTTCTCCTGCTTGACACGTGTCGATAGTTGATTCACTGCGGACCTGGCGGGGGTTTTGCTTGCATGGTGCTACAGAGGTGGTTGACACTGGTGGGAGGATGCTACATGGGCTGCTAGCATCTCCATGCACATGGGCTTCCTATGCATCCACGTCAGAGGGGGGTGTGTATCTACAGGAGTTGAGGTGGCCTAGGGGTTTCCTAGCGTGTCTACCCGCGTGGCGTCGTTGGCCAACGGAGCAGAGGTGGCTGGGGTTTGGCCGAGCAGAGGATCTTGAGTGGAGTGGAGGGCCAGTGGAGGTGTTTGGTGTGGTGGCAGCGCTGCGTAGAGGAGGGGCAGTGGGTGTGGGATATATCCCACATTCACCATGTTGGTGAATATTGGGTTTTTAAAACTACAAGTGCCCGCACACTAATGCTCTAATACCATGTAAGAATTTTCCTAAGGCAAAGAATAAACGCCAAGATCTAGAATCTCAAGAGATAACACAAGAGAGATAGGCAAAATGATCAAATAATTGATTATAGCCAATTGAGTTGATTGATTACAAAGTAGGAGTGCCTGAATATATAGGCAATGCAATAAGGCTACATGATAAGAAAATGATAAGCTATTAACCACACTAGGTGGAATCACATGTCCACAAAAGGTGGATCATCCTCCATTGTACATGAAAGTATGTGCAACATGTGCAACAATGAGAGGATGATGTGATAAGAGCACTAAATGTGGATCTCACACACAAAGAGGTATGTGATGACAACTATCACACCTAAAGTGAAAATTCTCCTAACCATGTGGTAAAATGAAATGCAAACTCCTAGGTGTCACAATGACAACTAATATGTGAATGCATTATCCTAAGTAAACTTAAGTAAAGTGTAATTAGTAATATTTAATTACACCAACACCCCCCTTAAGTGCAACTTAGGGGAATGCACTTAAGCTCACAATGCAAGATGGGTCCCTTCGACAAGCGACTAGTCCGAGCCAATTTCCTTTTGTCCCTGCTGACTTTAGGTTTGGTTAGATTGCGGGTTCACTTCCAACAAGTGATTTCAACTGGCTCGGGTGGTGTGCTTGGCTGGTCACCTCCTACTTTGTCAAAGCTTGGCTAAAACATAGGCCAATGAAAGGCAAAAATTTTTCCACAATATATATTTCTGAAAATAGAAAAATATTCCTAGATTCAAAAATTTGTTACAATAAATGGAGATTCGAGAAATAATAACAGAAATATAAATAAAATTTAGATCTGAAGTAAAAAATTGAACAAATATTACCCAATTTTGCAAATCGGGCCTTAGAGGTCTGATTTGCAAAAAAAAATTTGCCTCAAATTTGACTTTTGCCCAAGGTAGGCAAATTTATACTCAAAATTTATGGAAACAACCAGCTGGATGAAATGGTGAGGTTCGATCTTGCTCAAAATGCTCCCACAAAATGCTGATCCCAAATTTGGTTCGCGACCCTCCAAAAATTGAAGCAATCGATAGCTCTCAAATGACTATGCAATGAAGACTCCTGTGACTCTGATAGCATGTAAGAATTTGCCTAAGGCAAAGAATCAATGCCAAGATCTAGAAGCTCAAGAGATAGCACAAGAGAGACAAAATATGATATGATACAATGATCAAATAATGAATAATAGATAGATAGATAGATTGATACAATGTAGGAATGCCTCAATACATAGGCAATGCATGATAACTAGAATTTATGCAAGTGATAAGCTATCAATAGATATGGTGGAATCACATGTCCACGAAAGGTGGATTATCCTCCATTGTACATGAAAGTATGTGCAACATGTGCAACAATGAGAGGATGATAATGTGATAAGAGCACTAAAGGTGGATCTCACACACAAAGAGGTATGTGATGACAACTATCACACCTAAAGTGAAAATTCTCCTAACCATGTGCTAAAATGAAATGCAAACTCCTAGGTGTCACAATGACAACTAATATGCAAATGCATTATCCTAAGTAAACTTAAGTAAAGTGTAATTAGTGAATATTTAATTACACCAAAAAAATAGATTTAGATTTGGCTTGAGATGCATAAGGGATGTACAAATTTTCTTATCACAGGAACAAGGATTTTGAGACTTCATCCCATGTATAATAGAGATAATGTTTTTGATTGGGCTATCTATAATATCGATGTCCATGAAGATGAATGAGAAGATGTGAAATTCAGTAAGTACACTTAGGATTGGCTAAATAGGTCACTTATGCTTAAACGGGTACCTATGGTGGAGGGAGTTTGACAAGATTCCAAAGGCGAAGCATGACACAACCAAAGGGAAGAAGACTCCCTCATTCAAGAAGGTTCCATCCACTTCCTCTCAACGAGAGGTCCTGTGGAATATGAGGCCCATTGCCACCCAAGCACACCTTCAGATTGATATAAAACATAAGGTGAAGGAGAAGAAATATGATAGTACCTCTACTTATGTTCTTGTGACCACAATATTGTTGTTGTTTCCACACCCTTTCTTACTTCGTACCAACAATAGATGCACCTTTAGCTTCCTCTGAACAAAAGATTCCCCCTTTTAAGATCAAGATCGAGCAGAATAAACCTCCCAAGAAAGGAGAACAGGTCTATAAGAGATTGAGGAAGGCACCCCCATTCTATGCCTACAATTGTGGAATTTTGTGAAGATGAAATAAGATATTGGGCCTTCTTTGATAATCATACATAGAAAATGGATCAGGTCAACTGTTTTTGTAGCTCAAGCTCAAAGTTCTGGGGAGCCATCCTTTGAATACAATTTATTGGAACCCCCTCCATTAAGTACTATACAAGAGGCGTAGCCACTAGAATAGACAATATCAAGAATGCTCGAGATCCATAATGTTGAATTAGATTTAGCTATTGAATTTGGAACAGAGGAAAATAAGGAAAAGAAAGAAGATCCATTTGTGGAAGATGAATTTTATAGCTTTCACATTTCTAACGTTGTAGGTAAAAAGGCCTTGGTCCAAAATATCCCTACCAAGCACACTCAAGAAGAATCATCTGTACAATTACTGTTTGGCAATTTGGATGTAGGTGGAGACGATAATGAAGATCAGACAAAGTAAGAGATTCCTATGAGCGCTAAGAGGGAAATTAGCTTGCAAGAACCTCCTCTAGGTGAGAATGACGAAATTCCAGGAGCAAAGGAACATGTAGAAGAAGAGATAAATAAAGAGGAGGTAGAGGGAGAGAGAACATGAACAAGAAAATGTGACTACCCCTCCTAGACAAGAATAAGAATATCAAAGCAATTCTTATTTCTCTAATCACATAGTTACGCCTCCACCTCAATAGGTTTCATCCACACAATAAGAAGAAGAGATAATATAACAAGAAGGTTTATTTGGGATGGAAGCCTATCAACCTCTTACTTCCAACACCATCCCTTTATGGTTGTCCAAAGTTGTTCATGTGAGGAAAGGACCTACAAGGAAATTGAAGCTCGAGACTTCTCGATTCTAGGAAGTGCATTCCAGGAGGAGGAGCCCAAGAGGAAAGCCTAATGTTTGTCCTATGTGTCTACAAACATGAGAGGACATTGGAACGCTCAAGCAACAACTCCCCTTGTTGATAAATTAAAAGAAGAAATGACTCTAGAGGACTACTTGATGGAGGAAATGGATTTATAGGTACTCACTTGGGAAGGAGAGAAAACACTTTTAAACTTGGTTGTCACTTCCAATTTTTGAAGATTGCACAATGATGAGAACAAGCATTTCAACTTGGAAACACAAGTTGTAAACTTAAAAGGGCCCATTACTCAATTAGTAGGACCCATTGGTCTTGCCAACTTGGTTGAAAGTCTACAAGCTACCTTGAAGGCCCGTGGTCAATTTTCTTAGGAACACCCATTTTTGAAAGCTTGCACAAAATGGAGGAAGGAAGTAGAACAAACAAGTGAGGAGATAATAAGGGCAATTCTTATTTTCTACAAATCCATGGCTAAAGAAATACAAATTTTTAGAGGTATGGTCTCAAATGAAGAAGATTCGAGTATAGAAGAGACCATGCTTATGTGGGAATATTACATCCTAATTTTGAAAATAATAAAAAAGACAAGTGTAGATAAATTGTTGGCTACTGCAATTTTGAGCCAAAAAAATATTAATTCGCTTCTAAGTGGTCAAGGGTGACCAAGTTGGTTGTCAAGGAGTATAGAAAGAAAATGGATATAACTTTGGCTAGGAGAGAATTAGTGAACACTTTGATGCAGCGTGCCGAGGATTTTGTTGAGGCACTTTCTTGTACATTTTGACAGTCAAAGGAGTAGGCTGAGATGAGAAGCATAGATGAAATCATTCAGGAATTTAAATGTATTTTGCACAGAGCCTACGCAAAGGAGGCTATCAATTGGATGACTAGGGTTGAGCATGAGAAAGGAGCCATTAAGAAATTGAAGACCTTAAGGAAGAATCAATAAGTGCATCTTGGCTACATGAAAACTCCCAACATCAACGATGTTGTCGAAGCTATAAATGCTTTCAATTCCACTCTCCCCGAGCTCATTGTATATCTTTGAGTTCATTTAGATGAATTTTGATATTAATTTTTGCAGATTTTGAACTAATTGGAAAGAAGAAAACACAAATCTCTTCCTAGATTCTTACCAACATGTTAGTTTTCGATAGTTAATCAACTGTTTTAATTTTATTTCACCTCAAAATAATACTTAGAAACCCTAGTTACAGGTTTGACAATTTTGTAATTTGAATTCTATTTAAACCTTAAATGAACATGTAATAAGGGTTGGGAATTCTTCATTTTAACTTAATTTACATTTGGTGCTACAATATCAGTGTGTTAAGATGCTATTTTGAAAATTTTAATACAAATTCATATTCAACAACATTGTGTGTTCATAAATTTTTACTTAGCCATATGATTAATTGTTGTTAGTTGTTGAATGCTTATTTGTTATGATGGATATCTTGATTGGATCAATTTGAGCTGTGATTTAAATGATAAATTTGTCTTGCATATGTGCATGGATGGTAGGAATTTGCAATTTGATAAATTTTGAGAAATCATACATTATTTTATTTTCTTTGATGATAGCACTGTGATTTTAAGAATTGTGGATCTTTGCACATTTTGGCACAAATGAGGGCCATTTCAAATTGTAGACTCAGTAAACTCATTGTCCACCTATTATTTCATAGTTTAGAAATAGTTTTAGATTGTTAAAAGAGTTGTTTTAATTTTATTTCACCCCAAAATAATGCCTAGAAAGCCTAGTTACAAGTTTGACAGTTTTGTAATTTGAATTCTATTTAAACCCTAAATGAACATGTAATAAGGGTTGGGAATTTTTAATTTGAACTTAATTTACATTTTGTGTTGTAATCTAAATGTGTTAAGCTGTTATTTTTGTGAATTTGAATACAATTCTATATCCAACAAACTTTTGTGTGTGTTCATTAAATTTTACTTGACCATTTGATTAGTTGGCGTTAGTTGTTGAATACTTTTGTTGTGATGGATAACTTGATTGGATCAATTTGAGTTGTGCTTTGAAGGATAAATCTATCTTGCATGTGTGCATGGATGGAATGGCTTTGCAATTTGATAAAATTTGAAAAATTATACATTATTTTATTTCTTTTGATGATAGCACTGTGATTCTATGAATTGTGGATCTCTCCACATTTTGGCACAAATGAGGGTCATTTCAAGTTACTCAGTAAACTCATTGTCAATCCATTATTTCATAGTTTAGAAGTATTTTTAGATAGTTAAACAAATGTTTTAATTTATTTCACAAAATAATACCTAGAAACCCTAGTTATAGGTTTGACAATTTTGTAATTTAAATTCTATTTAAACCCTAAATGAACATGTAATAAGGGTTGAGAATTATTCATTTGAATTTAGTTTACATTTGGTGTTGTAGTCTCAGTATGTTAAGCTACTATTTTTGTGAATTCGAATACAATTTTCATATTCAACACCATTATGTCTGTTCATGAAATTTTATTTAGCCATTTGATTAGTTGGCGTTAATTATTGAATGCTTATTTGTTGTGATTAATAATTTGATTTGTGCTTTGAAGGATAAATGTGTCTTGCATATGCACATGGATTGTATGGCTTTACAATTTGATGAATTTTGAGAAACCATACATTGTTTTATTTCCTTTGATGATAACATTGTGATTTTATGAATTGTGGATCTTTGATTTATAATTTCATGGTTATACGATCTGATCTAACCTTTTGTATGCAAATTTAAGTATTTGATCGGTTGATGTCTATAGCAATTATTTGTTATTTATTTTCTTGAAATCTATTGTTAACCCATCATCTTTTGCATTTTGTTTAAATATGAAATTAGAATAATTGGTGGTTTAGATTCAAAATTCATTCATTGCATTGTAGATCTCCTCATGTAGGCGTTCTATTTTTGAAAAATCCAAAAATCAACAATGATAGTGAATAAAAGCCTGGAATACATTGCTTCCAACCATAGCTTTATTGAACCAACAAAGGTATACCTTATGAAATCTCATTATTGACCTATCCAATGCGGTTGTGACCCGACCATCCAAAATATTGTGAGTGACAAATCTCACTCTTTCAAGAGAGGGACTTTGATCTATGTGTCCATGTCATTGTATTGTGTAAACTTTAGTGTCAACATGTACATTTATATGAAGGACATAAACCGATTGAATATAAATGGGTTGTCAAGAAGAAATTTGGTCTTGATGGTATTTTTGGGAAGTATGAATCATGGTTTTTCACAAAGGGTTATACCCAAGTGGAGGAAATTGATTATGGTGAGATATTCTCCTATTGCAAAGATGACATGTATTAGATTTTTATTATCACTTGCTGCAACGTATAATCTTGAAGTTGAGTACATGGATGTGAAGATAACTTTCCTCCATGATGATTTGGAGGAAGAAATTTATTTCAAAGCTTAAGAATTACATTGAGAAAGGTAAAAAACATTTGGCTTGCAAGTTCAAAATGTCTTTATATGGTTTGACATAGTCTCCTAACATATGATACCACAAGTTTGAGTGTTTGTGTTGAGTTTAGGATTTTTGAGACCTAAGCACGATCATTGTGTTTATTATAAGAATGCTAATGATCATGCACTCATTATTACATTGTATATTGATGATATGTTATTCCTTGTAAATGGTGAAAGTTTGATTTTGATTTTGATGTCTTAGTTGTCAACATAATTTAAAATGAAAGATCTAAAGGTAGCTACGTACATCTTGGAAATGACTATCAAAAGAGACAAAGTTAGCAAAAAAAATTAGTTGGACTAGAGTATATAGACTCATTTTTGGAAAGATTCAATATGATAGCTTGCAAACCAAATTATGTGTTGTTATTTTGTAAGGGATAAAGTTATTTATGGAGGACTATCCAAAATATACTACTAAGATAGAGGATATGACCATAGTACCTTATGCAAGTGTTGTTGGAAGTTTAATGTATTTTATAATTTCTACAAGTTGAAACATTTCTATAGTAGTGGGAATCCTTAGTTGATTTATGGCTAATTTTGGATGAGTACATTGGGATGTGGTGAAGAATGTGTTTACATATATGCTTATATTTTAATGGTTTCCCTACAAGACCTTGACATTTAATTTTTATTCATGAATATGTGGATTCAAATTAGGTAGGTGAAAATGATAGAAAAATATCTTGTAATGGATACACTTTCACAATTTTTGGTGGTGCTACTAGTTAGATGAGTAAGTAGCAAAGTATAGTCACTTTACCCATGATGGAAAAATAGTACATGGAATTTAATCATGCTTGTAAGGAATTGATTTGACTTAAAAGACTATTTTTTGATGTTGGACTTGATTACTATTTGTTATAACAATCAAAGAGCCACATGCTTCACAAAGAATCCATCTTTCCATACATGGAAAAAGAACATTGATGGTCAGTACAATTTTGTTCATGACATGTTGAAAGATGGGACAATAAAGTTGGAGAAACTAAATATTTTGGAAAATATTGTAGATTCCTTGACAAAACTTGTACACATAGAGAAGTACATATGGCGTTTGAAGTCTATGGGCTTCATGACCCCTAGTAGTTTATTTCCTATTTTTATATCATCTCCTAAAAAGGCATTCAACTAGTAGAAAGTTGGGAATTAATGCATCTCAACCTTACTATCTCCCAAAATTGGTTTATTTATTTAATTATTGTTATATTATGAAATTCTTAATTTTTAGGAGGCAAGTCTTCACTTTTTGGGTCCTATTTGTTGAAGATAATTCAAGCCAATATAAGAGCCAAAAATTTAAATAAATGCCACTATAGGTGACACTTATGTGAGTTGGCACCATATATGCAAGTGCTTTTCATGTCAAGAAAATATTAGTGGGTGTAGGCTAAACAAAATATTTGAATTGCTTCAAGGTGTGGGACCTTTCTAAATGAATCTAAACTTCTAAAAAAACTAGTCTAGATTCCTAACTAACCTAGATTCAAGGTGCTAGTCCAACCAAATACCAAATTATCTTATACCTAATCAAACATTGACAACCTGCTAAAGAAAAGGGGAGAAGAATACATGAAAGGGAAATGGTGGTGATACACCTAGATTAAATGGTGTCTTCCTTCCTACTAAAACATAAGGAATCAATGAAGAGATTGAAGGGAAGCTCACATTGTACTTGTTTCATGATTTTTGTAGAAAAATATGGGGTGGAGGGATTTGAAAAACACTAAAAAGGAAGAAAGCGTCCAAAAACAAACCTTGCAAATAGATTCTATAGAATCTACATACTAGAAAACAAAAAACAACCTTTCCTAAACTTAAACTAACTAACTATGAAAGAAAATTAAACAAATCTATTAACTAGCTTGTCAACGTAGCTTCTATTTTAGATCAACCTAGGATGTTTTACATGGTCTAAGACAACCAATCATAAACTTAAAATGGATATGCATCCAATAGGTTACTGAAATGATCCCCAAAGATTGAGAAAATATAGCTTACTCACTTAAAATTGATTTTCATGAGCACAGTTCTCCTAAAGTGGGCGGGAAAGAAAATCTTTCTCTCCTTGAATTTTATCTCCATGCTTACAAATAAGCTTGAATTGGGGTGACTTGTTGAACCCCAATTGAGCTAGATTCCTAACAGGTAATCCTATTCAAACTATTGAGTCCAAACATATAGTACTACATTGATGCTTATGCTCAACCTCTTCGACATGAATTGGCAGCCAATAAGGGTTGGTGTTAATGATTATCTAGAAGCACATATAGCTTCTTATCATGCTCATGATGCTATAGATATCCTACATTAAGAGATGAAGGGTTTATGTCAAGATATGAGAAAAAGACTTCTAGCTTATCCTAGAATATGTCTTCATCAATCTCCTTATTTCTTTATATGATAGAGGCCATCTTCAAATCACAATATCATCCTTTTTTATCCAAGGAAACATCAAGATCTTCCTTTAGAAACATCAAGTTCTAGTTTAATATCATGCATATTTTAATTAGCAATCTCATGTATATCATTTTTTTCACCTTAAAAAATATAGCTCTTCCCATGTCCATTACAAGACAACTAAACATTATTTTCTTCTTCAAATTGGACTATATTTTGAAAATAAAAAACTTTCTAAGTTCCTCTTCCTTATACATGTCATCATGGATCAAAAACTCATCAATATTTTTAATTTTATTGCTACTCCAACAATTCTATCATTGCATATACCACCATACTCTCCTATTCATGATTATCAAAGCAAGGAAACTCATTGAATGAGATGATTAGTTCCTCTTCTTTGTACTTATCCTTTGCTTGATGGTACGATGTTGGAGCTGATTATCTTCAACATTCTCTTGCAACATGTCTAATTTTTCATTATTTTAATCATCTAAGAGCTCACAAATATGAGGTTTCTCCTCTTTCTTTTCTTTACTAGACCAATCATTTTTATAAATAATAGGTCCAACCCTATATAGTGAAATGGTTTCAAGACAAGAAAATTGATTAGACATTTCATAATTGGGGGGAACATGAGGGTTAATCAATAATAGGCTATTCTTCCTTTTTTGTAAACATCTACCCCTTTTTTTCTCTTCACTAAACAATAAATCCACCATTGTCAAGTGAAATAGAATTAAGACAAGCAAAAAAATATGTAAACCTTTGAAACGTTTGTTGGATTTCTTGAGGGGATAAAGACTTATGAGAGGGGAGCCCCAATGAAATAATAGGTTGAGTCTTGCTAGGTATAAACTCCTATGAGGGATGAGAATCTCTAAAACTTCCAAATATGAAGCAAGGGTAATGAGGAAGTGATTTAGACTTTTGCACTAGTTGCTCTTTGAGTTGCTAATAGCCTATTTTTTTCTTCTCTGGTATCCAACTAACTTGCAAGACACTCTTCATGCTACTATTTTTGTGATTCTTGTTCATATCTCAACCATGCCTCCATCCCTTATTGAAGAATATTTTGATACACAATCTCCTCTTGTTGCAGATCATATTCCGATGGAACTCAAAAGCTTTTAACTATTCTTGGAACTTTAACATCAAATATTTGATCCTAAGATTCTCCAAGTCATATGTGTTGTATGGTTGGATGGGATGATGAAAATGCTTATTATAAATAAAAATAAGTCTCTGAAGGTTGTTGGTAAGCATGTATAGGGTGCCAATAAGACTAAGTAGGGGTGGGAGGTAGGAACTAGGAGAATATTGATAACCTACTATAGTGAGGTTATGTGAGATGAAATTATGATCAGTGAAAACATAACATATTCAGAACATGTGTAGACATTCAAACATTAGTCCTAGCAGCATATACTAAACATATAGAAAAACTATTTGCATGATACCTCATATAGAGCTTAAACAGGAGCACCCTGTCACCATTTGATTCGCTCTTGATTTAGGGATATGGGTGTGCTCTCAAAATACATGGGGCATATCCCTAATGAAGATTAGGGAGGATTAGGATGGATTTTGGACTATGAGAACCCCATAGTGGCATAGAATCAGGTATAAAACACCCGATTTTCCCCTAAGGCCTCAAGGATCCTAATGATGCTAAGATGAAGATTGATGCAAGAATGATTAAGCTAGGTTGGTTTTAGACCAAATGAAAAATGATATGATGCTGATGATTAGAAAATATTTACAAAGAACTAAATTCATTCCATTAAGCTATTCTAGGATGATCTATGAAAGCATAAAATAGAGTTAATCTAACAAATATGCTAAATGCTAAGATGATTTAGGAGTAAATGAGCATGATAACAATGCATGAAGATAAAAACTAAGCTAGTACTTTTCTCTTGGAAGGAGGAGTATTTATAGGCTTTTCCTAAGGGCTTGAGTTAGGAAGGAGAGTTAGGGTCAGAGTCAAGGTTTGGGGTAGAGTCCGAGGTATGGTTAGGGGTAAGGTAAGGTTTGACCTTGGGTTAAGGTTGCTCAAAAATGTGTGAGAAACACTAGGGAAGTGTGCAAGGGGAAAAAGAGTGGAAGAAGAGACATGGGTGTCTTTATGAGGTTGTAAGAAGTGTTAAAAAGTGTGTAAGAGGCTATTAATGAGTCTGTAAGGATCATTAATGGAAGGGTTTGACCAAAATTAAAAGAAGACTTAATTAGGCTAGGAAATATAGGAAACACCTCCTAAATGGGTTTAGGAAAGTTTTAGGGAAGTTTAGGAAAGATTGGAAGGGTTTAGGAAAGTCTAGAAGATTCTAGGGTTTTGAGGCTTTAAATAAATATTTCATTTATTTAGGGATTGTGATAAATGGGGGAAAATCATGTTGGCAACTTGGCTGAGTAGGATATCAAGTTGTTGTCATTATGGCAACATATAATCACTATGATGACCGCACTACATTAGCAAGCATTTTTGTAAGAGCATACGTAAAATTGTTTAAGTATAGCAGTATTTTATAGTCTAATCAGAGACAATTTTGGTTAGCGATGTTTGTAGAAGCAAGTTTAGTGCATGCACACTTGAACATGGATAATTATATGTATGACAAAGACACATTTGAAAGTGCAAGTCTGTATGGCATGTACGGAAGGACATATTGCAAAATTACAGAGATAGAGTCGTAGCCGACCTAAACAAAGCAACAAGAAAGAATAAGAATGATAGTTAAGGGATTTTTTTTTTTATCAAAATAATTACTTAACCATATAAGGGATGACATCCTAGATGTTAACTCTTAGTCAGCATAAATCGATTTTTGTATTTAGGAAAAAGTTTATGCTTGGTAAAGCCGACTGTAAAGTTATTATTCTTAATAACTGGTATATATGTAAAAATCATGTAATGCAAAAAGATATAGATTGATGTAATAAGATAGTGAAAAGCTATGATGTGAAGTTGTATGTTGTAAAAGAAAAGCAAGAAGACTTTGTATATGAAAGCGAAGAGTTGAATCAGAATAGGAAAGCTATTCGATAATAGTGAAAGGTTATGTACTTTACCTTTTGTATTCAGATATCATTATAATTTACTTGTTTGGGTAGTGGGCTCATCTTGTAAACATTCTATTTGTAATACCAACTCCTAGTAGGGTTGACGCTTCTAACAAGGCCTAAAGTCCTTTAATCAGGACAGAGAAACTATATGTATGTAATAGACTCCTAACAGGATCAACATCCTTAACCAGATACTTTTGATTAGTGGATTAGCTGTGGGTATCATCCCCACTGGGGTTTTCCCTTGGCCAGGGTTTCCTCGAGAACAAACATGGTGTTTTGAGTTCATTTTCTTTATTGCTATGCATGTTATTTAGTCTACTTTGTTTTGCAAGCTTCAAGTTAATTTGTTATATCTATAATTGGGCAAAAGTAAAAGTTTGTAGAATACTGATTCACCCCCCCTCTCAGTATTCCCTATTTCTAACAATTGGTATCAGAGATTAGTTACTCGGAAGAAAGTTATTCAGAGAAAGCCTAGAAGCTTGAGTAAGATCTCTATGGATATGGATCAATTGCAAAAAAATCTTGAAGAAGCTCTTGAACAAATTGATATTCTTACTGAAGAAAGAGATACTCTGAAAGGGAAATATGATGATGCAAAGAACTTCATTGAGAAAATAAAAGAAAAATTGGAAGAACTGAAATCAAAGAAAGAACCTACAATTCAAATCAAAGATTGTGATGAAATTTCAAATCTGAAGAAAGAAAATGAGATCCTTAAACATGAGTTAAAGATTGCAGATTTGAAGTTAAGTTTGAAAGATGGAAATAACAAGAATGAATCAAATCTAAAATCTAAAAATGAAGATCTGAAGTCTAAACTTTGTAAGTGACATTTGAACTTGAGAAAACCAAATTACAATACGTTGAACTTGAGAAGTACAATACAATTATGAAAGGCGAATTGACTCAGTCTAAACAACATCTTGAGAAACTGTATTCCATCAGTGAGAAGATTGATGAACACCTATCTTATCAAAAACCTTATTATGATACAACTGGTCTTGGATTTAATTCATATAAGAGAAGTGAAGAATGCAAGGAACCAGATCCGAAAACCTCAGAAAACAAAGATGAAAAGAAATCTGATGAAGCTAACAAATCTGAAGACATACCCAATCCACCTAAAGAAGATGAACCACCTAAAGATATGTGAAGATAATTCAAAGGTAGATGTTTTGCATGTAATACTTTTGGACATATGAAAAAAGATTGCACAAGTAAGCAATTCAAACCTCTATGTGGTTATTGTTATAATTGTCATGGTTTTGGACAAAGAGCTATTCATTGTAAGAAACCTATATTTAATGATAACAATAGTAGTAGTAGAATGTTTAGAGATACTAACCATGCAGATAAGAGACCTATTGAAGATATGAACAAGAGAAATGGAGTTGTGTGTTATAGATGCAACAAGATTGGACATATTGCCATAAATTGCAAATCAAAAATTAGTCAAACAGGACCAAGATATGGAAACAATGGAGTAGTTTGTCAGATATACAACAAATTTGGTCACACAAAAAGATTTTGCAGAATGAGCAACATGAGAAACCCTAATCCTAGAAGTTATACAAGGAAAAATGAGAACACTAATATTAGTCAAAAAGGATGTTGTAGTAATTCAGAAGAAGTTAAGTTTGTTAAAGCCACAGATCAAGCAAGCACACTCAGTACACAAGGTAATTAGACAGGTGAAGTATCTGATAGTAAGTGTGAATCTTTTCTTAACCCATCTCAAAGCACTTGAAGTAGTTAATTCATGTAAAATGTGTTAGAGTAGGAAATTAAGATAGTATAAAAGTTAGATTAGATTGAATTGAGTTTTGTGAAGTTAATGTGAAATAGTATATGTTATAATGATTCTATGGTTAAGAGCAAATGAGCTAATATGAATATATGCGAGTACATGAAAAGAATGAAGTTTTATAGAAAAATGGGAAGAACTTTTTGGAAAGAAGCGACAAAGGAATTGAATGTGATGTTAGAATCTTGAAAGATTTAAAGGATACAAGCTTATGATTGGTATTATTTGATCATTCAAGTGACTACAAGTGATAAGAAGAGCAATACAATGGAGATTAAGAGTAGTTTGCATAATTTGGAGAAGGATTTTGTGTCAGATCTATGCAAAGCCCTAAATCACATATTTGAGGTATTTTACTAAGTAAATCTATCAAAAGTAGTTAAGTTTTGCAAGAAGCATGGATGCATCACTTGTTCACCCTATAAGAGATTTAGTTAGACCTAGAGTTAAAAGGGAACTAGTAGAACCCTTGGAAGAAGACCCTAGTCTTGTGTTGTCATCTGTTCTAGATAGAGTTTTTCATTTAGAAGATGTGAAAAGTTATTTGAAATGCAAGTTTGAGACCCTAGGTGATCGAAATATGATTATGGAATATGAGAAGATATACAATCAGGACATGTCATTAAAAGTAGGGTTTGAACATTTGAAGAATAATGAGATTGTCAAGTATCCACTGCATTATGAATTCCAAGATGATGAATGCACTAAGATCATTTTGAGTAGAATCCACAATGGTAAATTTTGGCTAGATGACAAAGTGATAGATATCACTGCAGACCTAATTCATGAAGTAATCAGTTTGTCAAAATTTGGAGTTATACCCTTTAATGAGAATAATGTAAAGAAAACTATATTGGATAAAACTAAGTCATCATATAATGGTAGAGGAATTGTAATCAGCAAGATCACACAAGATGATGTTAGATATGTAAGCAAGATTTTAACATCTAAGTTTTGTGCAAATTCTAGAGAAGATGGCATGGCAGCTAGAATGGTACATGCAACTTATTTGATATGTGTTGAAAAAGTTCAAGTTGATATGTGTGAAATTCTGAGAATTTAGTTGTTTGAGAACCTTGAGAAGATTAAGAAAACCAAGAACTCACAGTTTAGATTCTCATCTCTGATCACATATATGTTTTTCCATTTGTTGAGAAGATTTCCATATACTATTGGAGAAGATTGGAATGATAACATAAATACAATGGACATAATCAATAAGGTGTATCTAAGACACCCTATAGAAAAGGTAAATGAGAGCGCAACCTTGGTAATCAAGACATTTCAGAACCAAATGAGAAATAGATCAAGGATTCCACTAGCTATGGTAGAGAAATACATAAATGCAATATGCTTTATGGTTGACACTTATTTCACTTTTTTTGAAGCAGTTGAACCGAGAGTGGAATTTATAGATCCACTTGGATATGAAGGTTTTGAAGTTGAAATTGAAGAGTATATAAATAGATTACTTAAGTGTAAGTTGGATGTAAATAGTTCTATATGTGGAACACATGAGGAGAACTTTAACTTCGCAAAGTCATTGCAAGTAGAGAAATTAGCCAAAAAGAGAGTTGATAGCACTATAAATAAAATTCTAAAGGATATAGGTATGACAGGACATGAGTTTATAGTTACGAAGCAGATTGCAGCAATAATTAGAGATATAGGACATAAATAAGTTCTATATGTTCCACCCCTAACATCAGTTGTAGCTCACATTGAAGAAATTCAGGATTTAGAATAAGAAATTAAAGTTGTGGAAATACAGGAAGTGAGAAAATCCACTAGATCCTCCACCACTCCAGCAAAAAAGAGTAAAGGAAATGGCAAGCGGGCCTGGAAAGAGACAAAAGATTATTTATACCCTAGCACAAAGGAAAGTATCATAAGTAAAAGATGATGAAGAAGCAAGAAGCAGTAAAAAGAAATGGAAACCCAAGATAGAAAAAATAAATGACTTAATTATCAATGAAGATGATTTCACTAAAATGAACAAATTTTATGAGTTGTACAATTTTTCTGAGAAATTGAACGTAGAAAATGCAGTTGTCAAGCACATGATACTGGCAGATAAATTTTTTGATAGTAATCAAGGAAAGATTCCTGATGAACTTTTTGAGAAGTTAGTTAAAAGGAAGAAAAGAGCAGTTGAAGAAGATAAAAATAGAAGAGAAAACTATGTGAGGAAGCTATGTGATATAAAAGATGAAGAGCACTTTAAGGAGATTATGAAAAATCTTAACACTAATCTAAGAATGAAAAGGAGAACTATCTTGATAATGGGAGGAAATTGTGAGGAAATCAATAAAGAGACAAAACATGCATTAATAAAGATTATGACCTTCGGTCGTAGTGAGCACACAAGTGTATCTGATCAAGAATTGGAAGTTGCACATCAAAAAAGTCCTTCACCATCACCACCACTATCTATTAATATTGAAGATGAAACTATGAATGTGGAAGGAACAAACATCACATTAGACAGTGAAGATAACCCATTCAACAATCTTGAGAACATTGTTGACAATTCAGCTATGGAGCAATAGGATATGACAGTGAATGAGGAAGAAGGAAAGGAAACAAGAAAAGAAGAGGAAGCAGAATTGACACAAGAATAAACACATATTAATGAGGAAGCAACATAACAAGAAGTTCCACAAGAACAAGTAGAAATCAGTCCTAAACTCAAGGAAGCAATAGAGAAGCCACAAATTGAATCTATCTTTACTAGTATTGGACAGGAAGTTGATGATGATGATCAAATTGAGCTGATCTCATCTTTGAATAAGATTATTGGCAAGAACAAGAAGGTAAAAATCTTAGAAGGATCATTGTTTGAAGTGACAGAGAAATTGCAGAGCATAATAACTAGTCAGATAAATGAGACTGACCCATAGAGTAAAGAAAAAGAATTTGTGAAAGCTTTTGATACTGAATTCACAAACTTATCAGACATGGCCACGGTTAAAGAACAAGTAGCATATGAAGCTAAGTTATTCCAAGAAATATGTCAGAATATCAAAATATAGATAATCTGGATGTTTGCATTAAGGAACTAAGAAGAAGTTTGGAAAGAGGAAAAGCTTTGTATATTCAGTGTACAAAATTAGAAGATCATGTATTAGAAATAATAGAGAAGATTAAGGAAAAAGAGGCAGAGATACAAGCAACAACAAACCTCTTGTCAAGCCCAAATGTGAAGATCTCAGATATTGAGAAAAATATAAGAAAACTGAATGATGACATAAGGATTCTGAATGATGCAAAGGACAAGAAATTGAGGAGATTCTCTCTACTAAGAGAGCATGCATCAATTAAACTGAGTATTGTTGAGAGTCAGTTGGAAGAATGTCTTTCTTCTAAGACATCTTATGGAAAATTTCACTATGTAAACCTTCAGGCATGTGAAATTGCATCTTATGGCCTATGTGCACTCCTAAGCATTTTAGATGCTATAAAAAAATTATGGGATAAGGAGTTAGTGAGCATGAAGATAAATTTTGCAGATTGTGTTGCAAGCCTACTGGCTTTTCAATTTTAAGATCTTAAGGTAAACCATTTCTGACAAGTTTTTTGGCACCCTTTTTTTGTCATTGTTGTCAAAGGAGGAGTAGTAGCAAAAAATTGTATAGATAGTATAGTATGATGCATACTCCTAAGGGGAGTACATATATTCGGAGATATAAGTATGTTGAAGATTGAAGTTTTTTATATGGCCACAATTTTGAAATTTTGTGACACTTAGCCAATTTTCCTATATGTTGCCACCAATGACAAAGGGGGAGATTGTTGGAAATTTGGATGAGTAGGATATCAGGTTGTTGTCATTATGGAAACATATAATCACTATGATGACCACACTATAATAGCAAGCATTTTTGTAAGAGCATAAGTAAAATTGTCTAAGTATAGCAGTATTTTCTAGTCTAATCATAAGGAGTTAGCGAGCATGAAGATAAATTTTGCAGATTGTGTTGCAAGCCCACTGGCTTTGCAATTTTAAGATCTTAAGGTAAACCATTTTTGACAAGTTTTTTGGCACCCTTTTTTTGTCATTGTTGTCAAAGGGGGAGTAGTAGTAGAAAATTGTATAGATAGTATAGTATGATGCATACTCCTAGGGGGAGTACATATATTCAGAGATATAAGTATGTTGAAGATTGAAGATTTTTTATATGGCCACAATTTTGAAATTTTGTGACACTTAGCCAATTTTCCTATATGTTTCCACCAATGACAAAGGGGGAGATTGTTGGAAATTTGGATGAGTAGGATATTAGGTTGTTGTCATTATGGAAACATATAATCACTATGATGACCGCACTATAGTAGCAAGCATTGTTGTAAGAGCACAAGTAAAATTGTCTAAGTATAGCCGTATTTTCTAGTATAACCAGAGATAGTTTTGGTTAGTGATGTTTGTAGAAGCAAGTTCAGTGCATGCGTGCATGAACATGGATAATTCTATGTATGACAAAGACACATGTGAAAATGCAAGTCTGTACAACATGTACAAAAGGAGATATTATAGAATTATAGAGACAGAGTCGTAGTCGACCTGAACAGAGCAAGAAGATGGAATAAGAATGATAGTTAAGGGATTATTTTATTTATAATAAAATAGTGAAAAGCTATGATGCAAAGTTTTATGTTGTAAAAGAAAAGCAAGTAGACTTTGTATATGAAAGCAAAGAGCTGAATCAGAATAGGAAGTCTATTCGACAACAGTGAAAGTTATGTACTTTACCTTTTGTATTAAGATATCATTGTAATTTACTTGTTTGGGCAATGGGCTCATCTTGTAAATATTCTATTTTGTAATACCAACTCCTAGCAGGGTTGAGGCTTCTAACAAGGCCTAAAGTTCTTTAATCAAGATAGAGACACTATATGTATGTAATAGACTCCTAACATGGTCAACATCCTTAACCAGATACTTTTGATTAGTGGATCAGTTGTGGGTATCATCCCCACCGGGGTTTTCCCTTGACCAAGGTTTCCTCAAGAACAAACATGGTGTTATGAGTTCATTTTCTTTATTGCTATGCATGTTATTTATTTTACTTTATTTTGCAAGCTTCAAGTTAATTTGTTATTGTAAGATATAAAATATGGTTCAAATAGGGTTTAGAATAATGCATATGAAAGAGACCCTAAACCCATATTTTACACATACATTTGAATTCTAAAGGGATGGAATATAAATCTGGAAATACTAATATTGAAATGAAGAAATAAAGGTACTTACCTCTGAAAAAGAACCTACTGAAAACCTTGTCAGATGGTCTTAGAAACTGTTGATTTTCATTAATCTAAACCGAACCCGCGATCTACAAAACCTGGAAATTTTTTTCTTTTTTGAGCAAGGTTGACCTTGACCTCAGGATCATGGTACAATTGTACCCCAGGGCACAATCTTACCCCCCACTGAAGGTTGACCTTGACCCAACTGCTCTGACGGAAATTTTATTTGCGGATCCTGGAAGTTTGGCAAAAAGGGTATCCAAATCTGCTATGATATTCATAGTCCCGCACCTGATCCTGCAAGAAAAAGGGTTTTGTTGTTTGGATGAGGGGTTTGCCTTGGTCAAACCCCAGTTTGGAATCAACCTTAATAATGGAATTGAAATAGAGAATGCTAGCAATTAGTAGAAGTAGATCTAACAACAAAGCTATGATATTTGATAGATATGCAATTATATTTGAAATGTAAACAAGTATATTGATACGAAAGCTTGGACTCAACAATGTAAATCAAAACCTCCATGATTGTATGCTTGGAATCCACCTTGAGAGAAGAATGAATGGATCTTGAAGATGAACAATGGATCTTGAAGGAAGATCACACCACCATGATGGATATATCTAGGGTTTGAATGATGAATCTTGAATGCTTGAACTAAATCCCTTCAAAGGATTGAATGCTTGAATCCTTGATCTTCAATGGAGAACTTGAATGGATGATTGCTTGAATAATTTCTCACTTGATTTTCTTGGGAGAAGACTTGATCTCAAAACTTGATGGATGCTCATGAATAATTGATGGAGAAAATGAGAGAGAAAGGCTTCCTTTTATAGTGATCTAGGGCACAAACTTTTAGAGAGGTAGACATTGGAGAATTAAATCCCAATTATGTTAAAGTATTATTCATTCGTGTTTAATAAATGACAAGACAATCATGCTATGCATATCAATATATATATATATATATATATATATATATATATATATATATATATATATATATATATATATATATATATATATATATATATAATATAATTGAAAAGTAAGTATATATTAATATGCATGTGTGTACTTATATATATATATATATATATATATATATATATATATATATATATATTATACAAACTATGAATAAACTATTGGTTAAGATATGTTAACTAATAGTTATGTAATGAAGTGACATGACCATAAGTATATACGGTCATGTCTATTCATTACATGACTATTCAATATATACATATACCCTATTGTTATTGTAGAATCAATCAATAATGAAGGCAATTGTATTCTACAATATCACACTAGTATATATTATCTCTATTGGACGATCAAGTTTTCACAAAAAATTAACCTTAACCCCTAGAAATGGATCTAGATTAAATGAAATTTAAGAGTTTACCATTCTGAAATTCAAAACAGCTGAACTGGAAGCAGGAAAATAAAATTTTCTAAAGCTCGATATCCCAAAACCTCCGAAACTTGAAAATTGGACCCAGGGTCAAGGTCGAGGTCGATTCTCCCCTAGGTTAGGGTTGAGGTCAACTCTGCCCTAGGTTAGGGTCAAGGTCAACCTTTTACCTAGGTCTGAGTCGAGGTCAACCTTGACCCAAAAGGTCGACCTTGACCCTGAGGTCCCAGATCTTAGATTCTCAGGACCAAGTGCCAGAAATAAGCTGAAAATAGGTGGAGAGAGAAGAAGAACATGGGGAAAAAGCTAGATCCATGCAAAGACCTATTTAAGGTGCTTAACATGACCCTAAACCACTTACTCAGAGGGATAAATGTTCTTAACATGGAAGTGCTTCCATTTTAAGTTGATACATTAAGCCCCAACTTTAGCAAGAGTATGGATTCAATGCAAACTCTTGGTAAAGGAGAAGAAAGAAGAGATCCAAGTGGATTCACAACGAGATAAAATAACACTTAGTTAAGGACATAAGCCCGTAGGCTAAAGATTCTAACTCAACATACACGCACGAGGGTGTGAAAACAAAGAGAAAACCAAAAAACATAAAAGAGTGGTTAGTACTAAAACAAACCTAAATCACCTAGTAGGGGAAACCTTGCTAAGAAATGTTTTTGATACTAATATCATATTTGGAAAGCTATCATAAAATCATAAATGATTACATAAGAAAGATAAGAGAAACACTACAAATAACATAGCTTCATGATCCAGTCCTACTAGCATGAAAGTAAAAAGAGAGAAAAGAGAAAGTGATTACTTCACCCAGTAAGATACCCACCTTAATGTAAAATCACCAGGGAGGGAGAGCCAAATAGGTGGCCAAACCTGATAGTTCACCCATAAACTATGTTTTGCAATTGTAATGCATCTTCTGATAGATTTTGGAATACCCATAGATCCACCTTCTTGTATCACTATGAATATGAAATGCATGTCTCCTTAGGATTTAGCAACTTATGTGTGTTACCTTCGAAAGATTTAGCATATTGAAAATTTGAAAAATGAGTGTCTCTTCAAGATTTAGCAACTTATGTGTGTTACCTTCAGAGGGTTTAGCATATAAATAGAAAACTATAGTACAAGGGAGACCCTATATATGCCCCCTCCTTATCATGGTTGTCTACTAGACTCAACAAGGAAGAGAAAGAGGATACCTACTTCACAATGTAAGGAGATATCTTGTTAACAACAATGTATACTAAATTCTTAGCAAAGGATATTGACCCATACATCCAAGAGCATAGATAATTGTGAAAAGGATATGCCATTTATGGCAAAAGGATCCTCAAAGAGAAAGGGATCTTATCAACAAGACCCCCATCATAGAGGAGTGCGTTAGATAAAATATCAACTTTCAAAGATAAGTCAAGTGGGAACAAAGATTCAATCATCAAGCCCCTTGCAATCAAGAGGAAGAGGAATCTTTGGAATGAGGGAAACAACTCTAACATCAAAGCAAGGGTAAGAGTTTATAAAGAACATAATTTGCAAAATAAAGAAGAGGTGATGACCTAGGACAATAACCTCTCATATACAATGATATCCATAGCCGAAACCTCGGTCATTATAATGAAATAATGTTGCAAGATAAAAAAATGCCACTAAGCTAAGGAAAGTAGATCCCTGGACAAAGAGAAAGAAAGAATAACCTTGCCTCCCAGGGATGAAAGCAAGGGATACCTTTGCAAAACAAATGTCTTAGAAAAGATATCTTGAATAATAGAAGAGAGTGATGGATGATTAGAATCAAAAGCTATCATAATACAAACCATTGAGTTAAATGAAAGAATAACCAATTAATCTCAAAGCAAGAACATAATGGATTCTAGAAGACAGGAAGAAATACACCTCTTGCCCCCCAGTCTAGAGACAAGAGGAGAAAAGATCTATGTTATATCAGAATGAGGGGTAAAATTATGAAGAAATCTCAAAGGGGAAGTTTCTTTTCTCTTCCATTTAATATCATTATGGATCAAATAATAAGAAGGTACTTTGAAGAATATTTGCACATCTACATCATGAACCATAGTTTGAACCTCAACATAAGTGTGGGAAGAACTAGGAATAGCAGATGGAGAATTGGGAATATGAATACTAGGAATTAGATTAAGAAAGATAGGATTAGGATTAGGAAGATTAGGAACTAGACTAGGAAGGATACAATTAGGATTAGGAAGATTAGGAACACTAGAAAAAGTGTAGGAAGTGATATGAATGGAAGACACAACCGGAGGAACACTTGGAACCATAGTTGGAAAAGGGTTGGAATAGGTATAAGAAATGCTATGGTAAGAAGGCTATGACGTAGGTAAAGACACCGATGGAACACTCATAGGAAGAGATGAAAGAGATGTAACCACTATAGGAGAAGTGTAAGAAGGAATTATAGGTAAAAGAATGGAAAAAGGTTCCATACTAGTGACAGGAGGATCAGTGAATCCTAAATCTTGAAATTTTTGAGTTAAAGGTTTGATACCACACAGGAGATTAACACCTTGATCACTATCACAAAGGACTTTCTCAAAGGCCTCTATAGGTTGAATAGAATTTTTAGGATATAACATTCTAAGTACATCAATGTTGTAAATAGTGGATCATGAAGGTAACCATGTACACACCCTATAGTAAAGATCAATTGAAGAGGTTTTAGAGGAAGATGAAATAGGAATGAGATCAATGAAGATCTCATTCAAACAATTTTCATCCTCACTTCCATGTACCTCATTAAGAGATCTATCCTTGTTTGTAATAAAAGCCTCATCAAAGTATTCAAAACAAAAATCATACATGTCGAACACAAAGTGACACTACAAGCATGAAAAATGTAAATATTTTTGTATTTTTAAGGGAATTTTGTAATTTTTTTGTATTTTTGAAATATAAATGTAAGAGCATAAAAGAAATCTACTTTTATAAGGATGTAAGATCTAACATAGGATGAAAATCTAACACCAAAAAGAAAGAGTTGTCGTAAAACAGGTCCACCAAAATGTAGGTGAACACACAAGATAATACAACAAACACAATAGGGCATCTAAATCCAAAAAGATAGGGGGCAAGTTTGTCGGGTTCACCAAAATGTAAGATGATGGTGAACACACAAGATAATATAACAAACATAATAGGAAATCTAATTCCACAAAAGAAAGGGGTAAGCTTGTCGGGTTCACCAAAATGTAAGATATAAAATATGGTTCAAATAGGGTTTAGAATAATGCATATGAAAGAGACCCTAAACCCATATTTTACACATACATTTTAATTCTAAGGGGATGGAATATAAATCTAGAAATACTAATATTGAAATGAAGAAATAAAGGTACTTACCTCTGAAAAAGAATCTACAAAAAACCTTGTCAGATGGTCTAAAAAACTGTTGATTTTCATGATCTTAAATCAAAACTGCGAGATCTACAAAACCCAGAAATATTATTCTTTTATGAGAAAGGTCAATGTTGACCTCAGGATGAGGGTACAATTGTACACTGGGGCACAATCTTACCCCCCACTGAAGGTTGACCTTGATCCAATTGCTCTGACATAAATTATGTTCGCGGATCCTGGAAGTTCGGCAAAAAGGGTATCCAAATCTGCTTTGATATTTGTCGTCCCACACCTGCTCTTGCAAGAAAAAGGGTTTTTTTGTTTGGATTTGGATGAGGGGTTTGCCTTGGTCAAACCCCAGTTTGGAATCAACCTTAATAATGGAATTGAAATAGAGAATGCTAGCAATTAGTAGAATTAGATCTAACAACGAAGCTATGATATTCGATAGATATGCAATTGTATTTGAAATGTAAACAAGTATATTGATATGAAAGTTTGGACTCAACAATGTAAATCAAAACCTCCATGATTGTATGCTTGGAATCCACATTGAGAGAAGAATGAATGGATCTTGAAGATGAACAAAGGATCTTGAAGGAAGATCACACCACCATGATGGATAGATCTAGGGTTTGAATGATGAATCTTGAATGCTTGAACTAAATCCCTTCAAAGGCTTGAATGCTTGAATCCTTGATCTTCAATGGAGAACTTGAATGCTTGAATGAATGATTTCTTGAATGCTTGCTCGCTTGATTTTCTTGGGAGAAGAATTGATCTCAAAACTTGATGGATGCTCATGAATAATTGATGGAGAAAATGAGAGAGGAAGGTTTCCTTTTATAGTGATCTAGGGCACAAACTTCTAGAGAGGCCGACATTGGAGAATTAAATCCCAATTAACCTTAACCCATAGAAATGGACCTAGATTAAATGCAATTTAAGAGTTTACCATTTTGAAATTCAAAATAGCCAACCCGAAAGCGGGAAACTAAAACTTTATGAAGCCTAGGTCAGATTCAAGGTCAACCTTGACCCAGAAGGTTGACCTTGACCCTGAGGTCACAGATCTCAAATTCTCAGGACTAGGTACCAGAAATAGGCTAGAAATAGGTGGAGAGAGAAGCAAAATAGGGGGAAAAAGCCAGATCCATGCAAAGACCTATTCAAGGTGCTTGACATGACCCCAAACCACTTACTCGGAGGGCTAAACATTCTTAACATGGAAATGCTTCCATTTTAAGACGATACATTTATATCCATGATTGGGCAAAAGTAAAAGTTTATAGAATATTGATTCACCCCCCCTCTCAACAATCCCTATTTCTAACAAATCATTCACATTTGATTTGAATGGTTTGGGGAGGGATTCTTTAATTAGATGTGTCTAATTAAAATAGGAGAAGGGATTAATGACATAAAAACTAATTAATTAATGATGATGTCGTCAGGGGTTTTTGGAAAAAATAAAAATACTTTTATTTTCTAAAGGATTTTTAGGTGTCTACATTTTTCCCCTCTTTGATGCGATGCCGCAAGTGGCATGGCATCAAAGACAAGAAAATAGGATGCCCCAAGCTAGAATTTAAAGGAATAAGGGGTTGTGCCCCCTTGAGAAAATAATGCAAAGAGTAAACTTTGTGGAATTTTCTTGAAAGGAAACAGAAAGGAAGTGGAAGGAATGAAGGAAGAAGGGAGGATAAACAAACGTCCTTACAAGAGCAAAGATGCATGAATGCAAGATGATGTGAGTTGCAGGATGTAGCTATATGCAAGATGCAAGATTAATCTAGATGATGTTGGATGAGGAGTTTAAGGAGTTCCATGCTTTGGATCTTTTGAAAGCACAACCTAGTTTGATATAGCAATGCTAAAGACATGCCAAGATTATGAAAGAACACGAGGCCTTGTCACCAACATTGCATAGGATTGACATGAAAAAGACATGCAAAGGGTTTCCCTAAAAACACATGACTAACTCATAGGAAGAAGCAAAAGATCAAAATACCTTGCCCTAGATTGCCCTCATTCGCAGCACACCATGATATAAATGATCCTGGTGAATTTGAGGAGAGGAACAACGAGAAGCCACAAAATATTAACAAGACCCAAAGGACAAAATCCAAGTTCAAAATGATAACTCCAAAAGATATCCTTTGCCAAGGAGAGAGATTGATGGTTGATTGATGGGAGGAGATTAGGTCTGAACATGGCAAAGGATACATCATCATGGAGCTGGTTTGATTGCTTAGGTCAGAAAAGATAGAAGGATACATCTATGAAGAACCGTGATTAGGCTTAGGCTAGACGATACAGAAGGATACATTTCTGTGGACCTGTGTGGATGGGGAGAATGTTGTGTTGTTGATTGGAAAATGATGAGGTTCAAAGATAGTCATGGTGATCAAGGATAGCTGACAATTGATGTTGTTGAAGTGCAAGGCTAGGTGGGACAAGATATTTGATCAAATGATGTTACAGGATGGATAGGGATATGTACAATAAGATGCGACAATATGTACAAAGGAGCTCAAAAGATAAGCAAAGATTCAAGGAACGAATGAAATAACAAGTATCTCACACACCTATTGTCATATGTAGGATTATGGAGGATGATTGATTTCCTTAGGATTGATGGTAGAGGATGGTGGAGGATTACTAAGTGTCAGGGATGAGTTGCTACTTCCTAATGTAGGATCAGATAGGATTGGATTAGGTTTGTCAATCTAAGATAGACTGATGATCTTCAAAAGACAAGATTGTTGCCAATACATGCCAATCTCTTGCTTAAGATGATGAGGCTTACAAAGACAATTACAAGATTCCCTAGACAATGCGTAGTCAAAGGGTAGTGTTGGGATGATTTTGATTTAGGATAAGGATTGAGAAACTCAAATGATATGACATGAAGTAGATGGTGGATGACTGGATATGGACTCTTATGAAAAGAGATAGGTAAGACACTCGAACCTCAAAAAGGACCAAGGGATGATTGCTGAAGCGTTGAGCTAGATAGGTCACGATAACTCAAGGGTTGACTGACGCAAAGAATGGGACCTAAAGACACATATGTATAAATGAAATTAGGTGGAGACACGACTGACGCTAGGGTACAAGACTCAGGATATGATGTACAAGGGATCTGGGGATGAAGTTGAAACTGCAAAGATATGGAAGGTGATGCCCCAATTGGGCTGGAAAGCCAAGATGGATTGATGGTGGATAGGTTGATGATGGATGGTGTGTCCTAAAATGACATGGATTTGGGAAGGAAGCATCCCAACGATGATGATTGGATTGAGATCCAAGCTTACCACAAAACTAGGAACAAGACTAATGATGTGATTGGATTAGGTTGGCTTGATCTTGGATGTTGGATAGCTAGAGCATGTGGATAGGATTGGAAGATGTTGGAAGACTGCTAGGAATAGTTGGATATGGATGAACGGCATTGGATTATATGGGGATAGCCTATTGTAGACTAGGATTTGAGAGTGCACCTAAACCTGTTTTGAAGGCCAAAGACAAACAAACGTCATAGCATATTATCAAATCAAATTTAAAGGTAAACAAACTAAAATCAAAGCCACCTCAGTTTAAGCTTAAAACGGATGTGCCCATGCACCGTTTGATATGCTTAGATATAAAGGGATGTGGGTGTGCAAACTCAAGCACTTGGAGCATGCAAGATGGATGATTTGAGGATCAAGAAGACCCAAAATGACACAAAATAGGTATGAGAAACCTATTTTGCCTCAAAGGCCTCAAAAACACACAAATATGCAAAGCTTAAAGAAAGAACTAAGATTAAAACAAGAAATGAATCTATGTTAATCCCATTAAAGCTAATTTAGATGTGATTTAAGCTTGAAAAATGATCTAAAAATGATGAGCTTATGCTTATGCTAAAATGAAAATGGCATTATAACTTTGCTATTGAGTTTGAAAGTTGAGAGATGATTTGCCTTAGGAAGTGAGGGTATTTATAAGATTTCTAAGGCTTGGGGTAGGAGGAATGAATGGCCAGGATTGAAATCCTTAAGAGAGGCCAAGATTCACTCAAAGGGAAGCACATGGATTGTGCTAGTTCTCAGCCAATCAGGAGGTGACACATGTCACAAGGTGAGTGGATGAAAAGAAGGGCAAAGAGGAGTCAACAAAGGGGGCTCCAAGCTCATAACTCTCCAATAAATGCTTGTAAGAGCAATGAATGGGCTTTAAGAGGTTTTGAAGACTTTGGGGAAGCAATAAATGCTTTGTGGTTGAGATATTTGGAAGGAAAGACTTTGCTTTGGTTTAGGAAAGTCTTAAGCTTGGTTAGGATTGCACAAAGGTTTAAGGGTAGGATTAGGATTAGATTAGGACAAAGAAAAGGATTAGGATGGGTGAAGAGGGTGGATTTGAGAAGATTCTAGAAGAGTCTAGATTTCTCCTTAGTTTCATGGAATAAAAAGTTATTCATTCCAAAAGCCTAAGTTTTAGGAATATTTATTAAAATATTTTCAATAAATATGAAAATTAAATATTTAACCTTAGTTAAATATTTAACCTTGGGATTAGGGTCAGAAAAGATGGGATTAGCCTTTTAATCGAAATTAAGAGGGGATTAGAAGATTTTGGAAGAGGTTAGTGGTCTAGAGGAAATTGGCCAAGTTTGGGATAAAAAATAAATTAAAAATAAATTAATTTATTTTTGAGGTTTTTTGGTCAATTTATTAATTAAATAATTAATAAATTAGGGATAATGTCCAAATGACATTTTTAGGCTAGATTCCTTAATTAAAGATTTTTAATTAAGAGAGAGGGATTTAATGCCATAAAAATAAATTAATTAATTAAATAATTAATTAATTAATAAATGATGATGTCATCAAGGATTTTCAGAAAACAAAAATAATTTACTTTCTGAAGGATTTTTCAGTGTCTACATTTTGCCCCTCTTTGATGCGATGCCGCAAGTGGCATGGCGTCAAAGACAAGAAAATAAGATGCCAAGGCTAGAATCAGAAGAAGGTATGACGCCTGGGTGGACTAGAAGAAAGAGGATTCATGCCCCGGTGGGACAAAATCAAGGAAGATGCGCCCAGTGGGACAAGGAGAAAGAGGGATTACGCCCTGGGACAGAGTGTGCCCGGCGGGACGAGGAAGGAAAGGCCTAGGAAGAAAGGGGAGATAAATAACCTCACTTCTAAGAACAAATATGGATGATATGCAAGATGAGATGGAAATGCAAGATGCAAGATGCAGCTGTATGCAAAGATGCAAGATTAATCTATATGATAAATGCAAGGGACCAGATAGCTCCAAGTGCAAACGGGAGTGCACAACCTAGATTTAATATAGCAATGCTAGAGACCTGCCAAGGATACTGGGATCACGAGGCCTTGTCACCAGCGTTGCAGAGGACTGATGAGGACTGACGCTAAACAAACACACAGGGTTGCCCCAACATCACACATGAAGCACAGAGGTGACATGGCGGAACCGATGCTGAAGGAACCACAAACACACACAACTGACTCACAGGCAGAAGCGAAAGATCAAAAGACCTTGCCCCAGATTATCCACACACGCAGCACACCGTGATATAATGAATCGTGGTGACCCTGGTGGGATAATGAGAAGCCAAAAAGATTAACAAGACCCAAAGGACAAAAATCCAAGATCAAAATGATAACTCCAAAAAGACATCCTTTGCCAAGGAGAGAGATTAGGTTTGATTGATGATGGGAAGATTGGTCGGATAGGAGGAACGATATATCCTCAAGGACCAGGATGGAAGATTAGATCAGACAAGAGGAACGATATATCCTCAAGGACCCATGGGTTGGTGAGAGAATAAGTGTAGTTGTTCGCTGGCAAAAGCTGAAGTTCAAGGAATGACCAGGATGAGCAAGGATAAGTTGACAATTGATGTTGCTGAAGCACAAGGCCCGAGTGGGACCAAAAATTTTCTGAGGCTGAGGATGGGACAAGATATTTGATCAAATGCTGCTGCAGGACGGACAAAGGACTATGTATAATAAGGAGGAACGATATGCACAAGGGATATGTACAGAAGCTCAGAATTGGGGATAGGAAGATCACACTCAGCGGGACTCTCACTAGGACAGAGACGAGAAGGATAAATACAGGGAGGATTGCGCTATACAGAAAAGGGAAAGGGATATGGTACAAGATATGGTACAAAGCTTTGGAATAGGATATGGATTGCAGATGGGTTGGAGGAAGATGGAAGCTGAATGCTTGGAGGATAGGGGAGATGGAACTGCTGGGAGATCTGTTATGGAATGGAGGATGAGGATGGTAGCTGAAAGGACAACTGAATAGATAAATAGCTTAGTTTACTATGTTGGCGCCTGTTTGCCAGGTTTTCACCAACATACTTGTCCAAGGCGCTTGAATTGCCAAGTTTTCACCGTTGGACGATTATTTTCTCTTTCTCTTTTCTTTTTTTTACTTTTTTGCTTTTTTGAATGTTTTTGGATTTTTTGATATATGCAGGATCAGGTTCAGGCATAGAACCTCTTCAGATGGATGATGTTGATAGGATCATTCAAGGGCTCACCTTCTGGTGTTGATAGCTGATAGGCTCCCGAGCCGAAGGATGCGGTGACAACATAGGGGCCCAACCAAGTAGGCTCAAACTTGCCTTTCTTTTCTCTATTTGCTAGGACCTTCTGATTTTCTTTAAGGACCATGTCACCGACCTGGAATTGTCTAGGATGGACCTTCTTGTTATAACTCCTTTTGAGTCGATTCTGGTATGCAACCAGGTGATCATAGGCTTGCTGTCTTTTTTCATCTAGCAGATCTAGCTGTGTGAGCCGGGCCACACGATAGTCTTCATCAGTTGTATAGTTCTTCATGGAGACGCGCAAGGATGGGAGCTCAACCTCGATTGGTAGAATAGCTTCGGCACCATATACAAGGGAGTATGGGGTGGTGCCTGTGGGAGTGCGATAAGAAGTGCGATAAGCCCAGAGGGCGGGATTAATTTGGAGGTGCCAGTCACGACCAGAATCATTGACAACCTTCTTGAGGATTTTCAAGATAGTTTTGTTGGTTGCCTCAGCTTGGCCATTTCCTTGAGGGAAATATGGACTGGAGAAACGGTGATGGATGTGGAGTCTGGCACATAGATCATCCACATGCTGGTTTTCAAAAGGTGTGCCATGGTCTGTGAAGATGGTAGATGGTATGCCGAAGCGGCAAATGATGTGGTAGAGGATGAACTTGGATATTTGGATGCCAGTAGTAAGGGTGAGCGGAATCGCTTCAACCCATTTGGTAAAATACTCTGTGGCTGTTATGATATACTTGTGTCCATCCGAAGAGAGGGGGGTGATCAAGCCAACGAGGTCGAGGCCCCAACATGAAAAAGGCCACGGTGGTGCAATAGGCTGTAGATCCTGTGCTGGTGCATGTATCAAATTGGCATGCTGTTGACATGGGAGACATTTCTTGACAAATTCACACGCATCATGTTCCATTGTTGGCCAATAATATCCAACTCTAAGCAGCTGCTTTGCTAGAACCATGCCACTCGTGTGGGCACCGCAAATTCCAGCGTGAACTTCTTGTAAGGCCAGGACGGCCTCGTTTGAGTCTAAACATCTAGATAGGACATTATGATACCCGCGACGATATAGGGTGTTGGCTACAAGAGTGTAGCGGGAAGCTCTGCGAATAAGGTTTTGGCGTTCGTTATTGGTGAGATGGGGAGATATGATACCATTTTTTAGATATGCATGGATGTCATGGTACCATGGGGATTGAGGACCAACCAAGACACACACCATGTCTACATCGGCATTCTCATAAGCTGGTGAATGTAGCTGCTCGACTAGAAATTCATACTATGATGCGTCTCGTGGTATTTCCAATAAGGATTCGATGGTTGCCATTGCATCTGCTGCTTTGTTCTGAAGCCTTGGGATCTGATTGAATTGTAGATGTAGGAAATGCTCTTTCAATTTATCCACCAGTTGCTTGTAGGGTAGCAATTTGTCATCCTTTGTCTGATACTCATCAAGGACTTGCTTGATAATGAGCTGTGAATCTCCAAATACTTGTAATTCTGTGATGTTCCATTGGATAGCTATTTTGAGACCTAAGATGAGTGCCTCATATTCTGCAATATTGTTGGTACAGGGGAATCCCAACTTGAATGATTTTGGAATATAGTCACCTTGAGGTGTGACGAATAGGATTCCTGCCCCAGAGCTATGGGATGTGTTGGAACCATCAAAGTATAGTTTCCACATGGGCTGCTCTTCAATCATGCATAAGTGTTCATCGGGGAATTCCATGATTAGTGGATAGGCATCCACCAGTGGTGCTTCTGCTAGCTGATCGGCAATGACTTGCCCTTTGATTGCTTTGCGATCTACATACTGAATGTCAAATTCACTGAGTAACATGACCCATTTTGCCATACGGCCTGTGAGGGTTGTCTTTGATAATAGATACTTAAGAGGGTCCACCTTTGATATGAGCTTGATTGTGTGGCTAAGCATGTAATGTCTAAGTTTTTGAGTGGCAAAGACCACTGCTAGGCATGCTTTCTCCATGGGTGAATAGTTAAGCTCATAGTCCACAAGAGTGCGACTGATGTAGTAGATAGCTCGTTCTCTATTTTCATCATCATGTTGTGCTAGGAGTGCCCCTAGTGTTGTAGATGTTATTGAGATGTATAGGATGAGTGGGCATCCTGAAACCGGTGGTACTAGGATTGGAGCATTAGCTAGATACTCCTTGAGCTTATCAAAGCTTCTTTGACATATGGGATCCCAGTTGAAGTTGGTGTCTTTGCATAAGAGATGTGAGAAGGGTTGGCACTTATCTGCTAGCTGAGAAATGAATCGCCGAACTAATTGAAGCTTGCCCTATAGGCTTCTGAGCTGTTTGAGTGTTCTTGGTGGAGGCATCTCCGTTATTGCTTTGACCTTCTTGGGGTCTATCTCTATGCCTCGTCTAGAGACGATGAAGCCTAGAAGCTTGCCAGATGTTACGCCAAAGACACATTTCTTAGGATTTAACTTTAAGCCATAATGATTCAGACGATCAAATACACACTCTAGGATGTTGAGGTGTTCATCCCTTGTTTTGGATTTTGCAAGGATATCATCCACATAGTCCTCAAGGATCTTGTGGATCATGTCATGGAAGATCGCTGTCATTGCTCGCTGATATGTGGCTCCTGCATTCTTTAGCCCAAATGGCATCATGTTGTAGCAGAAGGTACCCCATGGGGTTGTGAATGCTGTTTTATGTTGATCTGCTTCTGCTATATGAATCTGATTGTAGCCTGAAAAGCCATCCATGAGTGATAGCATTTTGTGACCCGCTGTGAGGTCTACAAGCATGTCTATGTTTGGCAATGGGAAGTCATCTTTAGGGCATGCCTTGTTCAAGTCCCTGAAATTAGTACAGATTCTGATGTCGCCAGAAGGCTTTGTGACTGGCACCATGTTAGAGATCCACTCTGAATAATCTATTGCTCTGATGATCTTAGCTTGGAGGAGCTTCTCAAGCTCTGCTTTGACGAGTAATGCTACTTTTGGATGCATTTTTCTTAGCTTCTGCTTCACTGGCTTGACGTTTGGATCTACTGATAGATGATGAACAACAAGGTTTAGATCAAGCCCAGGCATGTGGGCGTATAACCATGCAAAGTTGATGATGGATTCCTTGAGCAAGGCACTGAGAGCGATTTCTTCTCCTTCTGTTAGGTTGACTGCAATGTAGGTGATCCTTGGACATTCTTCTGTTCCCAAGTTGATTGGCTTGGTCTCCTCTATGATGATCAGCGACTGCTCTGGTCTATAATCTTGGATAGGGGGAAGAGGCAAGGCTTCATCTTCTAGCGCCTGAATTGCCAGGTTTTCACTAGAAGATAGGCCCTTTGTTTTTACTATTTTGGAATCAGAATGTGCCCCAAGGGGGTTTTCACATAAAGACTCATGATGTTCTCTTGCTATTTCATTTTTGCGACTAAAGCTTGCCTCTTCCCCAAAATATCCTTTTGGGTGAAGCTGATAGACAGAGGTTGATGTTGGATCCTGATTGCTCGCTGGACCTGATGCCCCCATGAATTCTAGGAGTGCTTGTGCACTTTGGAACTCATCGATGTGTGCGATGCTTGGTTGGTCCCAATCTATGAGGTCAGGGTTTGTGAGGGGAAGATCTATGAGGTTAATGGAGAGTTGTTGGAGGACAGAAGTCCCCAGGAGGGTTTCGTCAGCAAAGATATCATCGTAGGATCGGATGTCTTTCTCTTCGGGGATGTCTTCGATTTCCACAAGGTCATCCTGGCTATTCGAAAAGTTCACGTTGGTCATGTTAGTGCCCGTAGTTGTGGTATTGGGCTCTTGTTCAAGCAGGCGAGAGGTATTAAAGCCAAGTCCTTGCTGTTCTGGATTCTGGGATGGTATGATAGGAAACAAATTTCCATCCTCTTGTGGTCCTAGACCACCACCTTGATAGTTATAGTGTTCTGTGACATTTTTGTAGGGGATTGGATATTTCTCTTTGAAGTACTCAAGAAGTTGTGTGTCACGTGATGGGGGATCTTTGTATAACCATTTGTTAATATCTGGATCCATTTCTTTGCTGCTGATGGTACCATGAGACTCAAAAGTCATGTTTCCAATTTGCTTGAGCTTATAATGTTCCTCAACAGGCTTGTTTTGACAACTTGGGTGCCCTTGAGTATGTGGATCACGTGGAAGAGCTCCTACAACAAATGCATCACTGAGGCTGTATTCACCACAACCCTGGTTGTTGATCTTGATGGATGATAAGGTGGAAGAAAGGATGGTCTCTGGATCACGATGGGATCGGGATGAGCTAGCAATAGAAGTACCAATATCGGTTCCAGGACAATGAGTAGAATGAGGGAAAGATGCTTCCATCGCAAGGCAGTATGCGAAGGGGTTAGGGTCAGCGTGGATGGTAACCTCAGTGCCTTGATGTGGAAACTTGATGCACTGATGGTAAGTAGATGGTACGGCCTTAATGGAATGGATCCATGGACGACCGAGGAGGATATTGAATGGTAGGTCAAGATCAACCACGTGGCAGAGAGTATCTTGCGTTGCTGGGCCTAGCTGGATAGGCAAAGTTATAGTACCTTCAGAGGTATGCTCCAAGTTGTCATATGCTTTGATAGTGATTTGCTCATGTTGTATGTCGGCCTCCGTGAACCCAATCTTCTTGATGAATTTTAATGTGCACAAGTTGAGGGCTGAGCCATTATCCACCAGAACTCGTTTGATGGTGAAATCTCTGACCATGACAGCAATGCGGAGAGGGAGAGTATGGTCAGGAGCGACATCTGGTATATCAGATTCTTTGAAGGATAAGGCACATGCTGCTGATAGGTGTCCCACAAGAGTTTCAAACTGAGTTGTGTTAATGTCCGTGGGGACATGACCTTCTTTTAGAGCTTTGTCCAGGATCTCCTGATGGATGGGTGATGTGCGGAGCAAATCCAAGATAGATATTTGGGCTGGCATGTTCCCAAGATGCTCTATGATATTGTATTGTGCACTTGGTGCATTATGCTGTGTTGCATGTGCATTTGATGCTGGCCTGGTGTTAGACTGTGCTGTGGATGCAGTAGATGTTGGCCTTGGAGGAGCAGCTGACCTCGGAGGAGCACCGGCAACAGTTATCCTACCACTGCGGGTAGTTGCAGCACATTGTCGATCTGGCCCTCTGACGTGGATGGTATTGATGGTGGGCTCATCTTGGATGGGCTCATCTTGAGTTATGCATCCGACATACTTGTCATAGTTGATGTAGGCCGCTGTGTGATCTTCTTGCTTGCCTTTGCCACGATTTTGGGGCTGATTGGCATTGGCTTGATTCTTCTCGGTATCGTGTTGAGGGAACACATTTTGATATATTTGCAAACCGGTGTTGGGTGAAGCTTGAGCTGGTGCATCGACCTGGATTTCCTTGCGATCGATGAGATCCTGGATGTAGTGCTTAAGCCGCATGCACTTCAATGTTGTGTGCCCCTTCACACGATGGTAATCACAGTATTCATTTTCTTTATACCAATCAGACTTTGGTGCGTTGTCATCCTTCTGTGGGATGGGCGGATATGTGATCATATTTGCCTTGGCTAGCCGATAAAAGATCTGATCCAGAGGCTCACCCAAAGATGTGAAAGTCCTCTTTGGATTGTTCTGATTGTTGGGTTTGTTCTACCTCGGGGCAACGTTAACAGGATTGCCTTGACGTGCTGGCTGTTGTTGTTGGTATTGCTACTGATACTGTTGCATAGGTGGTTGATGAGCTTGAGGAGGCTGCTGATAAATAGGTGCTTGATATGCGGGAGCTGGGGGTTGCTGATAGATAGGCACTTGTGGCGGTTGGTATGTCTGAGCTGGTGTAGGACTAGCCACAACGAATTGTACATTTTTAGTGTCAGTGGCTCCATCTGTAACAACATTTTTGTTACGATTCCAGTAACGAGATTTATCATTATTGGGTTTGTTTTTGGAATCATCCTTGAAGTGACGAATAGTGCCTTCGTCTAGGAGAGCTTTCTCGATGCCTATGCCTTTGCTCTTGATGTCTTGGTATGTCTGGAGATAGTTCATTCGCATGTGATGGGATAGCTTTGAATGCAGGTTATCAATGAAGATCTTTGTTAGATGCTTCTCTGGCGGCTGATATGATAACCTAGTTGTAAGATTCTGCCATCTTTGCAAGTATTCTGCAAGGCTTTCTCCGTCTTTCTGCTTTGAGTTGCATAGGTCTAGCAAGGACAACTCATTCTCCACATTATGGGCATAGTGTGTGATGAACTTCTTAGAGAGTTCAGCAAAGGTTTTTATTGTCCCATGGGGTATTTTGTAAAACCACTCAACAGCAGTTCCTCCCAAGCTTTTGGGAAACAGGGGCAGGAGATAGTTATCACTGTAAGCTACTTCTTGGCACGCCATGTAGAACTCTTTGATATGGTTTACTGGATCTCCTTTCCCTCGATACTTGTCGAACTTGGGCATCTCAAAATGCTTGGGGAAAGGGATAGTTGCTATGGACCGATCGAAGGGATATGAGCACACCTCTTCGAACTTGTATGTTTTATTCTCTGTTCCACTTTGTAGCTTTTTTAGAGCATTTTTCATTGCTTCCCACTCAGCATTGAGTGGCGAGGGAACTGAGACTTCTGCTTGTGATGGAAGCTGTGGAACTAGATATGGCACTTGCTGTGGATAAAAGGGTTGAAACTGATTTTGGGGCAATGGTTGCTGGGGATATTGCTGGTGCGGCATAGGGGGATATTGATATGGGACCGCTTGATGTTGTTGGGCTACTTGCTGTTGTTGAACTGGCGGTTGTTGTGGGACTGCTTGCTGATAGTGGTCATTTGGAACTTGTTGTTGTAACTGATGGGTGGGAACTTGTTGTTGCTGGGGGATGATAGGGATTTGTTGCTGAGGCTGATAGCAAGGGACTTGTTGTTGTTAAGGAATGATGGGTGTTTGCTGAAAGGGGACATGTGGCTGCTGTGGGGGAGGATGTTGGAACGATGCTGCTTGCGAGTATGATGGTGGTAGTTGCTAAGGTTGACTTTGGATTTGGCTGATATAAGCTGGGTGCATGCCTGCATTACTTAGAGGTGGAATAGACGTGGGGAAGCTAGAAGCAAAGGGTGATGGGGTAAGATAGCTGGGGAAAGTTGGTTGTTGAGGTGGTGGAACTTGCTGGAAGGTATTTGGGATTTGGGATGAATAGCTTGAAGCCAGAGGTGGTTGGGGTAGTTGCTGCTGTGCTGCTTGGGCAAAGGCGGTTTGTTGACTTGCAACCATAGATGTAGGGGATTGAGATGGGATCCCCCATGCCTTCATTTCTTCTTGTGTAAGGCCCCACTGAGAGCTTGTGTTAGGGTGCACTGCAGCAGATGATGGAATGGTAGGAGCAACGGGAGCTTGGGACACGAATGATGTTTGAGATAAAGGAGCTTGTTGAGGTTGTGGTTGAGCGGATGCTTGTGAGGAGGAAAATGAAGGAAACACCCAAGAGAAAGATGAGGTTGGAATGGGGAGCGATTGCGCTAACGCTAAAGAAGAAGGTACGGGTGCTTGGGGGGTGAAGGGTGATGGTGCTCCTTTGATGGTGAAAGGCATTGCTTGACTTGCGGATAGGGGTGAAGCTTTTGGTGTAAAAGCTTGCGTGAGAGGTGGAAGCTGACTTTGGGTTAAGTGTTGGATTTGGGCTTGGGCAGCCATAGCAGATGATGAAGCAAAAGGGGTATGAGATGGAGCGGATGGCACTGTAGCTTGTGTTACGGGACTGGTGAGGCTTCCTTGCAAGAAAAGGGGAATGGTGGAAAGCTCTTGGGGTGTTTGCATGATAGGATTAGGGAATGGAGAGTATGCTTGTGCTGGAACTTGGATAGTTTTGATGGGGATGCGTGGATAGAGAGATGGTGGGATGGAGGTACTTTCTGGTAGGTAGTGAACAAACGTGCTCTGCTGATGTTGTGGTACAAGGGCATTGGTCACTGGTGGGCTTTCTGGAGGATTCGCAAATGCGTGGTTTGCCAAGGGGGATGAAGGGATGTTTGGATCTTCACATGGGTTACTGGCTTGGATCTGGAGATTGTAGGTCATCATGGCGTTGGTGAAAAGTTTGGGATCGGATGAGGTTGTTGGTGGATAAGGATTCATGCTTCTTCTTTTCCGAGATCAGGTCTCAACAGGCATGGAGATGCAAGTGCTAAATGTATGCAAGATGTTTGGCTAAAAGATGTTGATGGATGCAAAGTTGATGAACTTCTAAAGATGATGACTTCTAAGATGCAAATGCAAAGATAGGGATCAAGATGGCGATGATGGAAGCTGGATGGAACTGATATGGATCAAGATGGTGGAGGAAAAATAGGTTGCTGGTGGAAAGCTGGTGAAAGATTACTGAGTGGTCAACAAATAAGTTGCTATTTTTCCCAAATGGAGGATCAGAGATATGATGGGGTCAACCTAAGATAGACTGATGATCTTCGGTCAACAAGTTTCTTATCAATACACTCCAATCTCTTGCTCGAGATGATGGCTATGCAAGGACAAGGTTTGATTTCTTTATGACAACATGTTGTGCCAAAAAAGAGGATGATGGTCTCTGATCTTGGATATAGGATAGGAACAACTCAAAAGGTAGAACACTAAGTGTTGGTGGATCTCTGGATTTGGAACAAAGGATGGTGGATCTGCTAGAAAGATATGGAAAGCTGATGGAGGGATGCTGGTGGAAAAGGTTTTGAAGGGTGAAGGGATAATGCTCTTTCTAAAGGGATAATGCAAATGACAAGGATTGATTCTAGAATGCTAGTAGGAAGATGAATGCATATGCCACTTTATGATGTTTTGAAATGCAACTAAGGTTTTGATGCTGATGCAAAGATGAAAGCTAGAATGAAACTAAGATGCAAGGCTGTTTGAGACAAGATTTCAAGATCTGAAGATGGAACAAGACATGAACAAGGATTGGCTAATCTTCTGGCTCAAGGTTGACAAAGTGATGGTTAACTTGGAAACGGAAGGCGAACTGTTTGATGCAGGCGTTATGGGCAATGTTCTCAAGTCTGGTTTGGGACTTCTCTTCTGCTTGGATTGCTTGGATAATGGCTTGATAGCTCTTGGTGTTCTTCTTGATAAGTTTTTGCTCTTGATAGGCTTGGGATTTGGGCAACTTTGCTTTAGGATGTTTGTTCTTGCTGGGCATCACTTGGAAAAGAGGTTTCTGATTTTGAGGCAAAGGTTTCCAATGGCAAAGGTTAAAGTCAAAGCAATCTCTGCAAGGGACAAAGCAACCCTGCAGGATACAAACAAAGGCAACTGACTCTGACAAAGCTTTGAAAGTGTATGTTTCAACAAGTGTTTTCACGGAGTCTTTGACTGTCAAGCACTTCAAACAGATCTACCTAAGGAAGGTGAGTATCAAAATCGCTTGCCCACAGCTTGGTATCCCCTAGAAGGGAATACAAATGGTGAGTAATCTTGAGGCAACCCGGTAAACCCCTTGGAATCGGTCCTTGCACAAGGATTTTGATACTTTCGGATGTAGATAGGGTAGCCTCTATTTTATCAGGTTGCTAATGATTCCGTGGTGTCTCCATACCCGGTTATGCTGATCATCCGTGACTCACTTAAGAGCCTTGCCAATTACGCTGGGGGAGAGGAATGTTTACCATCCCCAGACACGTGTTTGGCACGAACGCCCGGTGATTAGGAGATGTAAGTGATTCTTTTGGTATTCACTTATTTGTATACCGGCCGGGGGGGATACCGGTTTGAGGTCGTTCTCCGAGGAGGAAGCGCTTCTCCTTGGACAGGCCTCGCTAAAAGTAGAACAAGTGAACTTGTCCAAGTTCAAATGTTCCACGTTGCTTACTCTAACAAGGATTATGCAAGAATTTGAAAAACTCCTACATGCACATCAAGCAGATTTTGTTCATTTTCCCAAATTTGATTAAGTGATGTTTGAACTTTGAAAATGAAGACACTCGTGATTAGCTTTTGATTTGTTCCTTTCTCCAAAAAGTAAATCGAGCGTTTGCAAGTTTTTTGACTTGGGCATTCAAGATTGAGTGTGCGTGTTTGATTAAGAACTTTGAAAAAACTTTGTTTTATCCCTTAGATCACTCAAGATTGAATTTGTTTGCTTGCTTTGAAATTTGAAACGAGATAGGGAATAGAGTTGTTTGTTCCTTTAGTGCATTCGAGATTTGGTTTGCTTTTCAAATTGACAATGACAATCTAGGACCTAAGTTCATTTCCTTAAGTTTCATTCAAGATTGAGTTTGACCTTTGCTGTAATAAAATAAATGAAAAAAACCAATCCTAAGCAACTCAAGACAAAAACCAAAAGCGACACTGTCCAGCTTATAGGCGACGCTGGAAAGTGCAGAGGCGACATTTAATTCCTACAGGCGACATTCTGTACCTCAAAGGGTGACAGATAAAAAAATAGAGGCGTCATTTCTTTTGTTACAGGCGTGATTTAATTACAAGAAGGCGACAGAAGAGAATTCTGGAACGTAACAGAAGTTGCCGACAACAGGAAATTCTCAGTTATGCAGGCGTGAAAACAGAGTTCACAGGCGTCATTTCTTTCTTCAAAGGCGTGATTTAATTCCATGAAGGCGTGACTGAATTCCTTTTAGGCGACATTTCTTTTGTTGAAGGTGACATTTCTTTGTTTGAAGGCGACATTTAATTGCTGTAGGCGTCATTTTTTTTCATGAAGGCGACATTTCTTTATTTCCTGCAAAAAAAAAAGCATATAAAGTATAGTTTCATCAAAATGATTGTGGTTTGTGTCCCACCGAGCATGCCAGAATGTAGACTAGGATTTGAGAGTGCACCTAAACCTGTTTTGAAGGCCAAAGACAAACAAACGTCATAGCATATTATCAAATCAAATTTAAAGGTAAAAAAACTAAAATCAAAGCCACCTCAGTTTAAGCTTAAAACGAATGCGCCCATGCACCGTTTGATATGCTTAGATATAGAGGGATGTGGGTGTGCAAACTCAATCACTTGGAGCATGCAAGATGGATGATTTGAGGATCAAGAAGACCCAAAATGACACAAAATAGGTATGAGGAACCTATTTTGCCTCAAAGGCCTCAAGAACACACAAATATGCAAAGCTTAAAGAAAGAACTAAGATTAAAACAAGAAATGAATCTATGTTAATCCCGTTAAAGCTAATTTAGATGTGATTTAAGCTTGAAAAATGATCTAAAAATGATGAGCTTATGCTTATGCTAAAATGAAAATGGCATTATAACTTTGCTATTGAGTTTGAAAGTTGAGAGATGATTTGCCTTAGGAAGTGAGGGTATTTATAGGATTTCTAAGGCTTGGGGTAGGAGGAATGAATGGCCAGGATTGAAATCCTTAAGAGAGGCCAAGATTCACTCAAAGGGAAGCACATGGATTGTGCTAGTTCTCAGCCAATCAGGAGGTGACACATGTCACAAGGTGAGTGGATGAAAGGAAGGGCAAAGAGGAGTCAACAAAGGGGGCTCCAAGCTCATAACTCTCCAATAAATGCTTGTAAGAGCAATGAATGGGCTTTAAGAGGTTTTGAAGACTTTGGGGAAGCAATAAATGCTTTGTGGTTGAGATATTTGGAAGGAAAGACTTTGCTTTGGTTTAGGAAAGTCTTAAGCTTGGTTAGGATTGCACAAAGGTTTAAGGGTAGGATTAGGATTAGATTAGGACAAAGAAAAGGATTAGGATGGGTGAAGAGGGTGGATTTGAGAAGATTCTAGAAGAGTCTAGATTTCTCCTTAGTTTCATGGAATAAAAGGTTATTCATTCCAAAAGCCTAAGTTTTAGGAATATTTATTAAAATATTTTCAATAAATATGAAAATTAAATATTTAACCTTAGTTAAATATTTAACCTTGGGATTAGGGTCAGAAAAGATGGGATTAGCCTTTTAATCGAAATTAAGAGGGGATTAGAAGATTTTGGAAGAGGTTAGTGGTCTAGAGGAAATTGGCCAAGTTTGGGATAAAAAATAAATTAAAAATAAATTAATTTATTTTTGAGGTTTTTTGGTCAATTTATTAATTAAATAATTAATAAATTAGGGATAATGTCCAAATGATATTTTTAGGCTAGATTCCTTAATTAAAGATTTTTAATTAAGAGAGAGGGATTTAATGCCATAAAAATAAATTAATTAATTAATAAATGATGATGTCATCAAAGATTTTCAGAAAACAAAAATAATTTACTTTCTGAAGGATTTTTCGGTGTCTACACCTATATCTAGATACCAATGACAAGGGAAGATACCAAGTGATGGAGATATGGAGGAACTACTAAGGGATTAATGCTGGAGGGAAATGCTGAGGGATGAATGCTGGATGAAAATGCTTGGGATCTGGATGGAGGAACTGTTGAATGATTTGGATGGAGGATTTTCTGGGAGATTTGGATAGTAGATTTTCTTGAGGATTGGATAGAGGAACTACTGGGAGATTTGGAGAGTAGATTTTCTTGAGGATTGGATAGAAGAACTATTGGGAGATTTGGATAGAAGATTTTCTTGAGGTTTGGATAGAGGAACTGCTAGGAGATTTGGATAACAAATTTTCTTGAGGATTCGATAGAGGAAGATATGGATTTGGGAGATGAAAAGATGGATGAAAGATAGTCTCTAAGGAATAAGATGCCCCCTGCTTAGGATAATTCATGTATTCAAAGGCATTAGGATGGAGTACGATTGGATGGAAGAAGATTGGTAAGGGGGAAATGAATGTAGAAAGGTGTTCAAAAAGCATGTATACCTGGTAGTCTCTATTTTGTTTATCAAGATCCAAAGGAGGATGAAGGAGGTGAGAGACAAATGGGATGGAGAAGATGTTGGATAAGATGTGATAGAAGGGAATGGCCCCCAATTGCAGAAAGGAACTGGGGGGATTTACGCATGAAGCCTATTTGCCAGGTTTTCATCAGAGAACTTGTCCAAGGCACTTGAATTGCCAAGTTTTCACCATTAGATGAATGTTTTTCTCTTTTTATTTTCTTTTTTGATATTTTTCCTTGATTTTTTCCAATTTTTATAGATTTTTTTGATTTTATACTGACTTTATGATTCTTTGATTTGTTACTAACTTCTTGATTTGTTGTTGACCTTCTAATTTGTCTGTTGACCTTCTGATTTTTTGTTGACTTTCTACTGATCTTTTGCGGAATTTCTAATTTATGTGGATGTTGGTACAACTTTGTTAGGATGGAGGAATTATGCAAAGGCATGGATGGGATGGGGGAGATGAGAGATATGGTGGTAGAAAGTGTTTAAATGAAAGGATGGGAATTGATCATGATAGGGGGATGTTGTCAGGACCAACATTGGCACATATTGTGAGGAAGGTGGATGAAGCAAATGAGATGTGGAAGATAAAGGTAGATAGGATGGAGGATTTTTTATAGGAGATTTTGGGACATAGGGACCCAAAGTGGATTTAGGAGATGGAGGAGAAGACTGAGTAGCTAGTGGATTAGCAACCTTGGATGCCATTATGGATGTTTCTTTTAGATGCATTGTATCTTTTTGCTTTGGGATCCACATAGTCTTTGTTTTTGCTTTGGCGGGCCTTTGTGGCCATGGGGATGCATTAGATTTCACTTTTAGTTTGATGGGCCTTTGTGGCCATAGGGATGATTTAGATGTTTCTTTTTCTTTGATGGGCCTTTGTGGCCATTGGGATGCATTGGATTTATTGATTGGATTTTTCTTTGTTTGAGCATGTCTCTTAGAGTGGACATGGCAATCTTTAGATTTTTGTGGATATTTACCTTTATGCATTCTTGATATGGCATCCAAATTGTGAGGAGTGTTGGAAGGAATATGAGGAGATGCGTGAGATGGACGAAGTATAGATGGAGAGATGAAAGGATATTGGTAGATAGGAGATATGGGAATGTGCCTTTGTTTATCCCAACTAGGAATGCTTGGATTTTGGATGAAGGGTGGAGTAGGATAAGATGGAGGATGATATTTTGGGATGTAAGGCCCCAAAATAGATTTGGTATGCAGAGGATATGTGTTGGAAGACTTTGGGACATAGGGACCCAAAATGGATTTAGAGGATGAAGGAGGAATGTGATAAGTTATTTTGGGTTGCAAAGATGGAGGAGGAGGGATGGCATTGTATGCTTTGGAGGGGCAATGGAAAGATGGAGTGGTGTTTTTGGAAGGATGTTTGAATCTGGCTTTAGTTGTACCAACATTTCTAGAAGAAGTGCCTTCTTCAGATGTATGACCAATTCCACATGATTTTGGATGTTTCTTGTCTTGAATGGGCTCTAGATTTCCTTGTTCATGAGCACCTAGGCCTTTTCCTTGATAATTCCATTTCTTGAGAATTTTATCCAAGCAAGGATATTTTTGACTTGGGGAAAAAGATAAACATCTAGTTTTAGGCTCTGTGGTTGAAGATATGGAACTCATTGCTTCTGCTTCAAGTGGACTGCCATTGACAAATGTAAGTGGACCAAGAAGATAGAGTGATGGTAGTGGGATAGTTTGAATTAGAGGATCCTCAAGTGGAGAGGATGGGATGATAGGATCATGAATGGGATTCGAGGATGGCAATGGATCTTGAGATGGAGGAATTGAGGTGATAGGATCTTGGATTGGGGATCATGGAAGCAATAGAACATGCAATAGAGGAAGTGAAGGGATTGGATCTTGATTTTCATCTATGGGTATTTCAACATGCTTTTGGACAAGATCTTGACATGATAGGATTAGTGTGGATAGAATTATGGGGAATGTATGGATGGACTCTTCAAATGAAGTAGATGGAAGGATGAGAGATTTTGCAAATATGATGGCAGGAAGAAGGAAGAACTCTTCAGATAGTTTGGATGAAATGATGTGAGATTTTTTAACTGTGATGGTAGGAAGAGGGGTGGACTCATGAGGCCCATTGAATGTGCTTTGGATAATGCTAGGAGGAGGAGATGTGGATGGAGATAGGATGGAGTCCATTGATGGAGGAGACTCAATGATGCTAGGAGATGGAAGAGGATCAATAAGTGGGATATATGGAAGAAAGATGATAGATAGGAGAGGTTAATCAGCCTCATTAATGATGGCTTCACATGAAGGATTGAGATGGCATGACTTATCAACTTTAGGAGACAAATTTTTTTCTAGCTTCCTTTTGAAACTCCTTGGAGACTTGTGTGATGTAGATTGAGGTGAAGGATTGAAATGTGGAGGAGATGGAGAGTTAGGATAGTCCTCGCATAAAGAAGGGGCGGAAGATGGTGAACTTGCTTGATAGGATGATGGTGTAGACGAGGAGTTGGAGGATGACCTGATTAGATAGTTCACATAGGCAGGTTTTGAGGAAGCTTGTGAACTTGATGGACTTTTTGGTGAGGTAGGGGTGATGGGTTGAGATATAGGATATGAAGCAGATTGAGGGATGCATTCTTTTTGTGAAAGGGGATTTGCAACAATGTAGGTGAGAATGGAAGATGCTAGATTTGAATAGGATATAGAGGATGGTGGGTCTAGATAGGATGGGAGATTAGGGTAATGGATTGGAAGACTAGGATTTTGGTTTTGAAACTGGGTTGGACAATAAGGGGATGGAGGATTTGGATAAGGGATGGGAAGACTAGGATTTCAGATTTTAAAATGTTTTGGAGGATAAGGGGATGGAGGATTTGGAAAAGGGATGTAGCTAGGGGTGTTGTTGTGGAGGGATGATGCTTGAGATACAACCATAGGAGGAGGTGGAGGTATGAAGGATGCATACATAGGATATGTAGGCTGGATATAGGAAGAAGGTGTGGATGAATAGGATAATGGATTTCCCTTGTCAAAGGTAGGATAAGGAGCACTAGTGGATATGCATGAAGGCATGATAGGATAGTTTGGAGGAATGATTGGATGCTGGGGGATGTTTGGAGCAATCTTGCTAAGGTTTTAAAATACTCATCGTGATCCATAAAATTCTCATCATCATCAAGATAGGATGGAGTGGGAGAAAGGACATGACAACCAAACTCATCATAATAGATTTGAGACATGCTGAATTGTGGATGAGTTGGATAGGGATGAAGGATGAAGATGGATTGGAAGACTAGGCTTTGGAATAGGATGACCAAGAAGCTCAGAATAGGATTGGATTTGACTTAGGATAGGAGGAAAGAATGACTCTAGAGGAAGACAAAAAGAGGATGTGAGATGACCAAGATGACTTTGCTAACCTAGGATAGGGGGACAAGACTAGATGGGGATGATGACTGGAAAACCATGATTAGGAGACTAGGATGATAGGACTCTACACACTTGGATGACTTCTGGATTCATATTTTGATATGGTAAAGGATTTTTCCATAGAAATCTTCGCTTTTGTGTTTGTTTCAACAAATGTTTTGCACTGAGTTTGAATCTTCAAAAAACATATCAAGCAGAACTACCTAGAAGTCATGCTAGTATCAAAATCTTTGCCCATAACTTGATATTCCAAAAAAGGAATAAAAATGGTGAGTGTCTTAAGGTGATCTGGGAAACCACTTGGATCGGTCCTTGCACAAATATTTTGATACCTTCAAGAGTAGATCAGGAAACCTCTGATTTATAGGTATCTGATTTGGTTTGTGATGTCCTCCCAATCGGTTTGTACAAGCATGACTCACTTAAGATCCTAGTTGACCATGCCAAAATAGTAGGGATATTCACCTACCTTGGGCTACCATCAACACGCATTGATCGAGCTTGAGGGGATGAAATGAGAGTTTTCTCAGCGCTTTATTTCTATACCGGCCAGGAAATACCAGTTTGAAGTCATTCTCCAAAGAGGAATCACTTTTCTCTTTGGACATGCTTCTCTAAAAGTGAAATAGGTGAACTCATCCAAGTTCAACTTTTTTCACGTTACTTAGCTAATCAAGGATTTGAGAAATGGAAGACTCCTAAAAAACACAACAAGCAAGGGTTCTTCCCCAAATTGATTTAAGTGATTTTGAAATGAATTCTTGAAAACACATGTCTTTAAGTTTTGATTTGTTCTTTTCAAAACAAGAAAGCTTTGAAAATAGATTTTGCAAGTATTTTAGCTTTTGCATTTAAGATTTGGTGTTGCTTTTAGGATCCTAATTTGAGCTCTAAAATGAAAATAGAATGAATTACTTTTTCTTGAAACTTAGGACATTAAATATTTGTGCTTTTTTATTCAAAGAAACATGAGTCTTTGATTTGAACTTTAATTTATTTAGAGGCATTCAAGATTTTGTGCTTTAGATTTCAGTTTTATGCCCAAAAAGAAGTGTTCCTAGATTGGTTTGATGAATGAAACTTGGAAAGCATTCAAAATTTTGAAACAAGACAAATTTTTTTACATATATAAAAGCTTAAGGAATGAATTAGGAAAGTTTAGGAACCTTTAGGATCGTTTAGGAACCCATTATAAATGAAGTGCAGATTTGCTCCTAGATTGCATGAAACTTTAAAAGAACTTTGAGATTTTGCAAATGAAGTTCATTTTAGCTTAGATTGATGCATTGATTTTGAATTAGGACCATTTAGGATGAATTTAGGATTTTTTAAGATTCATCTTGAAGTGATGTGCAAATTTGAGGTTCTTTTTATGCACCAAAAAGTGAAGTGTTCCTAACTTGCATGAAGATCAAAAACACCTAGTTTTGAAAGCTTTGAAGGTTCTTTTTATCCAATTGAAATACCTTAGAAGTTTGTTTTAGTGTTTTAGGACCAATTAGGAAAAATTTTAGTTGCTTAGGACTAATTAGGAAATGATTAGGAACAAGATTTGCATGTTTTCCTTTAAGGCATTCAAGATTACATTGATATTTATTTTAAAACAATCAAATGAAAGATTGAAGTTCCTAATTTCTCAAGAAAGTTGGTGAGCCTTAAGGCCTTTTTTTTTATGTTTTACTTGATTTTTAGAGCACCTTCAAAAGATGGGTTTAAAAACTAAAAATTTGGAGCCAACAAAACCCTAGAAAGGCCGCAAAAACCTAAAAACCAACTAAAACCTTGTTTAAGGCCTTACACATGCCCCTTGTTTCCCATATGAGTAAACATGGCAGGGAATTTTAATGCCTTTACTTGTACGAGTGATGGGTAGGGCTAGTATGAGTGACTTTGACTCCTGGCACGAGCAAACAGGGCCAGAGAGCCAAAAAGAGGCCTAAAAAGCCTAGAAATCTCCCATAAGAGTACTGGGTGACCTCAGTATGAGTCTGGGTCTTTTCTTGTATGAGTAAGTACACTATTGATTATACTTGTATGAGTATTCACCAAGAACATGATGAGTTTTCTTAGAAAATAAGTTTTTTACTTGGAAAACCTTAGAAAATGTAGTTTAAAAGGCGTGTAGGGTCCCACCAGGCATGACAAAATGTGATCAGTGAAAATCTAACCTATTTGGAACATGTATATACATTCAAACATTAGTCCTAGAAGCATATACTAAACATATAGAAAAACTATTTGCATGATACCTCAGATAGAGCTTAAACGGGAGCACCTTGTCACCATTTGATTCGCTCTTGATTTAGGGATGTGGGTGTGCTCTCAAAACACATGGGGCATATCCCTAATGAATATTAGGGAGGATTAGGATTTATTAGGGACCATGAGAACCCCATAGTGGCACAAAATCAAGTATAGAACACCTGATTTTCCCTTAAGGCCTCAAGGATCCTAATGATGCTAAGATGAAGATCGATGCAAGAATGACTAAGCTAGGTTGATTTTAGACCAAATTAAACATGATATGATGATGAAATGATTAGAAAATATTAACAAATAACTATATTCATTCCATTAAGTTATTCTAGGATGATATATGAAAGCATAAAATAGAGTTAATCTAACAAATATGCTAAATGCTAAGATAATCTAGGAGTAAATGAGCATGATAACAATGCATGAAGATAAAAACTAAGCTAATAATTTTCTCTTGGAAGGAGGAGTATTTATATGATTTTCCTAAGGGCTTGGACTAGGAAGGAGAGTTAGGGTCAGAGTTAGGATTTGGGGTAGAGTCTGAGGTATGGTAAGATTTGACCTTGGGTTAAGGTTGCTCACACATGTGTGAGCAACACTAGGGAAGTGTGCAAGGGGAAAAAGAGTGGAAGAAGAGACAAGGGTCTCTTTATGAGGCTATAAGAAGCCTTAAAGAGTGTGTAAGATGCTATTAATGAGTCTGTAAATCTCATTAATGGAAGGGTTTGACCAAAAGTCAAAGAAGACTTGATTAGGCTAGGAAATGTAGGAAACACCACCTAAATGGGTTTAGGAAATTTTTAGGGAAGTTTAGGAAAGATTGGAAGGGTTTAGTAAAGTCTAGAAGATTCTAGGGTTTTGAGGCTTTAAATAAATATTTCATTTATTTAGAGATTGTGACATCATTTATCCAATATTGATTTAATAAATGGGGGAAAATCACTCAAAAAACTTTAATAATGCTTAAACAAGGAAAAAAGGTTTGATCAAAATATAGAACTAGGTATATACCAACATAGTCACCAAATTTGAACTTTCAAAGTCATTAGGTGTTGTCGAATGCATTTGTGGAAGGCTAAATACACTAAAGAAAACTCCAAATCTCTAGTGAGTGATGTAAAGCTCATGAATCTCTATCCCACTAGACATGCCATAAATAATCATCAATAGGAACTGGACCCTTTCATTAGATTTGAAATCCAAGAAAAAGATGCAATTTAGATTGACAATAGTAGGGATTTTGAATGTTACATGCATGCAAGTGCTTTTCATGTCAAGAAAATATTTAGATGTATGTGCTTTGTGTGTTGCATGAAAGGGTGTTGCATGCATGTAATCACCTTGCATGCCATTATATTTTTGGTAGGTATGAATGCACACTGTGTGGAAAGGTTGATTTTTGAATGCATGCAAATGTTGTGCTCTATAAATAAGATGCTTATAGAAATAAGAAGATTGCATAATAATATTTCTTATTATGTGGTTATTTAATAAGTACCATCACATTGCCGGAATCACTCTATAAATTATACTATAGCAGATACTTGGAGAGTTTGGCTCAAAATATATTGTAACCATGTTTTTTATAGATAAAGAGATTGGGTTGTGCTTTGGATCAAGGTTTCTTTTATTACAAAAAGGTTTTCTCCACATAATTACTATGTTATGCTTTATTGTTGTTTTATTTATGTTTTAAGATGTGTATTTTCTCACTGTAACCATACTAAGGTTTTGTAAAAATTGGATCATTTCCCTTTCTTTTATGTGTATGAAGTATTATTTCATACCTCGCTTCCTTAAAAAATATCATTATCATGAACCTTAACTTCTTTTTTTTAATCAAAGATGTTTTCGCTATACCACATTTATCAAACAATTCATCAATTGAATGACACAAATCATTTATATCATATGAGCCATTACATATGTAGGCTTAGACCTTAGAGATTGAATTTATTTTAGGTATGCTTTAGGTAAATGATTGGACATATTATTTTTTCTTTTAACTTTGATATTTTGTCTTATTGTTAACAATTTTATTTTTATAGTTCTTTATTTTAATTTTCAGCTTCTCTAATTCTTCTTCTAAATTATTATTTTCACACATTGAATTTTTATTTTCTATCTTCACTCTTTTACCAATCTTTCTCATTAGAACATATGATTTAAGTTTACTTGCGGCTAATGCTTATACACATGGTTGTGACTTATTCTCTTACAATGATTCTATTCTATGATTATTTTTTAATATTATAATTGTTTGTTGGTGTCACATGTCTTTCCTTCATTTATTCTATAATATCTTCACACTAGTTTCATTAGCCTCAGAAAATCCTACGAAGTGCCTTTTATTATTGCTAAGAAAATGTCACATTGGTCTAATCGATAGGACTTTCTTAAAAAACTTTATTTTGTTCCTTTGACTCATGATCTTCATATCACTTTCCTTACACATAATCAAGCTTTTCATAACTGAGAATAGGGATGAAATTTTCTTTATAGTAGCAGATGATTTGGTTTGTGGCTTATAGACTTTAAAAAAGTGGGACTACTTCCTTGCTAGGTAGTTGCAACCTTTTCTTTGCAAAATGTTGCAAGATTGCCTTAGTTCAAATCAACTTTCTTACTATTTCTTTTAATAGTAGATGAATAGATGTTGAGAGCCATAAATTATTCCTTTTTATCCAATCAATTCTAAAGTACTTGTGAATGGAAAGAATTAACAAAATCAACTTCCTATCTTTTGTCTGGCTTAAACATTAATACCTTGCACTCGTCTTCAAATTCCTTTTTATAAGGTAAAATTGTGAGTGAACAAAAAAAACTATGATCCTCCTTTTTTTCAATATTGAACTCCCTTGTTTGGTGACAAACTTATATAGATTTCCTTGGTAGCTAGGTGGACATTCTTTGGTTACTTCATCAAAACATAAAATTGCAATTCAAATTGGTAACTTTATCTTCTTTCTAATCAGTGTTGGATCCTTTGTGTGTTGTGTTGGGTGAATATTTTTAACTGGTAGTGTTTCAATCAATTGTGAAATAGTGGTTTCAACCACAATGCATGAGACATAATCTCTCCTATTTGTAAGGGAATGCCCCCCTTGTTTATTGCTATTGAAAATGACTAACACTTGGCTAGGACCTATGATTATGTGCACTAAGCTAATCAATAGGGTTTTACCTCCACCATATTCTCCTTTTTTAGAATAGGTGTTCTTCATTCATTATATCCTCTTCTTTGAGAATAGATGGCTTACAATAAACTCTCAAGTACAATCTAGCAGAGTTAGTAACAAAGATACTCATGAAAGCTCAAAGACTTTCTATGGCTTCTTATGAAGTTTCAAGAAGAAAGATGGAATATATGCTCAATCCAAAAACTCCAAGATAAACTACACCTTCCACACACAAATGTGGAGGATAAAAGAAGAATAGATACTACAAGTTATCTCTATCTTGAGCGTATAATACTAGCTTCAAACACAATAAGTAGCTCAAATACTACCAAGATTGGGTTTAAATTCCTTTTAGATAACATTGCAATCAGGGATAACTTTAAGAAACCCCCTCTTAGGAAAAAGTGTAAAATCTTAGCAAATCGTACATTATTTTAGGGGGGAATTTGTTTTAATGCAGGCGATTTTTTTTTCAAATCCACGATTTCTCATAGTTTGTATTGGCGATTTTTCCCTACCAAATGAAAATTTCATAAATTCCTGGTGAATTATATAGTCATGTGGGGGAAATATATATTATATGAGGTGAATAATTTTCTTTTGAAGTAAAAAATTATAATATGTGAGGCGAATAATTTTTGTTTGAAGCGAAAAAATAATAATTGTATTGGCGAATTTTATGTACCGTTTGAAAATTTATTTATTTTATTGGCTAATCATTCATTAATTATGGGAAAAAATATTTTATTGGCGATTTTCAAAAGATGGGACATAACACGAATGTGTAACCTAACATACATACATACATACATACATACACGTAACCTAACAAACATATATTATTTTATAATGTTAAATGTATTATTGAAGTCCGTCTAATGATCCAAGATCAATGGCTGAAGTTTAATTTTAGACCCAATTTCTTGAAGGAAACAAAGTTGTCCAGGAAGTCACTGGAATGTTGACATGTATCAAATTAGGGTTTTCAACTTGTCTGCAGACTATAGTGTACACATGTTGGTATCGATAATCATGGTCCTATAGTGCAACTTTTAACTCTTAACTCGATAAGGAATAAATTCATTGTCAGTGACAAGAGACATTATTTAAGTAATGTTAAATGTATTATTGGAGATCGTCTAATGATCCAAGATCAATGGATGAAGTTTAATTTTGGCCTCAATTTCTTGAAGGAAACATAGTTGTTCAAGAAGTCACCAGAATGTTGACACGTATCAAATTAGGGTCGTTAACTTGTCTGCAAACTACAGTGTACACATGTTGGTATTGATAATCATGGTCCTATAGTGCAACTTTTAACTCTTAACTCGATAAGAAATAAATGCCTTGTCAATGACAAGCGACATTCTTTAACTTATCACACACCACTTCCAAATTCGTACATATGATATAACCGATTTCTGACATTTTTTCATTTATGGGAAAGATTTACTACCAGATATGAAAGATTAAGGACACAATTTTAATTTCTCACACGCATGCATTTAGGGGAAAGATTTACATGAAAGATTTAGAGACATATTAAGGACAATGGATTTAATACCATTAAAGAAAGAATAATTTATTGCTAAGTAACGATCAAGGATTCAAGGGCTATTTATAGATGATCTAGCATCTTTATTCCTCTATTTGTCTTTGCTAGATACATTGTTTGTTTAGGTCATTAGTCTGCACTCTGCAAATAATTTGTTTAAATAAGGTTTTTGAAGTTTTAGATGGACACTCCAATTAGGCTTAGATGCACATATGAGGCCCAGAAGGCCTTTTTGTGTTCCTTTTCAAATGAAACCTTAGAATCAATCTATATTGAGGGTGGGCCTTTCATAATAGAGGCTGTTAAAATGGTGTTGGGCATAGAGTTTTTGCACAATGAAGATAGGCACTAGGTCAACACAGACATTACGTTCTATTTTTTGGCATCTCTTCTCAACCTCGGAGGAGAGAAGGTGGACATGTTAATGCTGTTGAGGAGGGTTTTTAAAGAAGAATACTTGGGGGACAACATTCATGTTGTCTTGTTCACAGAAATAGGGGTGGGGATCCCTTGGGCAAGTGAAATACCCAAGCTTCTCCTCCCAGGCCAGAATGTGGCTATCCAACCTTTTCTATTGGGCCTAAATGCTAGGCAGTTGAAGCACCATAAGAAATGAGCACTAATAGCTAGGGATTTTCTCTGAAAGTGGTTTTTGCTTGACGAAGTGGAGGCTTAGGTGGGGCAATATGGGTGGCTCGATGAATTCTCACAGTTAATCCTCTCTGCAAAATTCTACTTAGATGGAGCCAAAGGGCAAAATTAATAGTGTTTTTTTTTTATAAAAACATACCACATTTTTGAGTTTTTTGTTTATACAATCATACGACGTCTTTTGGTTTTTTGTTTATAGTAGGTTTCTCTTTTTACCGGACAATGTAATTATAATTTTATGAAAAAAAATAATAAAAATTTTGCAAGTTCATTTCAATTTGTGTTTTATGGGTACAAAAAATGGTTCTTAGACTTCTCTGTGATTGCAATATTTTAATCAGTTGCTTTATCTGTGTATTAGACATGAATGATGTAAGTAATATGTATGTTTCAGTAGAAATAAGGAAGCGATGGTATTTCCATTTTTAAATCTGAATATTTAAAATGTATCACTGTTGTACAATGTAGACAGTTGTAGTTAATAAAAGAAATGTCTTATCATTGACATTAAGTTTGGGTAATCAGTAATGTTACCTATCATGACATTTTTTCCAATTTCACACAATTATACATTTAATATGAAAGATTTACAGAATTTTGAAGGACAAATGAATTAATAAGGTTAGAGAAAGAATTTATAGTTTTCTAATTATAAGGTATGAGAATTATATGTGATTATAATTATCATCAACGTTAAAGTTATAATCAATAAAAAATATCATTTTAACTTTAAGTATACTATATAATCAATAAATTTTTTATTAGAATGTAATATTATTAAATAAATAGTGCATTTTGAATTTGATTGGCTAAAATTGTTACTATTCAATTAAATAACTTTAAATGTTATTATCTATAAAGGAAAAATAACATTATAACATTTAACAATGTTTGCTGCAAATAACTACCATTGGATGAGCATAGATCGATGATGTACGATGGATTTAGGGATGAAAGGGAAAAGAAACCCCATTTTTCCAAACCCATTCCGGAATCATGACACGTGTCACTAAACATGTTCCACTCGTACTGTCAACCAACAATGTCATTTGATGATAACGTCTGACTCGTGAGGTGAGTCAGGTGACTAGGTGAGTTAATGGGACCCACGGGGCCACAACACCAGATAGTGACTAACAATAACCATTGGATGATTGTAGATCAACGATCGAAGCTGTATTTCGGGCTGAAAGGGTAAAGAAAACCCATTTTTACAAACCCATTTTGGATTCATGACGCGTGTCCACTCACACGGTCAGTGACAAGTGTAACGGCTGTAGATTGTACAATTTTTATGCTTTAAGTTTCCAATCTAAGTTTTTTATTTGTAAGTATAACTAGTCTAGAGATTTAGAAAGGGGTTATGAATTCTAAATTTCTAGGTTGAGGATTGAGGTTCAAGGAAAGCAACAAAGTCTCTCAGCTCTCTTCCTAGTCATAGTTTACAAAAATTGAAACTATGGGTAACTACTATAATCCTGAACACCTACATCTCGTATTTTAAATTTTTCAAATCTCTTGGTTTACAAATTTACTATTTATATTATAGAAAAAAATAAGCCTGTTAGGGTTTAAGTTTGAATCACCCCTGTAAATTGTAGGCTTGTAGCTGTGTATAAATATTTGAATTTTCCTACGAGTAAATAGTGATACCAGTTAACATTACCAACTTACCATAATGGGAAAAACAAATATCAAGAATAAGATTATGAGTAAAAGGCCAAGTCAGATAATAGACTCTCACAATTTGCTTAAAACACTAGGTTTCACTAATGAATTCCATGATATTTATGATTATGTTATCCATGGAAATAAGGGAATAATGGAAATTGGATTTGCACTTGAAAATAAGTGGAACGATCCAAATAAGGGTTCAAATTTTTTTCATTTAACAATGTGATAAAGGCAACGACAAATAAAATTGCACCGTGGGTTGTTGGGTTGGCACGCATGGCGTTACCTCAAGTATTCCCTTGCCCAGAAATTGTCATGGTCTGCACCAAAAATTATGATGAAAATAGTAAAGCAATTGTGAGTAAAAATACTCAGGATGAAATTTTATCCATAACTGAGAGTGAGTTTGCTAGTCTATTGGACCTAGGGTTTGAACCAAAAAAATCAAACGTGCACATTGACTTGGGAAAACTAGTAAATGATTATGAAAAATTAGATGCAACACAGAGAGATTCGTATATCAGAGGAATAACAAGCGGTTCTAGTCCGAGTCCAGATCATAAGCCTCCTTATGATTATGATATTTTTGTGCAATGGGCACAGGACAATATTTCCTTACTAGCATTTTGTTTGGGATTGGATATTAACAAAGAAGTGGGTGCTAAGATCCTTGAAATGCTTTTTCATATTCATTTTGAAAAAGAACCAATAAAATATTGTTTTATTGAGCACATTGTTTGTTGCATGCAAGAACAATTACTAATGATTAAAAGAGGTTCACATAAGACATTTAGATTCACAACCTACTTGTGCTATTTTCTCTTAGCAAAGCATCGTGCAATATTTCAGACAAACAAGCTTTGCAGTTAGGGCTAAAATCTAATATATGAATGGACACCTCAGATAAGGATGATTGGTAACATAAGGAATTACAACAATTTTGTAGACTTCTTTTCGGCACCAATGTACCATAAAATTATAGGCACTCCAATGCCTAGATTTCCTGTTACTTTTAGAGATTGCATTCAACTCGAAAGTCAAATACAATTGGCTGATTGGTACTTCATAGAAGAGTACACCGTGTTAAGGTTTTACAGTTCAGTGGTAGAACCCTACAAACTTCCAATACATGTCACAAAGAGCGTATTTGCATTGTAATATGTACGACTGATGGAGAGCACAGATGTACTCTTTAATGGTCAGCAAAAGAAAATGATATTTCCTTCCTTGCCTTTCTCATTTGGAGGGTTCACATTGTAGAGTAGAGGATTCAAAGTGGCACAAGCCTTTTTTTCAATTTTTCGCTTTGATGTTGACAGTCACTAGCAGTATGCTCCACTCAACATAATTGGAACAACGCTTAGAGGTAATGGGAACTCTACAAGCAAATGTCAACATGAAATTATGCCATTGATAGAAAATTTTAAAAACATGGAGTCCTAGGACGAGGTCAAAAAAGAGATGGAGAAATATGTTACTGAAAATAATATTTCAATACATGAATTGTCATCACAAATTATGGTATTGCACAAACAAAAAGGAAAATTGCAGGCCACGACATCGTATAATTTCTACTAGATAGCTGCTCAACCATCTACAAAATCTATTCTAAAAGACCTAATGGATGATAATTGGACTCGAACCAAAATTTTTGATTTTTGGGAAATGAGGAAGAATTTCAACAAGCTAAAAAAAAGACCTCTGCAGATATTTATGATGTGGAAGAGGATACAATTTTTAACAGATTGTGGAATAAGGAGCATCCAACTAAAGCATATAGCGGCGATGATGATCGTCCAGATAATGAGAATGAGCAGGATTCTATGAATCCCACATCCAGTAAAGTATATTCAATTAGTAGAGGAGTTGATGTGTCCACAACAGATAAATATACCAAAGGGGAAGATATTGTAGAAAATATGGGCTACCCAGGTTTTGGTGGTATGGGTCCCAGTGGACAAGGGCCTTAGTCTCCACCTGACCCACCAGCTCCACCAAAATATGGTCAGAAACTAGGCCTTGGACTTCAATCATCATATTCATCAACAAAAAATACTACTCAGTCAATTTCATTTTTTCCAGCTTCAAATCCAGTTCCACCTGTTACAAGCACTCAGATTAAATCTGAATCAATTGCTAATCCCACAGTTGTGAATATCATGGGTACAACTAGTGGTCTAAAAAGGACATTACAGGTGGACATGGGATCAGTGGATCCCAGAGATCAAGGCAGTGTAAAGAAGCAAAAGGTTATGACAAGTAGTAGTACAACAATGGAAATGGTGACTATCAGTCCAACAATTGCCACACCTTCAAGACAAAACCCTGAAAACAGTCCAAAAACTCCTTTTGTAATGGGTCAGGGTGTTACTATTGCTAATCCTCATGGTGGAATTAGCAGAACCACAAACAACATAGGTGGAAGCTCGTACATCAGTGCAAGTGCTATTTCACCATTCAAACATTCAATTGTGTTAGAAAACCCTAATTTCCATTACAATGATTTTGTAACTAACTTTGAACAATCCAAAAATAGGAATAGACAAAATAGTAAGACATTGAAGTTGGAAGCAGTTGTTGCAACTCGTGATGCAGAACCTGCATCCAACATGTTATTTCCCACATATGACCTAAAGAAAGATATGATGGAGTTCATGGTTGTTATGCCCTCAGCTAGAGATAACAATCCACCAGAGAGTCAGTTAGATCCATCTCAATTTCAAGTTAGCACCCTCCAAATGGATTTATCCAAAATTAAAAATGTGGACAAGATAAAAGTGTCAAAAATGACCAACCAAGTGGTCTACAGTTCAGTGATGAAGTTGGAGAGAGAGAAAGGAAAGCTTCAGAACACAATAGATAAGTTAAAGGAAGACCTAGCAAATGAAAAGGCAAAGGAGAAAGCAGTAGAAAACAAGTGCAAAGAATTAGAGAAAAGGATATAAAATTCTTCCGCTAAAGAAGCAATTGGACAGCAAGAACATATGGACGTAGAACTGAAAACTCTGAGGGAAAAATTGGAACAGAGTGAAAAAAACTTGAGGATGAAAAAGCATCTTCATTAAATATGTACAAAAGTGTGGAGAATGCAAGACATGCAAACAATAACTTAAATAAAGAATTGGAGAATGAGAGGGTAAAAAAAAAACACTGGGAAGAGAAAGCAAAGTAGTGGAAAGAGAAAGCAAAGTAAATAAAAAAACATAGTGAACACTAGTTCTCAGAAATGAGAGAAAACCTAAAGAAGGCAAATAATACAATTAAAAATTACAAAAATAGCTTGAATGACCATGTAAATAATACAATCAAGAAAATAAAAAAATATTTCTGGGGGCAAATAAAGGTGTATGTTGATAGGTTATGTGATTGGTTTGAACTGATTGAAAGTCGTAGAGATGTTTTTGGGAAGCTGAAAGAGCACATTGAGAAGAACAAAAAAATTTGTCAGAGATAGAATATTGCAAAACAGATTTTGCAAGAAATCAACACAACCAGTGGCATGCATTTGGCAAGCAAAGGAATTCAGGACCGCGTTGGTGCATCAATAAAGGCAAATTTTGTCTTTTAAAAATGTCAAAAACTAATAGAAGCAGATGAAACTCTTGCCTTATTCGGGCCAAAGCTCGCCAAGTTGAATAATAAAACAACCAAATTGATAACTCTTGGTTTTTTGAGTCCTGGTCGTGATTACTCATCAACGAATTTTGTTGGAAGAGAAGATTACAAAAAAAGTTGGAGGACACAATGACGTCTGATTTAGGCAAGCTTCCTTAGGATAGAACTCATGAAGGCATTGCAAACTGCATCAAAACATTGACAAATTTGAATGCAGTATTGGAAGGATGATGAGGTTGTAGGTCATTTACTATAACATCACAAATATTGACCTTCCAACTGACAAAGAATGGAGCATACTAAAGAAACTAACAGAATCATCTTGATCTCATCAATCATAGTATGTGAAAGTACTTTCAGTTTCAATAATCTCTATATCTATTTATAATTGCTTGAATTGAGTTTAAAGTAACAAGTTTGAACTTTGTTTTTTGAACAGGATCAATGTTGCAGATGCTATTGCCAATGCTAATTTACTAAACCGGCCTATCAAATGCAGAAATGTACAGTTGTAGAGATGTTGTAGACTTGTAGTTATCTTTTTGATTTAGATTTTGAGACTTCACATTAGGCAAATCGAACTGAAGCTATTGTTGCTCCCTTGTTTCTATAAAAGGAAATTCAGGGTCATTGGCCTAGGGTAATGAAATTGAAATTGGGCAATGTGCCAAATTGCCAATGGGTATTGAGTCATTGACTTTTGTAAACAGAATCATAGAGTTGTGTTCTTACTAATATTAATGAATGAATTGTTACATTGTATTATATTTGTAATTAAATTAATGAGAATCAGTATTTCTAAGAATTGTAACATATGAATTGCTATGTTGTCAAAAAAAAAAATGAAAAATCTACAAGAATTGTACCATATGAGCTGAATAATGCAAATCAAAACCATTATTAATTGTGGAATTGAATCTTGATGAGTATGACATTATCAACCACATTCATGTTTTTGACATTGGAACATGCTATTATGCATGATTGATGATGAGATACAGAAACTAACAGTAGACTTCAGGAAAAAGTTAAATAAATACCTAGGACCTGCTACTTCTACAATGGTTCAAGTTTCCACATCATATCATTATTGGGATCTTTGGATTCATCGCCATCAACTTCATAGCTTCCTTGGTTATTTGATATGTTTTCTTCACTCTGCATACCTCCGCTTAACTGATGTTCACTGCTAGCAGTACCAGTACCAGTACATGAGTCAATGACATCATTGTCTCTGGCACTCCCACTTTGGTTTGAAATGTTGCCCAACCCTCTTCTCTGGCATTTCTTCCTCCACAATTTTAGTGCCCTTTCATAAAGAAAAGTATTTACTTCATACCTAGATGTATAGAGCCTCAAGCAATTTTCCAGATTCTTGTCTAGTTTGTTTCTTAGCTTTGACTTTAGGAATCCCAAAGCACTTAAAACTCTCTCATCCTCCACCGACCCCAATATCATGGTCAGACATAAATCAACAAGCTTGAAAAATTCTGATATTGAATCAATCAATATTTTGCTCTCAGCTAGAATTTTCCAAAGCCTTGTTACCAATCCATCTTTGTGGGGGTTCTACATAATATTATATTGTTCCCTCATTGTCTGTGAAAAACAACCTGATTGGTCTCTCAAATGAGATTCATCTAAAATTCCATTTAGAGTTACTCCATTTAACTCTTTGGTTTTGCAAAAATGATCTATCAAAGTTAGTAGCTTAGTTCAAAAATATTTCAAATTGTTTAGACTCCAATATCAAGGAAACACAATAGCCATGGATTCAAGTAGTTTGACTAGAGGGAATCTTGCTCTAATCTATGAGGAAAGATCATAGGCAATGTGCTTTGTAGAAGCTGTTACAGGCTCAATGATCTTGGTAAATTCTTCCCTTTTAACACTTGATACTCGCTTCCTGGGGTTCTTTCATGGTTCCTCGAACTCAAACCTGGAAAAGTAGTGCATTGGTATCTCAACTTTGCGAAATTCTGCACATAACTCCCCGTGTGCACTGATTTTTAAAAAGTTATCAAGATTGTCCAAATCTGTGATTTTTTGCTAGCTGGCAAATTTTACATCATCACATGATTGATAGAGATTATCAATCATCATGCATGTCAATTTACACAGTGCAGAATATTCTGCAATATGCATAGCTCTTTGCTAGGCCTTTTTCATTATATTTCTCATTTCCTCAAGCATGGGGAGAAGACCTGCTAATGTTACGAGTGTCTCTACATTACTTAACATTTGCAGCAGCACAATAAATTTTGGTTGCCCTACTTCATCATGTCTTGAGTTAAATAAACCAAGCAACGATTGATATTCTGAAAAAACTCGATGCACTAGTCCATCCAAAGAGATCCATCTGGTATCATTATCCTTAAGAAGCTTGTTCCCATCAGTTAGTCCTTCAGCAAAGTGTTGAATTTTCCTTAATCGTTTCGGACTTCGATAGAAGTATTGGTAGAGCTCTTTGATTAAAACTTCAATTTTTTGTACTGGAGCATGTTTGCTGACAACTCCAAAAGCTAGATTCATTCTGTGGGCCATGCAATGAATGGGAGTAACATAAGGTGCACAAGAAGATTGTATCTTTGTGTAAAGACCACTCCTATGGCCTTGCATTACTGAAGCTCCATCTACTCCAACACACACCAACTTTTTGGCAATCGTCATGTCATTTATACCTCCACATACAATTAGAGAACTCTTTACTAGTTCAAATAAATTTTTCATTGTTGCATTATCCTTAATTTTAGCAACAGTTAGTAGATGAGGTTGGCGAACAAAATTGTGTACAGTATAAACATGCATGCATGCCTAGGAAGTATTTTCTATTGTTATAACCTCGTTTAAAGATAGTACAATAAAATTTGACTCTTTAATTTTTGCCTTTAGATCCTTCTCTTTCAACCTCGACAAGACAACTTGCCCATTCCCATCCACTGTTTACTGACCAGTGACTGTTAGGATAGTTACAAACTTTTAGAAAGTGTAATAAAGCACTAAATGATGGGTAGTCTGTCATAAGATACCCTATGCTCAAAATATTAAACACAACACTTAACTGAACAACTTTTCCCATTAGTTCTACTTCCATTGCTTTTCCAAAACAAGCTTCAATGGAGCCTTTAACTTCACCAGGCTTCATCTTTATATTATGCTGAAATTCATATAATTTTGCAATCCTAACATGCTGAGATTCCTCCTTTGTTTTCCATCTTATTACTGATTTTTGAACTCCATATATGGTTTTCTTTTCGTAAACTTTACCTGTATGCTTCTCTATGGTGTCAATTTTTAGCTACAACCTCTTTTCCTTCTTATTTATCTTGCTGCAAATCTTACATTTGCATTGTACCAGAGGCTCACCTTCAATTGGATTGTCCATTGGTTCAATGAATGGATACTTTGACACCCATTCTACTTGAAAATTCCTCGACAAATCCCACATCCGATCTTTTTTTGATTATCTATCATTCTTTGATTTGTATTTTCTTTTCTTTTTCCCTGCACCATCATCTTCTCTAACATTCTCAGTCTCATCCAAATTGATTATATCATTATGGCTACTCTAGGTATTTAACTGAAAATCTTCTTCAAGTTCATCGTGATCTGAGATATCAGGGTCACTAACTTCTTCAATATGTCATGTAGGTTCAGGTTGTGAATCTTGAAAATCTTCTTGTGATGAAGTAGCTTCCCGATTTTGGCCAGAAACATTTCCAACACCGTGACCAAAGTACAATGATAAGGTTTTGTGTTTTGCTAGCCTCTCTTGGCTTTCCCCATATGCAGGAGCCTTACCCTTATTCTTGTCTGACATCTCGATTCTTTAATGAAATAAAGGCTACCAACCTACCAATGAAAAAAAAATGTTTACTTGTTGAAGAAGTGACAATAGAACTATAATATATATAAATATGATTCATTCACCCTTAAATCATGTCTGAGGTCTCCCTGGTTACCGTTGTTCAGTGTTCACTAACTGGTCCCCACTAAACAAGAATGAACTCAAATTTACATAGTCGCAGAATAATAATCACTTACCTTTGCCTCAAATTCAATTGCAATCACGACCCGCCAATGCAATAAAGACTCAATAGTTTGAACTTCACTATCGATCAAATTGAACCGAGCCAAATTGTGTACAATAACATTGATCTATGAATGTATTTACACTAATCCTTTTTTGGCGAATTCAGCGGGAGGTATTAGGTCTACAAATATTTGGCGAAGCTCATATAATTATAACATGTCTTGTGTTATTTTCGAGGCAATTATGGATCGTCCAATACCTTGGTATGATTAATAAAGTTGGCGAAAATGCATTGGTTTGAGACACGCGTCTATAAAATGCTAGGTGAATTTGGGGCCGCCTAAAAATATATATATAAAACTATTGGTGAATATAGGCCGTCCATTTGGGGCCGCTTTGAAATTATAGGCAAATGTTTAAAATATGTTGCACCCAAAAATTATATGCCATTGGCGATAATGTGAAAGAAATGGAAAAAATTAAATAAACCGATGGGCGATGGGCCCAGGCATTGGACCCAATTTTAATAAATGCGGGGCGATAGGGTCAATCCCATATGGGCAATATATTCGCCAAATCGTGGGTTGCCGACAAGTGACATTCGCCAAATGGTGAATAATCACCACTAAAGTTTTCGCTGACTGCAATACTCACAATCAACTCCGAATAATGTTGTCATATATCAACTCGTTCCAACACAAAGATTGAAAGAAACTTGCCTCTTTTATTGATTGCAATCTAGTCTACATCTAAAATGAAAGATTTAGAGTGTTCCCCAAACTGGCGGAGTTTTGTTGTATTACTAAAAGATCGCTATTTACAATAAGCTTCATCATATATATAGGTGAGGGGCTATGAGAAAAAGGTGGAAGAGTTCTAACTAAATTTTGACTTATTCAACATTACAATCCTAAACTATTTTGACCTATAATGTGATCACATGCAATTACATCTTGCAAATTTGCATGTCATGTGTCAAAAATAAATTACATAATGCATGACTAAGACTAAACTAAGCGCTCAAAGACACAATTTCAATAAAATTCTCCATTGTCCAAAAGGTCTTCATGGTACTTCAAGATGGCCTGTGCTTAGAGTCTTCAAGTCCCAATGCGTAGATAAGAGCATCTAAAATAGAGTTCCAATGATGGATTATGAGGGTTTCCAAAGATGGATGACAACTTGACCAAAACCACAAGAGGGTAGAGAAAAACCTTGCAAAAGGCAAAAAAAAGGGGCAAAAATGGCGAAGGGCAAACCATCTTATGACCTAAATTGCAGTGTAGAGAGGCTTGGCATGCAATCAGGTCTCAAAGATTTGATTGTAAGTAAATATGCAACATTAGTATGTAATCAGGTCTTAGAGACCCGCTTGCAAGAATGTATGGTAGATAATATGTAGTAGGATTTTACAAACCAACTGCAAGTGTGCATGATGAATATACGCAATCAGGCCTTTGAGATCCAATTGCAAGTGTAGAGGGGATACGACATGTAATTGGGTCCTAGAGACCTGATTACAACTTGTAAATAGTACATATTGATATGCAATAAGGTCCTAGAGACCCAATTACAATTGTTCTAGGAGGAAGACATGCAATTTGGTCTTCAAGATATGAATGCAAGGGTACAAGACTTGTCATCAGGTCTCGAGGATGAGATTACATATGATGATGCATAAAGAGCTTGTAATTTGGTCTTAGAGACCTTATTACACTTAGTGCAAACCAACGAACAAGGATGACTTGTTGGTCTGGTTTTGAGAGCCGCCCAACACTTAGCCATGGCAAAACTTGCAATAGAATCTCAGAGAGCCAATTGCATTTTGTTTTTTTATCAAAATCAAAAGCCTAATAAGGGGGCATGGTTATGACTTGTAATCGGGGTTTAGGCCCTAGATTACATCTAAATGTTAAGACAAACTACTTGCATGTTGAGATTTGAAACTCAACTTATATGTTAGTAACTCGATAATGCAAGGGCATTCCAAGACATTGAAAATGTGCTTTAAAGACATGAGCCACAAAACATATGAATTTTTGTGTAGGGTTATCCATGATTCTTATCAAGCAAAAATCAAAGAAAATAATTGGCTCTGATTAGGGAACTTCCTTCAGTCATGGAAACGATTGAAAGGAGGAGAATCCCAAACTTGATGTGCCTTTACCATCCATTGGACTACAAAGTCAGGCAATAAAGACACTAAATGACAAAAAAGATGACATGACCGACAAAAAAAACCTATTAAAACAAGACTCAACTTTGTGAAATTCCACTTATTGGAAAGGGGAAACTAATCTAACCTAAACTAGACTATCTAATAATGGAAACTTTCTCAAATGAATCCATTAATAGGCTTATCAAAGTAGTTGCCTTTCTTCAACTTGCAATTCTTAGAATGATCATTGATGACCAAATACAGATGAAGCACGAACAATGGTACCATCTCTTGATGCACTGCTTCTTGGAAGAAATGAACAAATTCAGTTGCCTCCTCAAATGGGTCATATATACTATTGTCCCAAAATGGATCAAGTAACCTAGATTGTCATTACTTAACTGCAAATGCATCTTTGGTTTCAATTTCAACTAAATATTCATGCTTGGGTACAAATGTGGTCTTTGATGACCTATTGGATTCCAACCAAGGTAGATATTTTTATTAGACATCCCCTTGATAGGACAATGACTAAACTTTTCTTGTTAGTTCTACCCTAGTAAATTGCTTTCTCAACTACAACCTCATGCATAGTAGAATGAGTAACCTCATGCAATTTAAGTGAAAATATGGTTGCATTACTTGTTCACAAACTTTTGATTTGGGAGAATTGTCATCAAGACTTGAGAAAAACTACTCTATTATGCTTGTGAAAAGGTCTTCATCTAGTTCTTTGTTAGTTCTCTCGTGCACAATATGTTCAAGTTCATGACCTTGACATATAGATACATTCTTTTCAACTTGACTAATGCCTTCCTATACATCCATCTTTTCACATCTTAAAACATGATTGCCCTCATTTACTAATTCTTTGGCAAAGTGACTTTCATCACTCAAAGATTTATTCCGCATAGTATCTTTCTCAACAACTCCTTGATAAGATACAAGAGTAATCAACTATGTTTTCTTCCTTGTCTTGGAAGAGGTTAGCAAGATTACCTTGCTCAAATTCAGATTGTCTCGATATCACATTTTCTAATGGTGCCTCAAGAGCAAGCCTCTTTGGTTGCGAGAGAAGCTTTTTTGATTCCCTAAAACATAATAATAAGCGAAATTTGGATACAACCTTCTTGGAATGTCCTTGTAAGGAGAAGACCACCCCTTGAGCTATTTTTTTTTTGAGAGCAAGCAACTCATTAGCTAATCTTTGTACTATAGGATATGTTCTATTGGCAGAAGATGATTCCAAAGGACTTATGATTTTCTTGACAAGAATCAAGTCATTCTCAATCTTAATTCAGTTTGTGCAACTGCAAGATTACTTGGATTTGTTCTTCTCAACAAGAAGTTCATTTCTAGAAGGTGTGTATTGATGAAGAAACAATTGAGATTTTTTGTTGTAGGTTTGGCAATGGTAGAAATCATGTTTGCTAACTTATTAAATTTGGCAATGAACTCACACATTCCCTCGTGCAAGTCCTTCATTTGTGTCAACTATGCCAATAAGGTGTGATCATCTTTAGCCAGTTTGAATCTTTCTTCAAACTTTGATCTAAGTGCATCATAACCAATTTGCAGTAATGCTTTGTAGAGTCTCAATGAAGAATCTCATAGAGACATCTTCATGTTCAACTCCAAGAACTCCACATGCAATGTAGAAAGCCTTGATGTGCTCATGAGGATGTTGCTTGCCATCGCCATAGAACTCAAGAAAGTTCTTCCACAAGCCATGAGGAAGCGGATGTATTGCTAGTGTCAAATTCAAAGGTCCAAAAACATTTCCCCAAGGACCTTGGGTGGCCATTTTACATGTCCTTGGTGAAAGCTTGACAAACTACAAGAAAATAATCTACAATGAATAGGATATCAATATACTTCAAACAAAAACATGAGACTTTTGAATGTGTATCAAATCCCCAACAGAGTCAACAAAAATTGTTGGGTGGATATTTTGCAACCGACAGTTTTTCAATCAATTACAAAAGATTAGTTTCAACCATAGTGAGTGAGACACAGTCTCTCCTATTTGTAAGGGAAGGCTCCCCCTATTTATTGCTATTGAAAATGACTAATAATTAACAAGGACCTAAGATTATGTAAACTAAATTAATCAATAGGGTGTTACCTTCACCATTTTCTCTTTTTTAAAAACATGTGTTACCTCTGCCATATTTTGTTTATTGCTACTAAAAATGACTAACACTTAACTAAGACCTAAGATTATGTACATTAAGCTAATCAATTATCCTCTCCTTTTAGAATAGATGACTTACAATAAACTTTCAAGTACAATCTAGTAGAGTTAGTAACCAAGAAGATCACAAAATCTGACAGACTTTCTATGATTTCTTGTAAAGCTTTAGGAAAAAAGAAGAAATATGTGTAGCCCAAAGACTCCAACATACACTATAGCTTAGACGCACAAATGTGGAGGATAAAAGCAACACAAAGACTGCAAGTTATCTTTATCTTGAGTGTATAATACTAGCTTCAAACACAATAAGCAATACAAAGACTACAAGATTGGGTTTAAATTCATTTTAAATAATACCACAATACTCACAATCAACTCTGTATAATGTTATCACATAACAACTTGTTCCAACACAAAGATTGAAAGCAACTTGCCTCTTTTATTAACTGCAATCTAATTTACATCTAAAATCAAAGTTTTAGAGTGCTCCCCAAACTGGCAAAGTTTTGTTGTATTGTCAAAAGATCCCTATTTACAATAAGCTCCACCATATATATAGGTGAGGGACTATGAGAAAAATGTGAAAATTTCCAAGTTCTGACTTATTCACCATTACAATCCTTAACTATTTTGACTTGTAGTGTAATCGCATGCAATCACATCTTACAACTTTACATGTAACGTGTCAAAACTAAATTACGTAATGCATGACTAAGACTAAACCAAGTTTCCAAAGACAAGATTTCAATAACATTATCCATTGTCTAGAAGGTTTTCATGTTGCATCATGATGGCCCACGCTTAGAGTCTTCAAGTCCTAATGCATAGATAAGAGCATTTGTAAAGAGTTGCAATTATAGATTTGAAGGATTTTGAAAGTCGGATGACAACTTGACCAAAACCACAAGATGGTGAAAAACCTTGCAAAAGGCAACGAAGAGGAACAAAAATGGCTAAGAGCGAACCAAGTTGCAAAGACCTGAATTGCAAGTATAGAGTCTTGACATGCAATTGGGTCTCAAAGACCCAAGATATGCAATGTTAGTATGTAATTGAGAATGTACGATATATAATATGTAGTCCCGATTGCAAGTGTCTAGGAAGAAGATATGCAATTGGGCCCTAGAGACTTGATTGCAAGTGTAGATAGGATACAACATGTAATCAAGTCCTAAAGCCCTATTACAAGTTGTAAACAGTGCAAGTTGATATGTAGTCAGGTCTCAAATACCTGACTACGATTGTGCTAGGAGGATGACATGCAGTCAAATCTCCAAGACTAGACTGTAGGGTGCAAGACTTGACCTGATGACATATGCATATGCATAAAGAGCTTCTAATTAGGTCTTAGAGAACCGATTACACTTAGTGCATATCAACGTGAAAGGATGACTTGTTGGTTGGGTCTTGTGACCCAACAAACACTTAGGCATGAGAAAACTTATAATCGGATCTCAAAGACCCAGTTACACTTAGTGCATATCAATGCAAAAGGATGACTTGTTGGTTGGGTCTTGAGACCCGCCAAACACTTTGTTAATGCATGGTTATGAGTTGTAATCGATGTTAATGACCCTAATTACATCTAAATGCTAAGACAAACTACTTGCACGTTGAGATTTGAAACTCAACCTATATGTTATTAACTACAAGGATAATGCAAGGGCGTTCTAAGACATCAAAAAGAGTGCCTAGGAGACATGAGCCACAATACAAATGAAATTTTGTGTAAGTTTATACTTGATTCTTACCAAGCAAAATTAGGGACAACATGTTGAAAGCTTATATTAAACAAAAAATAATGTTGATTGTGGCCTTCAATCTACCTTTGAATCCTTTTTAAGAAAGTCACACCTCAATAAACTTTGTCACTAATGATGAAACATTATGCGCAATCTTTTATGCACTTGATTCATATGTTATTTACTCTTTGTAATAATCTCCACCCATATAATTCAAACTTCTACCACATGCAAAATATTTTCTAGTCTTCCATTATATTTGGTATCTTAAAAGGTGTTAAATGATTAAAATTGCATGCAATTATTCTTCATGACTACTTTTACATATTTGTTCAATTACAATGAGTGAAGTGTATTCCATCATTTCTTTAGAGAATGAGATTCTCAAATATGATTAGAGATTGCAGTATGTTGTTGTTCCATGAATGCTTATGCAAATATCATCAAATCTAGTTTCTCTTTCAATCGCTGAAATTGAAAAAAATGAATCAGTTTTTTATTCTTTTTTTTTTTTTTATCAGTAAAGGCCAAAGCCAAGTTTTTGTATTATGCAGAAAGAAAGTATACAGTATCTAACATCTAGTAACCAAAATATTGTTCATCTAGTATCTAACATCTAGTAACCAAATAAAGTATACAGTATGCCTTGTCGCATGATCGCAAGGCAGCATTCTTACCCTTGCGATCATGCGACCATTCAACTACCCTGGGTCTATCCTTCTACCTTGTCGCATGATCGCAAGGCAGTTTTTCCACTCTTGCGATCATGCAAGCAAACCACATTTCTACCGCAATTACCCAGCTGCAGCATATAATGTAGTTTTTTTTTAATTTATATTATTTTATTCCTTTCTCTCTGATGTTTCATCTCTGTTGGAGTCGTACCGCCGTCGGGGCTGAAGTGGGGATGACAGCTATGAAAAGTACTTGCTCTCTGATCACTATCTCAACCGATAGCCAAGTGGATCATTCTTTTTACCTCCCTTTATGCCTTGTCGCATGATCGCAAGGCAACTTTCTTACCCTTGCGATCATGCGACCACTCAACTACCCCGGGTCTTCCCTTCTGCCTTGTCGCATGATCGCAAGGCAGTTTTTCCATTCTTGCGATCATGCGACCAAACCACATTTCTACCGCAATTACCCAGTTGCGGCATTTAATGAAGTTTTATTTTAATCGCAATAACCTGGAGAAAGAGATCTCAAACAGATCTTCAATCATGAAAATCTGCCAGATGGAATAGCCATAAAAACTAGTACAAATCACTACCTACAAAAAGCTTCTCGAGCTCAAGAACACACTCCTCCAAGTACAAAATCATCACGCAATCGATCACAGGGACCCTAGATCACATCGCAACAACCATCACCACCAAACCAATTGAAAACCGCCGTTAAAACCATAAATTCTGGTACTTCATGTCACTGGGTAACCTTCTATAGATTTGAATTTGAATTTGAATGGTCACATCATTTCGCGGGCTACACCTCTTAACTGTTTAACTTTAGTCATCTACTTAGCCGCCACAAGAAACATGGCTTACATTTATGCTAGGTCGCATGATCGCAAGACATCCTGCTCATCCTTGTAGGATGAGCAGGATAAATCTTTAGATAAATATTCAGAGACTGACTTCACCCTTTTCATTTTGTGGCAAGGCAATACCAACGACTTTTCTCTTCGTTGACTCGTGAACTGATTTTACCCTTTTCTTTTTTATTGCAAGACAATAACGTGGAAACAACCTACAGATTTTGTCTTTTGTGGACTGGGTTAATGGTTTATAGGCTATTTCTATCTCCATACTTGTTACCAGTTGAAGCACTGTATTCCTTGTGTTCAACTATATTCACTCCCTCTCCTTCTACTCTTGCTTCTAATTTCCATTCTTTTGTTTATTTGTTTGTTTTTTAGTAGAGCATCAAGTTTCTGTTAATGGCTTCCACTTGGACATCTGGTCGAGGAGAACAAAAATGCGATCCATTTTTGGCACTTGAATCTCCCAACAAAAAGATAAAATCCCCCCTGACTGCAAAACAGTATGATGTGTTCATCAACCATCGAGGCCCAGACGTCAAATCAATTCTGGCTCGGCAACTCTACTATTCTCTACAGCGAGCTGGGATCCGGTCATATCTAGACTCTAAAGAGACTGAACTTGGAGATTTTTTTCCTTCTGCCATAAGAAATGCCATATCCTCTGCCGCAGTGCACATAGCCATCTTATCACCGCGATATGCAGAGTCTGCTTGGTGCTTAGCAGAGCTATCTTTCATGTTTCAAACCAAAGCTAGAATTATTCCCCTGTTTTACCATGTTCCTCCATCAGATTTCCGCCACATCAAAAATGAAGTTGCAAATGCATTTTCCAAACACGAAGAGAAGGGCAAATATCCTAACCATGACATTCAACAGTGGAAAGAATCCCTACAGAACATTTCATGGCTCAAGGGCTACGAATTCAATGGACATAATGAGTAAGACATAATGAACATATGGCTTTCTATCCATATGTTTTTGGTATATTTTGTTAATTTTTGTTTGCTATATTTGGTAGGTTTAACCAATAGGGTTGCAAGCTAAGTGGGCTTAATCTTGGAGGAAACTCCATGGTTAAACATGTTTGAGTTGAAGTACTATTGGCATGGGTGACCTTTCGGGAAGACCCGGTGCTTCACCTCTGTGAGCATCACCTAAATGCAATGAGTGTTCCATTCATTCTCATGAGAGAGGATTCTTGTGAATCACTACTCATGAAACATGAATCAATGAGTTTGACTCAAAAATTACAAAGTAGAACCCTGATAGCAATATCACAAATAGTTTAATTAGTTAAAACATTCTTTTTATATTTATTATTTTAGCTTTTCTACTTCACTCTAGAAAAAGTGTTGGATGCAAGTCTGAAATGATGTTATTAAAATAAACTCTAAAATGGGGGACTTTCTCAGCTAAGGTTGAGGAGATTATTTAAATTTTCTTTGTTAGCCTATAATAAAATCTAAGCAGATAAGAGTGGGGTTTAGAGATTAAAGATGTTCTGCTCTATTCGGTAAGTTGGTGTGGAGATTTATTTTTCCCCTCAAAAATCTTGGATTCGGATTCATATATTGAGATCCAAATATTTCAACGGTGCTAGTGTTCAATCTTTTAAATTTGCTAAATTCGATTATTGCAAAGGGTTTCATTGTTCCTTTTCGGATGATTTCGACTCAAGTATTGTTGGCAGAGTTTGGGTGTCGTTTGGGCAGCTTATACTTATTTGATTTGACTATATTTTTCCCTTATCTGGAGAGTGTTTTTAGGCTTTTTGCCAATAGAAATGGCTCCTCCCTTCCCATTTAAGCTGTGAAGTGGTGTGTGGTGGTGTGCTTCTAAACTACTTCCGTTGCTTTGGCAAGTAGACACAGGAGATTTTCCCGGATTTATAATTCGATTTCAAAACATTACCTTGATATACTTACTTTGGCCAGAGTTATTACTGTCTTCTGGTCTTATATTTTGACAGCTTTCATAAGAATGAATTATATTGCTTCTTCCGATCTGACGAGGTCGATTTTGATTGTTTATTTTCTTAGTTGAAGTGGAGATTTTCTGCCTTTTCTCATTGGAACTTCTGTCTTTGGGCTCCTTTACCTTATGCATGGTAGTTGTTTGTTTTAGCTTCCATATCTTGCTTTTTTTTGTTTTGGTGTTCTGAACATTACAGTCTGAGGCTTGTAATCTGGCCTCTAGGCCTTTTTTGTTCGATAAAAGTTTTCAATTTTATAAATTTAGAAGAAAAACTCAATCACTTACAACCTCATTTTAATTATATTTTTATTTTTGCTTTTCAGTGATCCGAGTAAGCTGTGTAATGATGTCGTGTCTGCTGTGGTTAAGGAGAAGCAAAAGAGAAAAATTCCTTTCCAAGTTGCAAAATATGAGGTCGGACTTGATGAGCTTGTGAAAGATTTCCACAGCCATTGCCAGAGAAATGGGCAGATGAGAGATAAAATAATTGGCATCTTTGGAATGGGAGGGTCTGGCAAGACCACTCTCGCCAAATATTTGTTCAATCACAGACATTCAGAATTCAGTGGATCAACTATTCTGTTTGATGTACGGGAAAGTTATGCCAAAGGTAAGCTGACTTCTCTGCAAAGTAAGCTTCTCAATGATCTGTTTCGTCTGGAAGAAAACAAATTTCCTGGTATAGAAGATGGAGTTGCCTTTATCAAGGATAACCTTAAGAGAAGTTGTGAATCAAGATTCCTTATAGTTATAGATGATGTTGATCATCAGATGCAGTTAGATGCCCTGCTCTCCATAGATGCCCTCAATCCCAAGAGTTTAGTGATTGTCACAACCCGTGATGAGAGGCTTCTTATAAAGGCTGGAGTGGGAGTCCGTTATAAGATGCAAGAAATGAATCGAGAACATAGCAGAGAGCTCTTCTGCTGGCATGCATTTCATACACAATCTTGTAAAAGAGGATTTGATAATTTGGTAAACAGCTTTGTCGAAGTGTGTGGAGGTTTACCACTTGCTCTTCAAGTAATGGGTGGGCATGTTTTTGGCAGTGACAAGGCCTAGTGGAAGTTACAATTAGATGTTGTTAAGGCAAGACTAGACAAAGACATAAAAGACACACTTAAAATAAGCTATGAAGCTCTGGAAAATGATCAAAAACAGATCTGTATGGATATTGCATGCTTTTTCATAGAGCAAGATGTGAGCAGGGCCATAAGTATATGGAAGGCTTCAGGGTGGAGAGCCGAACATGCCATTCAAACCCTCAAAGACAAGTGCCTTGTAGAAGTGCAGATCTATTTTGACAATGAACCAACATTTGTTTTGAGAATGCATGACCATCTCTGCGACTTAGGTAGAGAAATGGCAGATAATGAAATGAGCCATCCTTGTCGGCTCTGGCATCCTGAAGATCTTGTATGTGTTTGTTGAGGCCTTAATTAATGATCCTAGTTGGAAATGTTTTTCTTTTTTAAGCCTGTTATAACATTTAAGCATTAACTTAGAATGAACATTTTCTAACTACAAGGGAATTTGAATTCAGATTGGAATGAGAGAAATCAAGGGATTCCAAAATACTCTCACTGGGCTTGAAGGAAAAAGTTTCAGATGTTCCAGTTATCTGTACGACCTCCAAAATGATTATTCTGAGTGCATCCTTGAAAGTGATCTTAAAAGTGACCATGAAAAAGGTTTGCAATTGACATATTTTTTGGGGAGTTCAAAGACATTGACTGAGTTACAATGGCTTCAACTTGACTATGATGGATATTATCCGTCTATTCCTGAATGGAATCCTCTACAAAATTTGCACACTTTAAGACTTGGAGGAGTATCACCTGTGAGATTGTGTCAAAGGGATGACCAGGTATATGCTTTTTTTATTCATAAGAAATTAACTTTACGCAGCATCAGCAATTAGTTTGTTCTTGTGTGATTTTTATCATTTAAGAAAAATAGCAGTTTGAAACAAAGTGATCATAAATTCCAGGTTAGTGAAGTTGAAAGAACTATCTTGCAGCTTTGAGAATGTGAATTTTGAGAACTCCAATCAAGATATGTTTGTGAGCGATGTAAACAAACTGTTGAGTTCATTTGGAAGGTTAAAAAATCTGGAAAATCTGAGCATACGATTTGGATATAAAATTCAAATCTTAGAATGGAATTGCTTGCTAGAGTCTGTAAGAGAACTCGCCAATCTGTAAACTTTAGAGCTGACATCCTTTTATCTAGAAGAGGAACTTGCTTTAAGCAACAGGGGAGAGACAACTGATGATCGGTTTCGTATGAGAAGCCTTGAAGCCATAACTCTGTGTGGTGTATTCAAAACAAGAAAGGTCTCAATTCATGGACAGCTCTGTCCCACCCTTAAATCTCTCAAGCTTATAGTATGGCAGAACTAATTGAAGTAAATTTTACAGGGTTAACCACACTGGAATCTCTGGAGATTTTCAATTGTGGAGAGTTGAGAAAAGTATTGGGCAATGATCTGCTAAAACTTGAGATGTTCCACATAAAATCTTGCTCAACTATGAGAGAGTTGCCAAATTTTGGGCGTGTCAGTTGTCTCAAGAGGATCTATATCAGCCATTGTAGGACCCTGCAAGATATATCAGCTATTGAAAGAATGAAGGGATTGAAGAGGATCTGGATTGCTTATTGTCCAGAGCTGAAGAGCATAAAAGCTATCAAAACATTGAAGGGATTGAAGAGAATCTGGATTCAGGAGTGTCCACAGCTGGAAGATGTAATTTGTCTTGACGAATTAAAGAAGCTGAAGAGGATCTTCATTGGGCAGTGTGACAGGCTGCAGAATATACAAGGCATTGAATTTTTAATATGCCTGGAGAGCTTTATCATAGCTGAATGTCCGAAGCTGCAGAATATAAGGGGTATTGAAGAATTGAAAGGACTGAAGGAGATGATTATTACAAATAGTCCTATAATAAACTGCATTGAAAGGGTGCAGGTATTAAACACAGATATGTATTATTTCTCATTTGTTGTCTATTACTTCCTTCTAATTTAGTTGATCTGTAGTGATTTTTTTAAAGCTTTTGGAACGATTGCATCTAAATAAAGTACTTTTAAATGTTCTGTTTTCAATTCTCCATTTAAACCGTTGAAAATAATTTAGCGAGAACAATGTGTTTTCAGAGATTGCTGTCAGAGGTTACAATTCTAGTGTGGAGATTGGCCGTATCAGATTTAATAGAAGACAAAATTGGTGACACATTGTCTAAGGTGGATGGTTTCTGTGAAATAGATTGTGAGAAGATGAGTCAGATTCAAATAGAGAAGAAGATCCATTCATTTCATAAAGCGCAACATTTGCTCAGTACATTCATCTTTTGTGCTAAGCTTATAACAACTACAGGAGATTATCCAGTGTCTACTTGCATAGAGACTGACATATGTAATGGGACAAGGATTATGCTGGAGTTTGATAGCCTAAGACCTACATGTCTGTATAGGGGTAATGGGGTTATATGGGAAAAAGATGCCAGTGTATTGGTGAGTGGAGATTGGATATACACGTGTGGTTAATGAAGAAATGTTCTCAAAATATGAGTCTTGGATGACATCACATTGGTATGTAGAGAAGGCTTTTTTGATGGGAGTGAAGGAAGGCAGAGAAAGGAAAACCATACACATATTACAAAGCTTATTTGCTCAACTATGCGTTGACAAGAGTGAATTTCCTGAAGGTTGGGTTACGAAGCCTATTCGGATGGAGGAGGGCGATAACAGGATTGATTATGATGAATTGGCTATCTATGTTGATGATGATGAAGAACATGATGATGTTGGTGATGATGACAATTATAATGATTGTGATGATGATGATAATGAAGTCAATTTTAATTGAAAATTCTATTGTTGTAAATGAAATTGCGGATATCTGAAAAGATTTATAAAAAAAAAATTGAACAGCCAGTGCATGTAAAATGATTTTCTATATTGATTATTTTTATATTTAAAAACTAGCTTAAATCTCTTATAAGAAATTCTTGGTTATTCATCTATTCAAGTATTTCTAACATGGTCTCATAGCTCAAGTTTTATGAGTTTTAAGTACTAGAATTCTTAATTGAGAGATTAGAGTTTTTTTGGTAAGATCTTGTAAAGTTATGGTTGCTCCTCTTTATGTTTTTGAATAATATAAATACTTAGGAGTTATGAATATCTACTAATCTCATGTTACATATATGTCTAATAAGATTTGGACGATTACATACCTTCTAGTTTTATTAACAGTATTTTTAGTTATCCAATGTGCTTGAAAGGCTTGAGAAAGTTATAAAAGGCTTTTGTTCCACTGAATTAGGAGACTTTATCAGATAATAGTAAACGAGAGTTTGAAGACCATATAGAGAAACTTCTCGTAAATGGGGCATTTATAGGCCAAAAGCATTCATATGGCTCAAAATCCACTATTTTTAAATAAAGGTTGTCAAATTTAGACACATGAATCATTTTAGAAAAATATTCAGTAGAGGCTGCACAGATAATAATTTTGAGATAGAATTTTTATATACAAAGTTAATTAAGTTCTCGAGGTTAACATCTAGTGTTCACACTACACTCTAGCAAGTAGCTAACCACTAGTAGCAAGATTACTGCTACTGAAACCACCATCTAGTCAAAGTGCTTTCCCATCCAAAATAGATGGTTTCAAATTTGAAAAGAGTGGTTTTGACCATTAAACATGGTTTTGAAATTATTTGATGGTGGTTTTGACATCTTTAGAAGGAAAGGAATCGTTTTGACAAGTTTTGACTTTTCCAACCAATCACGACATTCAAATTGTTATGATCACTTATAAATGATAGTTCAATATAAAATACAAAGTATTACAAAATTCAATGAGTACAATTTCTATACTCTAACCTCTTTTCATCTTGAACTCGTAAGTTGGACATTTTAATGTTTTGCAAACAACTAAGTTCCTCACTCACATATATCTATATAGAGATTTTATATCAACTAGGGAAAGTAGAAATATTATTATTTTACTATTATTCTAGATTATATATTTTCTAGGATTGAAAAAGTTCATTTTGTTTCAAATGCTCATTGAAACATTCAAAGTCAAACATCTAGAGTAGCTTGAGCATTTAAAATAATGCAAACATATGAGTTCATTGCTTACTAGGATCATATCCCTTTTACTATGATCAAGGTTCCACTCAATTCCCTTGCTACTTAATGAAAACGTTCTAGTAGCACATACAAGTGCAACAAGGATGCATGTAACCATAATCATGCAAAATGGCTTTCTAAAAATCTACATCGCATGGACAACACATCTAACCATATAGAAGATAACTCTTTGAATCTATTAATTGTATCTCATTTCTCCCAAAGGAAACCTAAACATTCTCCAAGACCTCATTGTCCAAATTAATGACTTCTTTATTCTTATGTGATTCTTTGAGCAAGTTCTTTTTTCTAGGACACTCACCTTCCACTAGGATCTTCCTCCTTGGTGTACTATCAGCGACGTGGATATTCTACCAACAAAGTTCTTGATGGTTGTTTTATTGAGCTAGATAATATTCTTTAGGGAAGACATAATCTTCTCTAGTTGGCCCATTTACTCTTTGAGGTCAGTGAAATCAGCATACATTAATCTAAAATTTCTTATGTTCTCCCACTAATTCATCAAAAATATAACACTTTTCTTAGTTTCAAGTTCCTCGCCATTGATTTCTCAATGGAGAGACGATATTCTTTCTTTCCATCCTCTTGTTTTATTTTATTTTTTCATTCTTTTAATCAATAAAAGGCCAAAGTCAAGATTTGAATTACCTGGTAAATAAGCAAAAATTACATATACACATTCATGAAATCCCATCATCATAAAATATAGTCAGCTGAAGAAATATTTTTAACTGTTTGAGCAATCTACAGAAGATTTAAACTAAACCATAAAATTATATTGCCGCCTTCAACTCGTGAGGTCTCCAAACGAATAGAATAAAAAATATCCTCCTAAACAATATCAACAACAAAATGAGCTACTTAATCTAAAATCTCCAAGGGTTTTAACAAAATTTAGCTCATGAAACAAGGAAATGAAATTTCTGGCCAAAACTTATCTTAACCAATCAAACAGCAGATTCCTTTTGCCTTGATGAAGGTTCTGCAACATCCTTTTGGTCTGTTGGAGAAGCTCGGAAGCCTGCTTCCAAAGCCCTTTCTCTTCCTGCTTTCCTCAAATAGGCTACTATCAACAATTCTGCAATCATCACTTTCACTGGAGGAACCAGAGGAGTCTTCAACTACTTCTGTGGAACCAGAGGTGTCTTCAACTGCTTCTGCATCCCTTACCTGGAGGTTTCTTCCTCTCTTACTCAAATCTGCCATTTTTCCTTTACCCAGCTTTCTTTCCTCGCTTGACTCCCATCTTTCCTGACCAGCATTGTCTTGATTTTCTACTTCAAACGGGGCATACCCTTTCCTCAGTTTGACAAATTTTTCTATATATTCAAAATATTTGCATTTATGATGACCTACATATTGGCCTTTTTCATAGCCTAGAATCTTACTATTTTTCATGTAAGTGGAAAATATTAAGCACAAGATGTATGATTAATGATTTCATTTATTTTTTTACAAAACTTTTTTTTTATGTGTTTGTAATATTGTATATAAATGTGTTGATTTATGATGTCATTTAAACATTGTTTATATTACTTTAAAATAATTATTGATCGCATAAATCATATTAATTTTTGAACATTAGAAATTGAACCTCTTCAAAAAAAAATCCCTTACATATGAAGAAATTAAGTAATCCCAGAATGAAGATTATGACAACAAAATGTTAAAAACACTAACAGCAGACTCTTGATTGTACACACAGAAATTGAAGCACACTATTATTTTATTCGCATAAAATTGATTACAAAAATTAAACAGAGCTGCTTATAAAAGCAATGCTCAATACAACAGAAGCAACACAATGAAACAGGAATAAGTTTCCATTCCACCGTTGAAAACTTCCTATGGCAGCAGAAGAGATTGCTGAACAAAAAATTAAATCCAAACTGGAAACTGAAAAACAGCCAAACAAGTTTGGAAACTGCAGAAGCGTGGTCAGTTGCCAAAGACTTATGCACAAAAAATTCAAAAAATTTAATTTAATTATTGTTGATTCTTCACTAGATATACAACTAATTTAAAATATCTCCAGGTGGAATGTAAATTTTACCAGCACCTTGTTGTATATACATGTGATGGAATCATTCAATTTCATTTTGCTATATAATTGCAATGTTCCTCTTACTCTTATGGACATTTTTCTGAAAAGCTTTTGTGATTCTCATCATCATTTATTTCTCCCGTTTGAAATTAATAACGAACACTTTCCTTTCACAACTCAATTGACTATACCTACAAATCATATGCTTCCCTTTGTTGCTCATTGCCCATCTAAACTTACACAGAAAAACTACACTATTTTAGTCTCTTTCTTGATCAGCTTCCAACCCTTCCTTTACAAAATACTATCTTATAAACCTCATTATACAATTGTTTTAGATACTATACATGTATATACCAATTATAATATACTAAATATAATAGATACTATACCTATATATTAATTATAATGTAAAAATAAATAAATAAATAACTGAGTTCTTAGACGTATTACTCTAAAAAAACAAGGAATGTGAAGCAAAATTAGAAATCTATGCCCATAAATTTAACTATATCCAAATGAATAAATAAACAATTTCATACAAGAATGCCATAATTGACATAGAATGATACAATTGATATAAATGGAAGAACCCAACAAAACGACAAGGTTAGTATAAGAAGAGACACTTTTACCATCATCTCCAAGCATTTGATTGACTGCAGTCAATTCTCTCACATTTCCTCTGGACCAAGCATCATTCCATTTCCTTAACTGTTCCTCTCCTTTTGCTCTTTCCCTTCACTTCCAGAGATGAAGTCCCCTGAAAACAGTTCATTGCCATGATGCCTACAAGGTATCATACAAACAAAACATCAAAAAATACACACCCCATCAGTATATAGAGGCAATGATGCGCATTGTGTACTATACATATGAATTTATTAAGTAAACATGGTGGCCTGGGTATCCAAACACTATGAAAAAATGCTTTTTAGAAACTAGAAGCAAAACCTGGTGTCTTTTTTATCACACACTGTGCGTCCCCTTTAAGTTCAAGCTTATGATTACAGATTGCTTCCCTTAGCATCACCAGTAATCTTTGCAAGAACATTGTCCTCCTTTAAAATGATGAAATCTCTTTGCATCTCTTACAACAATTTGCCTTGCAACAATCTTGGAGATAAACTTGGTTGCAGTGTGACAGTCAACACATACTCGAAGGTTCTTGACAACCCTGATAGTTGATCAGGGGGTGTGTTCAACAATCCAAATGCAATTGCCAACTTCTCACTATGGTGGCAGAGGAATAATTCTTTTTCTTCCTCCTCCACATCATTGAGTACGTATCTTGAGTTTGGAAGATAACCTGCCACCTTCATTTTCCAAGACAATTTCTCCAACTCTGCATATATCTCCTGTGTTTGTGGATGCGATCTGTTTCCTACACTAAAAGCCTCTACCATTTTATGACCTTCAATCCAACTACATCCAGGTATCTTTCTCATTTCTTTATCTTCCATTAGTTTCCTTACCATTTGAACCTCACCCCACCTCCCCACTTCTGCATAAATGTTGGACAAAAGAACATAAGTTGAAGTGTTTTTAGAATCCAACTCAAACAGACGAGTTGCTGTAAATTCTCCTAACTCTATATTCTTATATGTTCTACAGGCACCAAGCAAGCATGTCCACACAACTACCACAGGTTTAGATGGCATTTTGATGATAAAGTTTAGAGTTTCTTCAAGATAGCCAGCACGGCCAAGAAGGTCAACCATACACACGTAATGGTCGATTGTAGATGCGATGCAGTGAGATTCACTCATATCATTGAAGTATTTACATCCCTCACTCACTAAACCTGCATGACTGCATACTAATAAAACACAAGCGAAGCTTACATGGTCAGGGTATGTCCCAGAATGTTTCATTAGTTCAAAGAGTTTGATAGCATCATTACAAAAGCCATTTTGCGCATATCCTGCAATCATTGCAGTCCATGAGATCAAATTTCTTTGAGGCATCTTGTCAAACAGATCACGTGCCGTCTGTACGCTTCCACATTTTGCATACATGTCTACCAGGGCACTTGCAACTACAACATCTGACAGTAAACCGCTGTCAATAATGCTTTGATGGATGTCCGTGCCCTGTTCCAAAGCTCCCATTTTGGCACATGCTGGGAGGATGCTGACAAAAGTTGTCGAATTTGGCTCTACACCTTCCAAATGCATTAGCTTAAAAACTTCCGAGGCTTTTTCAGCAAATCCATTTTGTGCATATCCCGCAATCATCGCATTCCATGACACCACATCTCTTTGAGGCATTTTGTCAAACAATTGGCGTGCCTTCTCTACATTTCCACATTTTGCATACATATCTACAAGAGCATTTGGGACTGAAACATCTGACGGACATCCATTTTCGATTATCCTTTGATGGATGCTCATGGCCTTTTCCAAAGCTCCCATTTTGCCACAAGCTGGGAGGATGCTAGCAAATGTTGTGTAGTCTGATTCTACACCTGCCAATTGCATTTGCTTAAAAGTTTCCAGGGCTTTCTCAACAAAACCATTTTTCGCATATCCTGCAATCATAGCATTCCATGAGATCACATCTTTTTGAGGCATTTCCTTGAAGAATCTTAGAGCCTCGTCGAGAACACCACTTTGTGCATATCCTACAATCATCGCAGTCCACGAGATGACATTTCTTTGAGGCATCTCCTTGAAAAGCTTCAAAGCCTCGTCAACAGCACCATTTTGTGCATATCCTGCAATCATTGCATTCCATGAGATCACATTTTTATCAGGCATTCCATCGAATAGTGCACGTGCAATGTGTATTCTCCCACATTTTGCACACATTTTGCATACATGTCTACCAGGGCGCTTGCAACCACAACATCCGACAAAAGTCCGCTTTCAATTACGCGTCGATGGATGTCCATGCCGTATTGTAAAGCTCCCATTTTCGCACAAGCTGGGAGAATTGTCGCAAAGGTTGAGGGAATTGGCTTTACACATGCCAATTGCATTTGCTTAACAAACTCCAAGGCCTTTTCAACAAACCCCTCTTGTGCATATCCTGCGATTATTACATTCCACGAGCCTACAACTCTTTGAGGCATTTTATCAAACAGTTCGCGCGCCTTGAGTATGTCTCCACATTTTGCATACATGTCTATCAGGGCACTTACAACTACAACATCTGACAGAAATCCCCTCTCCATTATGCTTTGATGGATGTCCATACCCTGTTTCAAATCCCTTATTTTGGCACAGGCAGGGAGGGCGCTGGCAAAGGTGAACTGATCAGGTTGAACACCCGCTCGTTGCATTTGGTGAAACAGTGTTAATGCCTCGTGAGGATACCCATCTCCTCGATAAGCTGCAATTATGATATTCCATGAGATCACGTCTCGTTCTGTCAATTCGTCAAACACTTTATGAGCATCAACCAAACTACCGCACTTGAAATACATGTAGATAAGATTATTTTTTAAAAATGTGCACGTAGCAAATTCAAATCCCATGTGCGTGATGTGGGAATGGATTCGTTTGCTCTCTGAAAGGGCTTTCTTGGAAATGCAGGCCTGCAATAGTTTAAGATATGTCGAAGATTGTACATTTGGGTTTTGTGTAGTGAGAAGAATGTGTAAGGCTTCCTTCAACCGACTCTCGCTACATAATCTTGTGAGACTTAGATTGGCAGTGGATAGAAATGGCATTGGCAATGTATGATTACAGTTGAACAGTTGGAACTGTACATTGTTATTCAATCTACTTGTGCCACAATAATAACAAAACAGTGTTCCCTTCTTTATCCTCGCAAGTGGTTTCATGGACATCTGTTTATTTCTATGGATGTGAATGGCATAGTACAAGCAAGTAAATATTGACAGAGAAATGCAGCGAAGAAAGCCCTGTTGTGCATAACCACATACTGACAGATGTTGTTTATTAATGACATTGATATTCAGTAAATCCACTTCTCAAGATGCCAAAAAAATCTTGCAGCGTTTATTGTTTCAGCGACATTCAGAAGCTGATTAAGTTCAGCCTATAAGCTTGTATGTGGAGGTCACATGCCCGAGTGTTAGAGGTCTCCTGAAAATTTAAGGTTTAGGTAATTTAATTCTTATTTAGTTTTGAGAGAATGTCTTATAATGATTAGTAGTGTAAGAACTACCCACTACCAATTTTTGTTTTAAATTTTATCACACTTTGAATACCTTTTTAATTGATTAAGCATCTTCTTTGCAATTAGGATTGCTAGCTTAAAGGCGCAAGTTTGCACTAAATATGATAAACGTACACATCATGATAAATCCCTAAACCTAAACCTAATCTTCGAGGGTTCATTCAAGATGGTGTTGTCTACATATAGGAATCAAAGGTAATTACATACCAAAGTAGAAATACTTCAACCACTCCATAAGTATAGGATCTTGAACCTCATTTATTAAATGAGCTAATAATTCTAATTAACCACATATAATAGTACAATGATAGTCAATGCATTCTATTCAAATGTTAGTTCCACACTAACAATAGTGTATGAACACGCACCAATACATATAGTGATGACCTATGCATACATCACATTTACATAATGGGATTAACTTATGCAAACATCACCTATACATAAAGTGACTATTCCATGCATACATCACATATATACAATAATTAGCTCTTGTATACAACACATGTACATAATAGACATCTCTAAGTGAAAAAGGAAGTAGTTGCAACTTTGCCACACAAATATTTCCCCTTGCATAATTTTTAACATATGATCCCTTAAGTCCATCTCAATCAAAAAGTGGAATGTTGGTGCATCTCATATGACATCATGGGTCTCATATTTTTTCTTGATGAACATTATTAGCTTTGTGATGATTAGACAAGCATCATATACTACTTGTGTCATCACCAACAAGGTGAAAAGTATAACAATACAAAACACAAGCAACCCTTTTTAAGATGTCTATAGCTCACTAATCATCTATGTCATCGTGTAAATGGATAAGTATCATAATCTAGATATTTTATGGTTATATCCTAGATCCAAGAGTAGTTTTTATCAATTAATGACATAGACAAATTTAATTATAAAACCTTGAGAATAATTTATTATTAGGCATAACACAAAGGCATATACATAAATATTAATTTACCAATGCTAATACAAAAATCTTACATCAAGATGGATACATCTTGGCATCAACTATCTACACGCCACTAGAAAAAAGGCCTATCCAAATCCTATAAACTTGGGTAGCTCTTCCAACATCTATCACCTACATGCTATTAGTAAAAGTTGGCTAGCCTTCTAATGCAACCAAATACATCATTTGGCAAAGCATGCTCTGCAACTCATAATCTTAGAGTAACAATAATCTTATGTATAATTGGGTCATAAGTTTTACAATTTTGGTGATCATACCCATGAACACTAACCCATCACAATGGATGATCAATAACTTTTGCTAATAAACTTAGGCCAATCATGTACTCCTAATTTGGTATCACCTAAATATCAAAGCTTCACTACACATGAGATTACTAGATTCTGGTACAACTTTTGTTCTCCCTCCCTTTATTAACTTCATTGGCTTATGTGGTTGAGATTGTCCCATGAGGTGATGAAATCTCTAAGCAGGCCTCATAAAGGGAGAAGGTTGTTACATGTTTATATGATCTTTAGGTTCACACAAAGTGCAAGTAGAGAGTAGACACATAGCTTACTCCCTTGAGCCAATATAATAATACTTAGGTTGATTCATGATTTATGATACTAAGCTTATTGAATGGTGTACAAGGAGAGAGTGTTCATCATTGAAGGACCTTGTTGGCTCTTGGTTTAGCAAGATTTTTATTACCTTGGAAATGTAGAGATGCACCTGTGGGTTAGCTTACTTCCCACAATCAGTACATTCACACAAGAACAAGGACCAATTAACAAAGCACAATGGCTTTCTACACTTTGAACTCTGCAGAATTCAGGCGGGTGTACCTAGGATTAGGATCACTTAATTTCACTTTTCCACTAATCCTCACAAAGCAGATGGATGCCCATAATATTTATTATTATTTGTGACATAAAGAGATAGGAGTGAAGCTAGACACACTACCAAATTACTCACAAATAAAGAAGGGGCTTTTTCTATTAAGTCCGCCGCTATTGGCTTAAGATTTGGAATTTGATGTTTTAGGGGTAGAATTGATAGACATGAAAGAACATTTGTTTGAAAAAATGTATGTGATCAGTAACTTATCCATTGGGTGTATTCAAAATAATTCCTCGCTATATTGTTGATTCATATCATTCACCTTGCAAATGAAAAATAGATTATACTTTAAGAACCTCATTACTTACAATAATCATCCTTAATACCCTACAATTCTACAAAGTTACACCAAGCATTTACTTAACTTCCTGAGTTAACAATAAAACATATCAAGACATACAGAACTAAATCTACAGCTATGGACTTGAGCATAATTTGATGTCACCATTCTTTTTTTCTAACAAGGACCAAATTTGAAACCCGTGATGAATGCCTAATAGGTTCAATGATACCAACATCTCTAAGTTTCATCAATTCCTCCTGGATTTTGGGAGCAAGAGTAGGGCTAATAGGCCTTTGCTTCTGCCTAAATTATTTTGCATCATCCCTGAGAGGAATAACATGTTGAAATAGGTCCTCTCTATAGGCCTTTAAATCATCATAGGACCATGCAAAAACATGTTTAAATTTTCTTAGCAACTTAATCAAATCTCCCCTTACATGAGATGAACTCCTCTTGCCAATAAAAACCTTTTGAGGGGCTTCAATGGTACCTAAATTTATTTCATCAATCTCATCAGTTTTATTGTCTTTTATTTCTGTTTTATTTCAATCCTAGTTGTCAAAAATATTTTCCAATACAATCAATCCCCTTGGGACTTTATTTGTCTTCAGCTGAATTATTTCATTTCCAAGAATAGAGTCCTTTCCATCAACACTTTGAACAAAGGAACCACAATCCAATTCTTGTCCATGAAAGTTGTCTTCACAATTGATAAATTTGAGAATATCCACATCATCTTCAAAAACTTTCCAATTTTTAACATTATCAAGCACTGATGGCCTTGTTAGCACTTCAATCTTGAATATTCTAGCAAATGTTAAATGTCATCTGGCTTTATTGTAACATTTTCCAATAAATCTACCATTTTGTTGTTATTCCTATCCATCCATGTGATACCAAATGCATCAAATTCTTCTATGAGATGCCAAAAAACATTTCTATATTGTTTTAATCTTTTATTTTTGGATGCATAAGAAGACCTTACCTAAGATACAATCAACTCTAAATCACCAATAACATGCAAGCATTTAATTCCATGTTTTTTTGCCAACTTCAAACCAAGTAACAATGCCTCATACTCTACAATATTATTGGTACAGGTAAAGTTTAATATGAAGGAAAACTTGTAAGTAGTCCCTTCTAGTGATATTAACAACACACCTACCCCTGAACCTTATTTTGAACTAGCACCATCAAAATAAATAGTCCATAAATTCTCCTCATCAGAAAACATTTATACTTCTACATCTATAGGGGCGGGTCCAATTTCCTTTTCCATGACAACAACCTCAACCCTAAATGCATTGATATATGTATTAATAAAACAAGTAGTGTCATCATCAACATTCTTCTCTATCATGTGTGGAACCCTAAGCTCCCATTCCCCCTTTACAAATTTGTCATCAAGGTGGAAAGTAGCAAAGGATAAATCACACTATAAACTCCCACCCATAGTTTCACTCCATTTTCTAGATAGTAATATTCCATAATGGGGTGGGATATCAACTACCAACACACTCATAATTAGATTCTTTTTAGGGTATGTTGATAGTTTATAAGGCAAAGCCTTAATAGTTCCAATAACACGAACCTCTCTTGAATCTAGGGCACAACATCTACCCTATGTTGTATCAACTTTAAGTCCTAATGACTCCATGACTTAAAAGGCATTACAATATTTGATGCTCCTGAGTCTATCATACAATTTTTAACAATTTTGTCATTTACTATAACACTGAGGAAAAATGGATCAATGTTATCCAGATAAGCAGTAGCAGAACTATCTAAATAAATTTATGGAATTTCTGAAGTTATTCCTTCTACTTCTATTATCCCTTTTCTTTTTCCAAGTCATAACAAGAGTCTTATCTTTGAGAGTATCAGAAATATTTACACCCCCTATCCATGCCAAGGCTTTGTTCTTATGTTCTTCTATTCTCATCAATTCTAACAAGGGCACCTTAACAATAATTTGTGATAGTAAAGAAATTGTGTCAACTAGAGCATAAGAGGGTATAGCAACATCCATACCTTTCTCCTTTGTATTTCCTTCCAACTAGACAAATTGGGCACCATCCTTGTAAATGTCAATTCTAATCATAGGAATGGTTGGTTCAATAGTCTTAATCTTTCCATCAACAAAATGTGTTCCATTTGCCTTTGTTACCTCTTCTCTTTTGGGATCCCATTTATTTCCTTTTATTTCTTTAGTCTTCACAGTAAGACTATCATTGGGATTTCCCTCAATCAAGGTATTGTTATTTGTCTTCTTAATGAACATGTTGGCAGACTTCCCAAGATCTTCATTCATTGTTCTATTTCTCAACTGATAATTTCTCCTAACTTGAGCATTCATGATTTTTGTGACCTTTTCAATTTCTTTCTGTGAAGGTTTTCTTAATTCCACCAGTCTTGACCCAGACACCATATTGCATGTCAAATCATCCTGTGTTCCTCATCAAAAAAAATATGTTGATGAAAAACCTCATCTCTATATCTTTGTGAATTCACATCAACTCCAGATTCCTCTTGGTCTGACTTATCACTATTGTCTAAGAAAGAAATAGCCATGTTGCATCCAACACTATCATTAGGATCATCTTGGTTAACTTCATCAAAATTCTCATTTTGAGATGAAGCAATAGATTGGGCAGTTGCACAATATTCAGGTACATGAGGGGATTGACATACCATGCACCAAGGTGTATCTTCAGTAACATTTATAGTATGTCATTGTAAGGGATCTAGGGTATATTTATCATTACTAAATTATTTGCAAGAAGGGGAACAAGCTTACCTTCTTTCCACTAGGTATTGTAGGGAAAATTTTGCAATCTATTCTACCTGTTAAAATTGTTAAACTGAGGCTTATCTGCATTGAAGCCTTTGTCATTTATGGCATTAGGTGCTTTCAAGTCAAGGGAATTTAATACATTATCCAATTTATTTTCATCTGGTTTCTTATTCATGGTGCCCTTATTAGCTTCCCTCCTATTGTTTACCTTACTTGCAAATAATTGTGGATGATCCCTTCTACCTAGCTTACCATATGCTCTTATATTACTTTCAATATTCACAACAATCCTATAAGCTTCCCTAATAGCTCTAGGGTTCTTATCCCTAAGCTGATATGTCATCTTTGTATCAAATGCATTTAAATAAGTAGTAAGAAATACCTTCTCATCCAACCTCATCACCTGAAAAGTCTATGCATGGCTTTCTAAAATCTTATATTGAACTCTACGACCTCTTCATTTTGATTCTTCTTGATGTTATTGAATTACATTAACATAAATCCTCCATTAATCTTGTCACCATACTGATCTTTAAAACAATTTATAAACTCATTCCAAGACCTCACACAATCATGTGGGAGCCCTCTAAACCAATCCCTGGCATCCTTAATTAATGATTGAACAAAAAGCTTCATGACAACATCTTCATGTTCAATCTTATAGTCATCAATAATGTCAATAATTTTTTAAAATGTTCCTCACATGTGATGACATTATTTCCTGGAAACTTAGGGATTTTTTCTCTGATTTATTTTGGAATTAAATTAGGATAGCTAGGAATACCAACAAAAGAGAATTGCTTGTACCTTTCTGCATGAACTGGTCTTCTTTGGAGTGCAATAACAATGTGGAAAGTGGATACTTTATCATTTGATGTAGTAGCAATAGTAGCACCAATAAGTGGTGGATTATTCTTTGTTTATTGAGAAGGCCCTACAGGTCTTGAAGATTGCTTAAAAAAAAAAATTCTTAATTTTTGAAGTAGAAACCTCCAAATCTGTCATCTCAAGCTCTTTGGCTAAAATATCCTTCTCTCTCTTAGCCCTTTCAATTTCAGTATCTAATTTGGATGACTGATCCATTTGAACCCTCTCCTTAACATGTTCATTTATTGAAATCTTTGTTGCAACCTACTTCCCCTTATCCTTAGGTCTTTGAGGCTCAAAGATTTGATGGATGACATGTTCTTCATTGTTATTTTTAAGCAATGCAACAAAATTTATAACTTCCAGAATCAACAACTGTCTTCTCAATTGATCAGACCTAATTTGAGCTTGCCTTCATCTTTTTATTTTTCTCTTTGTCTTCTGATGACAATCTGCTCCTAGATTCTTCTCTCCAAATCATGAACTTCTTGAAAGATATCCTCATAATCAGGGAGAGTTGTTTCTGATTCTAATGTTTATACATGAAATATTTTCTGTCTATCTCTTGGAACATGAGGACTTTGTGAGGATGAAGAACTCATGGCCCAGGGGGTAATCCTAGCTCCGCCTCCCCCTATAATACTTCTTAATCTCCTTCTTTGTCCATGAGACTCATCGTGGATATTTTTTTCTATTTTGGTGTAATCTACCTTCTTCTCTCTCATCAAGAGAGTAGTATTCTTCACACGTACCCAATCCAAGATCCATAGCCTCTACATATTCTAATGCATTTTCTTCTTGACTAGGGTGGATTGGTTCAACCTCTTTATTGTCTTTATTTTGTCTCCAAATGTGAGATATGTTCTTTTCATTTCTATGCTTTCTTGGCTGACCAGGTCTAGAGGTACTTGGAAGACCTTCTTCCAATATATCTTCAGGATGTTCCTTTACCCAAGACTTGGTGTTTTTGTGACTCATATTTGAGAAAGTGTAGATAAAATAATACACTGGTGTAGAGATTTCTTTGAGAGTCACCACTCAACAAGAGTTGGGACTATAACACTTATTTTCAAGAATATAAACACTGTAGAATAATAATAATTTCAAGACAAAAGATCACAACACAAGTTTATTAAGCAAGACCCAATAAATCTTCTTTTGAAGAAACAAATGCCTAGGACATCAAAGTACAACACTGTGCTCTCTATAATCAACTAACTAGATAAATAGATGAGAAGGCTAGGACCCCAACTCAACTTGAAACTTGCATCATCTTAGCTTCATTTAACATGTCTCTAGCAAAGTGACCACCTTGGTAATTACTTGTATGGGCTAACTGGATTGGATAATTTTAAAAAATGTATATTATCTCCCTAGTAGAGTCACTATTTTTTTGGATTACTCAGATGGGCTGAATCAATTTGGGTTATCTCAACAAAGGTTATTTATCATCTCCCCAACATAATTGCCATTTTGTTGGCTATTGGTTTAGCAAGATTTTAACTACCTTCTAAATGTAGAGATGCACCTATGGGTTAGCTTACTTTCCACAATCAGTACATTCACACAAGAACAAGAACCAATTAACAAAGCACAAGGGCTTTCTACACTTTGAACTCTCCAGAATTTAGGAGGGTGTACCTAGGATTAGGATCACTTAATTTCACTTTTCCACTAATCCTCACAAAGCAGATGGATGCCCATAATACTTCTTATTATTTGTGACATAAAGAGATAGGATGTGAAGCTAGACACACTACCAAATTACTCACAAATAAAGTAGAGGCTTTTGCTATTAAGTCCACAACTATTGACTAAATATTTGGAATTTGATGTTTTAGGGGTAGAACTGATAGATAAGAAAGAACATTTGTTTGACAAAATGTCTGTGATTAGTGCCTTCTCCATTCGGCGTATTCAGAATAATTCCTCACTATATTGTTGATTCATATCATTCACCTTGTAAAAGAAAATTAGATTATACTAAGAACCTCATTACTTACAACAATCCTCCTTAATAGCCTGCAATTTTTCCAAGTTGTACCAAGCATTTACTTAACTTCCCGAGTTAACAACAAACCATATCAAGACATACATAACTAAATCTTCAGCTATGGACTTGAGCTTGTCAATTCATAAGACAATAGGAAATTACAAACTATTAAAGTAGGAGACAAGATTCAAAGCAATTCCTATAATCTTTGTATTAGTTACCTTGGAACTAATACAAAAGTGATGGACTGAACATAGAATACTCCACACATAATAAGAAAGTTGTATGATTCATTAGGATCTCTGTGAAACATAGAGGTTACAGACCTCTTCTACCAATTCTTGACTGAAAACCAATATAACTTGTCTATTATTTGGTTTTGCAGGCAGGTCAGTCCACAAACAAAGAAAGGAGCAATTGGGAAGAGACCAATTCTTTAACCAGAGAAAAGACAACCCCCACCAAATGACCTTGGGAATCCATTTATAAGAACAAGGATTGCAACAAGCTTAGGGTCATTTAGGGAAAAATTAGGGCAACATTGTCAACCACGACAACATGAAATCAGGAAATGAGTTATTGTAGAAATGACAGGGAGAAAACCCTAAGATAATCAGAAAATATCATAAACAAATCTGATATAAAATACATTTGAAAACCTTGGTAGCCGAACTGCAAATCAGGGTATGACTCTTTAAATCCTTGCGGTAAGCATTATCTTCAAAATATCTCATCTACTACCATGTACCAGGGACTTGAATTCTTTGGCAACTTGTCCCAAATCATAACTCCTTCACCTAGGAGGAAAAAACCTTTACAAAATATCAGAGTCATGGCAACAACAAAATAATATCTAATCACATCTGGCCAACCACCACATAATCCATTCAATTCTCAACTGCAACTCCGTCGTTTATGACCTGAGAACAATCAGATCTGATTTGATTTAGTATTTTTGGCTCACTGACTTCCTTTTCATAGAAAAACCCTAGCTCAAAATTTAAAATAATGGCCAATCAACGGATAATGAACCAATTTAAAACACAGTCGTCAATTTTCATCTTTTCTTGGCACATCGTGCGGCCCTTAAAAATAACCACAATGGTTAATTAAAAACTTTATGTATGTGTCACATCACCTCCCTTAGCGACCAATTAGAAATGAGCACATCAATAATACCTAGCACCGAGGACCCACCATTTACCTGAAACTATCGATACAAGCCTCCTTGATAACTTCATCGGCGATCGAGATGCACAAAATTGTTCCTTACCAATCTCCTTTTTCTTCCAGGGTAGTTTTATTGCCAAAACATATCCTGAAGCTTCATTCGGGGATCAGAGTGCTATAATACCCTAAAAATGGCACCTATTAAATTCAATCAATTTTGGTGCATTTTTCTCAAATTTCTACATCTTCAAAGTCCTAGTTCCCTAGGCAATTTTCTCTCTCCTACCTGACTTAATTCGACTTGATGTCAATTGCAAAAAACCCTAATTTACAATAATCAAATGTTAAATTAATTCCTAAAGTCCTTGACTTTATTAGCTAAATTACCCCTATGATAAATTAATTTAGTTCTAAAGTCCTAAACATTTTGAATTAAATTAAAATCTACCCCCTTTAGCTAATTACCCATAAAAGGAATTAATAATTACTTGTTATTTGAATGGACACCTCATTTTGAATTAATAATTCAAGATATTCGAAAAGGCCCCTATGTGGCAATTCTCATTCTTTTAATTAAGTAATTGATGCATTTTTGTCTCAAATGGAAATGAAGAGTCAGGAGTTTCAAATCAAGAACCTCTCCATTCCCTCTCCGGGCTTCTCTATTTACAGAACCTCTTTTTCTCATACAAGGATGGCAATTTTTGAGAATAGCTAAACTATAGTGAATTTTCATCTTAATTTCTTTCATTATTTCAAGCTTTCACTTCATAATTAGAGTAATTCTCATTTTAGCATAATTGCATTCTCATATTAAATTAGTTTGCTCATTTGTTATTAGATTAATTCTCATATTTCTTTTCAAGTACTCTAGATTAAATTGCATTCATTCTTAGTTTAATTTCATATTACTCATTATAGCTTTTGAAAATCCTCCATTGTAGTGTCGGTCTTATGGTTGTTGGCTCTCTAATGTGAGAGCAATTAAACACCCCACCTACATAGGAGGCAACAGGTTGCTTCACGATGAATTTTGGATTGAGTAATTCATACTCTCTTTTGTAATTCGATGATGTGAGTAATGACTATGTTGCGTTTGTGCTTGATTTAGAGGTCACATTCAGACACACATATTTTGGCGCCCACCGTGCGATAGAAAAAAATATTTTTTGGCCTCATTTTTATCTTTTCTGATAGGAAATTCAAGCTCTGCCATGCGTTTGTACTACCTATGTACGGATCCTCGCACAAGAATCCAGAGCATCCCGCATGAAATTTCACCCCCTATGGTACTCTCTCATGTGAGATTTCACTGTCTCACCTCAGACCCTACACTTTCTCACGCGCTGTGGAGTACTTCCTCGCGCGAGACCTTGTCCCAGTTTTCAAAATGTTCCAATTTCTATCTTTCCTGTTTCAGATTTCTGACAACTTTCTGTTTGTTGTTGTTGTTATTTCTCTAATTTTCGCAGCATAACAATTTATGTAGGATGATTTGACAAAGAAAAAAACATGCTAATGGTTTAATTGCAGGCTGATAGTCAAAGAATTGCTAAAAACATTGTGTTTGTTTCTTGCTTTTATCCACATAGTCTAAATAGGGCTCCGTTAAAATTTCTTAGGAATTTTGATAGTGAGTAGGGAATTTGGCTCTTCATTACATGGAGGTGATGACCATGAATGAACCCAAACTCCTAATGATCTTACTAATATGAAAAATTCTTGGGGAAGCAGAGAAAGATAGTGAATCTTTAGCACTTCTATTCGCCAGGGGATTATTCTCTTCTCTCATTGAGAGAACCAGAAACCCAAAAGCATGTAGATTTGGTGGAGTGAAACTAACTCAGTGATGAACTTTATTGATGTGTTTGGGTGAGGAAATGGGATAGAGAAGTATGCTCTTCTCCCTTTGGGAGAACCATAAAATCAGACCCCCGAATCTAAACCAAGTCTAGTGTCACCTTTAGAGGGCCTGCTGGAAGTTGAACCTCCAGGAACGACCAAAGTGAGTACACACCTATCACTAGTGATTCCGCCTCACTATAATAAAGAACATTTTGTTGAGTCTAAAGACTCCAAAACCATGTTAACTTGCTTCTCAAGACTTTGACTATCATCTTGAGAAGGCTTTGTCTGTTGTAATGAGTGACGTCGCTCCTAGCCCTGCTTGCGAGGGTGTATGACTTTCAGGTGTTGGTGTGGCTGTGAGGCCCTAGCCCTGTATCAGGGGAACTAAAGGTTAGTGTGAATGGAAGCCTATTAAGAACTTGTCGTAGCTAGTGGCCAACCCGGTTCACCTCTAAAAGGAGTCATAATCTTTGTGCAAGGAGGGGGAAGAATCTCTCCCATAGATTCCCATCACACCTGGACGTTTGGAGGCAGTTGTGACACTGGCCCCTACTATAAGGGTAAACTTTGAATGTACATCATCGAGTCCTTGGAAACACCAAAAACATGGGTGCCCTCTAGGGGGTGACACAGCTGTGTGAGGTGCATGTATGCGCATAAGCAATTGGGTAAAGGTTTTGTCTTCTCACCATTTTTTTATAGGACTAAGCTATGTGTTTGTTATTGAGTCTTAAACATTGTCCAATCATCATCAAACAAAGACTCCCCTGATGCTATCAATTTGCTTTGTCCTTGATAGGTCTGTTCATGACTACTTCTTGCTTCACAAGTGCTTGATCTAAACCATTGTGTCTTTAAATGAATTCTTGGAATCCTAAAACAAGCTTGCTGATTAAACTGTTCTTCCAAACTGTTAGGAAATTGGATTTTCTGTCAGACATTACTTCAGGCTGTGCCTCAAAATTCAACTCAAACCTTGAAAATTGTGTCAGACTGTCAGATTTTGCTCTTTTCCTGTGTGAAGTTTCAGTTTTCAGAGCACTTTCTTGGGTGAGACTTTGTTCTCCTGCATGAGGATTTGTGTTCTCTCATGCGAGCTGGTGTTTTCTCGCATGAACCTATAGCACAATTTTCAAAAATAAAGACCTATTTGCTATTGACTGCTTGACTTTTTATCTGATCTGCTTTTTGCCTATGGTTTGTTCTTCTATTTTCCTATCATCCACTATCAGAAACCGGTTGTTTCGAGTTAGGAATCGATCGATCTTAGCTTTGACTCACGTTGTCTCTTACCTTTTCACCTTGTCTCTTTATGCTTTTGTACCTCACATTGCGATAGTCTTATCTCGGCTGTTCTAGCCACCTCTTTTGATGATTCGTACCAGGTTCACCTTGCATCTTGGCTGTTGTAGCCATTTTATCTCCTCTCGTTATCTTAGAGATAGAGTCTAGCATTATCCTGAGTCCCCTCTCATTTTAGCTTCATCTATGACTGTCACGACTCAAAGTGGCAAGACTTACCCCATTCAAAATACTGATCAAGGTAGAAGAGAACCTCGTAATCAAAAGATAGATCCTCCGAAATTTGTTGAGAAATCTGAACTTTGTGAGAAATCCTCAAGTTCTTCATTGGGTACTTCAAAAGATAGTTTGTCTCAACCATTGTCTCCAGTGTTCCAAGAGTGCTTTAATCCTTTGTTTGAATCACAATTTGGTTTTTCACTCCAAGATCAAGACAACTCATTCTTTCAGAACAACTCTCTGTTCCATAACTTTGTTAGATCATTTCCTCGAACAGATCCCATTATCAAAACTATTGATCCTTCTGAAGATAGTGACTCCTTTGAAATGATTAATCCTATTGATCTTACTCAAGCACCAAAGGTCACTTTAGCTGCGCCTTTTAGACATCATTCACATCACTTTACTGAAGCTTCATTTTCCACATAGGCTCGTCTTGATGAAATGGGAACCAAGAACCCATTTGACTTCCAATCAGGCCAATATGGCCAAACTCAAAATCAATCTCAGAATAATCAGTACTATGGTCAGTCTTCTAATGACCAAAATCAGACTCAACAAAATCAGGCTCACCAAAATCAATCTCATGATGATGATCAATCTCAGGATAAAACTCAAGGTGAGCGACAAGCAGCATACCACTATTGTCCTCCTCCATACTATCAAAATCAAGATGATCAACAAGATCAAGTTCCTAGTATCTATGAGATCCTTGGTAATGAGAATGATGAAATAACTCAGAATGATTTAGATGCTGCAAAGGCTAACAAAAGTCTCATTAAAATGATGGAAATTCTTCTTTTAGAGGAAAAAGAAAAGTACTTTCTTGAGTTGGCCCGCCAAGGAGCCAAACTACCCTCAAATTTCCAAGTTGAAACTATTGTAGCTAAAGAAGAAGAAACTAAAACTGCAAAGCTACAAAAGATGATCCAAAGCATGCAAGATCAGATTACTCAACTTGCAAAGGACAAAGATAAGCCCATACAACAATTCATGATGGATAGTATATGTCCTTTTCCTTTTGACAAGAATATTCATATGCCTCCTTTTCCAAAAGGAGTAGAGTTGCCCAAATATGACAAGTACATGGATACAACTAATCCCCAAGATCATTTGAGAGAATTTGGTGCCTTGTGTTTGGAATTTATGCATGATCAAATGTATCTTATGAGACTCTTTCCCTGTAGCCTGGGTGGGCCAGCTATGGAATGGTTTTGTCGATTGCTCCCCGGTATTAAGACTTTTGATGAGATCACTAATCTTTTCCTTTAGCATTATTCTCATAACATTCAACACCCTGTCAACATTCATGACTTGTGTAACTTGAAACAACGACAGGGAGAATCTTTCTTATCTTTTCTCCAAAGGTGGAGACAACTTTGCACTAAGTATCCTCGTAAATTGCCTGAGTCTGAAAAACTTGATATATTCTTGGACAATCTCCTCTTAGACTTCAGATATCAAGTACAACTACAAGGTGCTTTGACTTTTGACAACATGATCAAACAGGCTGTGAGGATAGAGGCAAGAAGGGAGAGCTAACTTTGAATAAAGATAATAAGCAAGGATTCTCCACAAACAAGGATAAGGGAAAAGTTGTCAACAAGAACCGAGATGTCGTAAATGATGGAGTGGTTGATAATGTCACTGCAAAGCCTTCGAAGCCAATTTTCAATCTCACTTCTAGTATACAAGCAGCTAAGGCTATTGAAAAGGATACAACCAATAATCAACAAACTTCAAGATTCTCTTAGAACAAACCTTGGGCCTCTCGACCCAAGCATGACTTTACGCCTTTGGGAGAGCCTCTTGATGTAGTCTTTAAAACTCTTATAGAGAATCAGGTTCTTACTCCTTTGGAAAAGTGTCTTTATGACCCAGAAACAAGACCTCATTGGTGGAATGACAATGATTATTGTGACTATCACTAGAATATTGGTCATAAGACGTCTATGTGCCTTAGTTGAAACACAAAGTTCAAGATCTCATTGATAAGGGTGACATTCTTATAGACAACCATAATAAGAATTCGGACCATCAGGCATTTAAAGACCCTTTTCCACCTCATGAGAAAGGTGAATCATCTACAGCTAAGAACAACAATGCCAAGGTTAATTATACCTACACTGCTACTGATAATGTTATTAATATGATCGAACCTATTGGGGTTGAGTACTGTGATATGATTACTTCTAAAGGGAATGATGATGCTCCCAAACCAAGGATGCCTTTCATCTTGCGTAGTTCCACATCTCGTTCATCTAAAAAAATTCAAGACTGTGCTAATGTTGTCACTCGATCTCGAGGAAGAGTTGTGTTGAAAGACCCCGATCCTCCAAAGAAAACTAGGAATAATGATTCTTCGAAACAAACTATAGACAAGGCTGCCCCAAAACAAGCTGTTGACAAGAATGCTACTGGTCCTGCCGGTAAAGCTTCAAAATTGACTCCTACACCTAATGCTGCTAGCTACAGCATTTTAGATCAACTCTAGCGAACCAATGCTCAAATCACCATCTTTGAGTTGTTAAAAATCTCGCTTGCTCACAGGCAAATTTTGGACAAAGCCCTCGCTGAGGCTAACATTCCCAAAGATCTCGACCTTAATCAGTTCCAATCTATGGTGGGTCATTTAACCTCATCACATTATTTATCCTTCTCTGAAGAAGATGATCACTCTTTGAGTCACCCGTACAATGCTCCCCTGCACATAGAAGTGATGATAGGTCCCAAGCGTATATGTTGCATGCTCATAGACAATGGCACTGACATTAATATCTGTTCTGCCAAGTTGCTCACTCAGCTAGGTTATGATGAGGATTGCATAGACTCCCGCAAAAAGATTACCATTAAAGCTTATGATGAAGAAGAACGCAAATCCAAAGTCTTAGTTGTGCTACCTATCCACGTAGGACCCGTTGAGAGAGATGTTACTTTCCAAGTGTTTGATATTCCACTCGCCTACAACATTTTGCTGGGTAGGCCGTGGATTCATGAGATGTAGGAAATACCCTCTACATACCACTAGTGCATCAAGTTTCCTCTCCATGGTGTAGAAGTTACTGTTCCTGCTAATACTAATTATTCTTGCAACACTCTTGCACAATCTACTGATAGTTTGGTTCCAACAAACAGAGAATCCACTGAGTACTATGATGCTAAGCTTAGAGAAATGGAACAAACTTTGAAACTTGAGGATACAGGAATGGGAGAGTACCGAATTGAGCCTATGCTATCTCTAGCTGCTTTACCTCCATCTCCATGTTCTTATGGGAGACCTTCTGAGAATAACAAGTTTGCTACCAGCTCTCCCCAGATAGTTTATGATGGTGCCTTTGTTAAGGCTACTGTACCTCTAGAGGATAAAGAAGAAGAAAGAGCTATCAGAGCTTGGATCTACAAAGGGAAAGAAACAGCTGAACAAACTACTCGTCTTCCAGACTTAGAACAAGAACCCTATAGTGAAGGCTTCAAGATCATGAAGTGCTTTGGGTACAAGGGGAGTGGTCCTATAGGAATAAATGACAATGGTTTGCTGAAACCCATTAAAGAAATGGGTCATCGCTCAAAGGACACTATTGTTTTAGGCTTTAAAAAGACTGCCTTTCATTTAGGGACAAAGAAATTTGTGTCCATACCTGAACCTGAACTTGAGTTAGAATCTGAAAAATGTTATACCAGAGGTAAATCCAGAGGTCAGCTCTGATGAAGACATCTTTCCTTATCCCATACCTCTGGATCTTGTTTCGTGCTTTAAAGAACCTGATGAACCTATCATACCTGTCCATATGGTAGGGATTGATACTGATACTTGTTCTGAGGCTGATTTTGATAAAATCTCTTCAGTACACCAATTTACATATGAGCAATGGAAAGCAATGCTAAATGAGGATCCTAATTCTTCAGCTGAACAATATAGACCTCCACATTTTCAAAAGCAGTATGAACAAGAACAACTTTAGCAAGTTGTTAATGCTACCAAAAATGATGAGTCTGATGATGATGCTAGTGCTAATGGAATTCCCGCATCAAGTACTGACTCACATGAATATGAGTTTGATTCTTTGTCTGTTGATACTTTTGATGTAGACATTGATACTGTTCATGTGTATGAAAGACTTCTCAAAGTAGGTGAGGGGTCTAGTGCTAGGACACTCGAATTAGATGCTATTGGTCTTAATATGTCCTCTACTTCTGACATGGGGTCTCGTAGGGATTTGAACACTCCTTTGGATGAAATTGCTCTAGGTCTTGAATTGCTTGTCAGTGCTTTTGAGAATTATACCATGAACGCAATTGAACCAACCATCACTCCTACTCTTTCACTCCACCATCCCGATCTGATAAACTGGAACTCCCCTCCTGCATCCAATGAAGTCCTAATGTTCCAGAATGATTACGCCTTAGCCTCTTAGCTCCATGCTATTGAGCCTATAATGTCTTCCACCAGTGAATACAGTGTCAACATGACAGAAGGGGATATCAAGTATCTTAGTCAAAAAATTAAAAGAAGAAAAAATAGATGCTCTGATGGTGAAAACCACATTGTGGCAATATTAAAGCCCAAAATAGTAAAAATAAAAGACATATTCGAGGGTGAAAACCTCTTTGAGGCACCCAAGGATGAGATACTTGATATTCTCACCAACCATTTCCAAGAAAGATCATCAGTTTTGATAGAGCCGACCCAGCCAGTAAATTTGGGTATAGAGGCTGCTCCACAAATCATACATCTAGCTCAATCATTGTCTGCACAAGAAAAAGAAGAGTTCACTAGCTTCTTTCAGAGAAAGAAAAAAAAATTTGCATGAACCTATTCTGATATGCCTAGATTAGATCCCAATCTGATCATGCATCATCTGTCCATTGCACCAGGTGTTAAGCCTGTTAAGCAGAAGCTTTGAAAGATGCACCCTCATGTGGCACTTTTGGTCAAGGCTGAATTAGAAAAGCTCCTTAAAGCTAGTTTCATAAGAGTAATTGATTACGCCGAATGGATTTCAAACATTGTTCTAGTCACTAAACATGATAAGTCCATTCGTGTATGCACAGACTTTAGGGATCTCAATAAGGCATGTCCAAAACATGATTTTCCACTACCAAACATTGACATGATAGTAGACATGACAACAGGTTATGAGATGTACTCCTTAATGGATGGCTTCTTTGGCTATAATCAAATCAAAATTGCACCAGAGGATCAAGAAAAAATTGCTTTCACATGTGCCTGGGGCACTTTCTGCTGGAACGTCATGCCTTTTGGGCTTAAGAATGCTGGAGCAACATATCAGAGAGCTGTCACTACTATTTTTCATGATATGATGCATAAGACAATGGAGGACTATGTGGATGATACTCTAGCCAAAAGTATGCAATGAAGAACTCACCTTGAAGATTTAGGTCCCATTCTTGACCGCATGGAACAGTTTAGCCTCAGACTTAATCCCAAGAAATGTGCATTTGGTGTTACTTCTAGAAAACTCTTGGGTTACATTATTTTAGCTAAGGGTATAGAGGTTGATCTAGAAAAGGTGCAAGCTATTATGGACATGCCTCCACCTAAGAACATAAGTTAGATGAGAGGTCTCCAGGGAAGATTACAATCTATTTGGCAGTTCATCTCACAATTAGCTGATAAATCACAACCATTCACTAAAATGCTACATAAGGGTGTAACATGTGAATGGAATGAAGAATGTGATAAGGGAATCATTCAAATAAAATAGTGTCTTGCTAATCCACCTATTCTGATGCCTCCTATTCTTGGGAAGCTGCTTATACTATACATTTCAGCCACGAGTACATCTTTGGGTGCTCTCCTAGCTCAAGAAGATCATAATAATAAAGAGAGAGATATCTACTATATTAGCAGAACATTGGTGGCCTATGAGATGAATTATTCAGTTATTGAAAAAGCTTGTCTGGTTGTAGTGTTTGCATCTCAGAAATTGAGACATTATATGTTGGCTCACACTACAAGGCTTATTGCAAAGATTGATCCACTGAAATACTTACTGAGCAAAGCTTCCCTCACAGGTAGATTAGCTAAATGGGTCATGATTCTTAGTGAGTTTGACATTGAATATGTAGAAAGAAAGGCTATAAAGGGACAAACAATTGATGATCAATTGGTAGAGGCTCCACTGAAAGATTATCAACCTTTGAGTATTGAATTTCCAGATGAATCTATTATGCTTCTTACACACCAGTCCTGGAGCATGTTCTTTGATGGATCATTTACTCAACAAGGATCAGGTGCAGGCATTTTATTCATAACTCCTCAAAGATATTCATTACCTAAAGCTTACAAGATGTTATTTCCTTGCACAAATAACATAGCTGAATATGAGGCTCTCATTAATGGTATGAAGATAGCCATTGAATGGTGTGTGTATGAGCTCAAAGTCTTTGGAGACTCTTAATTGATCATCAACCAAGTTAATGATGTCTATCAAAAAAAAGATGACAAGTTAGTACCTTACAAAAGAATGGTGGATGATCTCAAATAGTATTTTGCACACATCTCCTTCCAACAAATTCCAAGGATAGACAATAAAGTTGCTAATGCTATGGAAACTCTTGCCTCGATGTTACAGATGCTAGAAAATGATTTCAGACATGAATTCCTGGTGGAAACATTACACTACCCTGCCTATGATAATCCTAAATCTAGGATGATCTATTTAGTAATTGGACACGACTCATCCCGCTACCACCACATCTTTTCTTATCTTCGTGATCAAATCATTCCTGACACTTATACCCAGAATGAGAAATGTCACCTCATTTGCACTGCTTCACGGTATGTTATCATAGCAAACAACTTGTATAGACGAGGTCTAGATGGTACTCTCCTTAGGTGTCTAGAACCCGATGAGTCCAAACATGCGTTAGTTGAGGTACATAAAGGTATCTGTGGCTCTCATTCGAGTGGTTTGACGTTAGCTCGTAAACTTATTAGAGTTGGATACTACTGGCCAAATATGGAGAAAGAAGCTGTTCAGTATGCCAAGACTTGCAAGCAGTGCCAATATCATGGGAATCTGATTTATGCTCCTACTCAAGAGCTTATACCTTTCATCATTTTTTGGTCATTTCAGCAATGGGCCTTTGACTTAGTAGGACAGATTCACCCATCTTCTTCCAAAGGACACAAATTCATAATCACTGCTACAGATTTTTTTACCAAATGGGTCGAGGTAGTCCCTCTGACTGTAGCTGATGGCAAGACTATTGCTATGTTTATATTGAACTACATCATTTGCAGATATGGTGTACCCTCATCTATTATCACTGACAATGGGGGACAATTCAAAAACAAAGACTTGACAGACTTGTGTGCCAAATTCAAGATTATTCAGCATTGGTCATCTATCTATTATCCCCAGGGTAATGGACAAGCAGAAGCTTCCAATTAAACAATTCTCAAAATTTTGCATAGAAAAGTTCACAAATCTGGTAGAGATTGGCACCTCCAGATTAACCCAGCTTTATGGGCCTATAGAACAAGTATCCAAACACCAACAGGGGCCACACCCTTCGCCTTAGTCTATGGAGCAAATGCAGTGTTACCTATTGAGGTCGAGATTCCCACTTTGCGAGTCTCTCTGAAGGGCCTCATCACTGATGAAGACACCAGAATATCTAGACTACAAGAACTTGAGTATTAGATGAACGTCGAAAAGTGGCATTCGATCATCTTCGAGCATATCAAAAGAGAATGTCAAAAGCTTACAATAAGAAAGTCAGACAAAGGGAATTCCAAGTGGGTGACCTCGTCCTGAGGGAAAACCCCAAGAATCAATAGCAGAGAGTCCAGAAAGGGAAATTTGAACCAAATTGGCTTGGTCCATACATTGTTACTGTAGCATTTGGATCTGGTGCATATCGACTCTCCACCACTGAAGGAGAGCAACTCAAAGAGCCAATCAATGCTCTTCATCTGAAAAAGTTCTATAGCTGATATTCTCTATATGCTCGTGTACATACTTATTGGTCCTAAAAAAATCCTTAAAATGGCATATTCTCAAAAATCCTAAAAAATTGCAAAATATCCTGAAAAAATGATCATATTAGTGAAAACCTGGTAAACATGCACTTTGATGTATCTATTATCCTGGTGAAAACCTGGTAACCAAGCACATTGATAATACTAAAAAAAATAGGAAAATGTGAAAAAGACAAAAAAATAAAATAAAAATAAAAAATACAAAAAAATGAGATATTAAAAAAAATCAAAAAAAGAGAAAAGTACAAAAAAATTGAAAAAGAAGAAAATGTGTCATTGATGAAAACCTGGTAAATAGGTGTCATGGTAGCAAAAATAGAATCTCTGCCAAGATGGTGAAAACCTGGTAAATAGTCGCTTTTTGTTTCCTGAAGCAATATCCTCTCTCAGCATCGCTTGGCTCTTAGTTTCCTACTGTAGTTTGCTTTCTTGCTTTAGTTTGCTCTCTCACTTTCTTGCTTTAGTTTGTTTCTTGCTTTGGTTTGTTTCCTGCTTTGGTTCGCCAGCTCGTGCACTTGCTTTCAGTTGTCTTTGAGATTTTGCTCGACTCTTCATAGATTAGAATTGGTAACGCTTGGGGGCATCTGCCTAGTCTAGGGGGCATTGTCCTATCACTTTTAGAGATTCTTGCGAGCATCAGTCACCAGTGATTCTCACAGTGTCTGCCTGCTGATGCCTAGCTATTTTGAGATTTCTATCCTTGAGAATCTCTCGTGTATCGGTCACCAGTGGCTCTCACTGTGCCTGCCTACTGATACTTAGCTTTTGTTTGACCTTTCTCTTTCGAGATCTCTTCCTTACATCAGTCACCAGTGATTCTCATTGTGTCCGCCTGCTAATGTTTCATTAGTATCTCTAAGATTTCTCTCCTGAGAATCTCTCTCGTATTGGTCACCAACATTTCTTGTTGCATTCGCCTGCCAATACTTAGTTTAGTTTTCTGATATCTTCTTGAGACTTCGTCTCCCACGATGATCACTAGTGATTCTCACTATGTCTGCCTGTTGTCACTATCCCATTGAGACTTTAAACATTACTTCTCTGATTCGACTCCAATCCACTTGAACATGAACATATTTGTGGTTCTCTGAGGTGTGCTGAGCTTTATTTTCTTGCTTGTTTGTTTGCTTTGTTCTTTTCTATAATGTCCCCTGTCGGGACCTTACGTAAATTTCTCATTTAAGCTTTTCTGCGCACTAATTTTTTGTATCTCTTTATTTAGTCATAGATGAAATACTTATATTTCATCAATAATTGATTTGTTTATTTATGAGTAATTTTCTTGTGTAATTTATATCTGAAAATATCGTATGTATATTTTGATTATCACTTATATTCTTTAGTATTTCAGAATTTGCTTCCTTAAGAATGAACCTGCAAGAAAGACGTTAGTAACAATAATATGGAAACATGAGTATGAACAGAAAGCTAACTAATTAATTATCTACCCCAACTAATTAACCCCTCCAAAAGAAAGTCTACCAGGTCGGGCACATTAACCTTTATAAGAACCCTTGTGTCCTTGATTAAATCTTGTCGTCATCCTCTGGAGCGCATCCTTAAGGACTTCCCGAGCAAAGTCTACCAGGTCAGACACATTAACCTTTATAAGGACCCTTTTGTCCTTGATTAAATCTTGTCGTCATCCTCTGGAGTGCATCACTCGGGGCTTATAGGCTGACCATAGGTCCATTCCTCTTCTTGGAAGAGCTTTCCTCTATCCAAGGCTTAGTACATATGCATATGTGGGTCATTAGTGTACACTGGCTTAGTGGAGGTTTTAATCTCCTTTGAGAGCTCTCTTTTATTATTACTTTGATAAGAAAATTACATTGTCAATACTATCATTGAAGAATTATCATTTATAAATCTAAAATGAAATCATAACACTATTTATAATTTATTATTTATAAATCTTATATGAAATTATCATATAAGTTTGAATGATTAAATTGGTCATATATATATATTCTTTTGTTATCAACACATATATCACTGTAATTGTTATTATAATAATATAGATGTCTATATATATTAATTAATTATAGATGTATTTATTATATATATATATATATATATATATATATATATAATTTTGAGTTTATTATTATTTCTGTATATGTAAGGCTATGTTTGGGTCTCTTATGCTTTGGTGATCTTCCCAGGTGCCTCTCCGATTCATATGATCCCTATCAAAATATATGATTCATGTATGAATATATTACCATATTCTGATATATAAATCAGCTGTACACTATAATTATAATTTAGATACGTGTGTTATATATATTACTGATATTATATATATTAGACTGCATATTAAGCTTCCTGATCCCAACAACGTTCAGATAAATATTCTCAGACTTATTCATACACATTATATACTGCATGCTATGCTGTCCAAACGTTGTTGCCCGCTGTGTATTATATTGGATTTACATCCTGATGAACACCCCTTATCTTTCCTTCCTTTCCGTCTGAACATATCTTCAATCGCTGACTGTATATCCAAGTTGCTGATTGTATACTGAAAGTGTGACTTTCGTCATTTTGTGTTGATTGTCTACCCGGCTTCCTCCTATATATCCCGTTTGATGGTCTTTTATACTGTGATAAGTCATATGCCAAAAGTCACGTCTGTTAGTATCTTCATTCTAACGCATCTCCCTGTTACTAATCATCGTATTCACAAAATTAAATACTATCAATTTATTCCTAACGGTGCATTCACCCGGTGGTCCCTCGTCCCTTTGTATCTTCGTTCCATCCTCTTATATTCTCATGTCGTCATAGACTCCAAATTGAGTTCAAATGTTGATGCTCTATGAGGTTATTATTAGTATCCTTTATTATATTATTTTTTTAATACTATATTAATTAATATATTATTATATTAATTAAAAATATTATTTATTTATTTATAATATTATTATTAATCATTTACTAAATCTCTTCTAGTTTGATATATATAATATATATCACCCGTTATATATATTAATTTTTATCAACATAATTATAATTATATATTTAATTATAATTATATTTATTTGTTTATTCAATCTTATATTTTAACATTATTATCGTTAAATTCTATTACGGAGAAGGGGACATTACATTTTCTTTGCTTTCTGCTTGCTGGTTTAGTTCCAATGATCCAAAGAATCTATCTAAGAGGGGCATCCGTCTATAAGAGCCTCCATCTCATATTGGATGGCCATGCGCACCTCGACTCCTTTTATATGGACGCCTTGGTGAGGTTGGTTCTTCTCCTTGTCTTTTGAGTGACTTCTTTCTGCTACTAGTGAAATTGTAAACACTCATCTTGCTAAGTGAACGTAAGGGTCACTGTGAGCAATCTTTAGCAAAAGAAGAAATTCCTGCGTGTCTGGTGTGTTTGTTTGCAAGCGACCTTCAGGTAATTCTAGCATCTATGCTCCAATGCTTATGTTAACTTGCTAAATCAAAAGGAATAGGTGTTCAGGTCATTCTGACTTCTTGTGTCTTAATGCTTACACCTCATTTCGACAAATCTAAGACTTATGTCATATTCACATTCTCATGATAGAGATATTAGTGAGGGTTGTGTGGCATCTTGCAACCATCTAAACTTAAAAGGCTCTATGATGAAGATATGGGGAGTCCAAAAACCAAGTCTTAGGGCTTGCATTTTCATTCTAGGCTCGCACTTTCTAGGCTTGCATGATCATTTTAAGCTTGAATTTGAGACGATGTTTGGTACTCTCTTGATTATCTTCTCTTCATCAAAGGTTCTCATCTTTTGTCCCAGATTTCATCTTGGTTGCACAAGTGTCTAGTGCTCGCTCTCGATCTTTGAACATATCTATCTTTTGATTAGTACTTGTCATATATTGCGACAATCCTAAATGAGATGATTAGTACCATATACATTACATATCCATTGCATTTTCATTTCATTCCCATTTGCATTCATAAATTCATTTGCATATACATATACATGTGCATCCACTATAAGCATAACTCAAAGCATACATTACATATATCCATACATTCTATCCATTTATCATTGCATGTCATATTGCATCATCATAAAAAAAAAATCATGTGCATAATCATATTCATAAAAAGAAACATGTGCATTCAATACATTTCTATCCATACATCTAAGCATATAAAGACATCTCATAATATCAACATCAAAGCAGTATACAACAAGTACAATGTGATATATATATATATATATATATATATATATATATATATATATATATATATATATATATATATATATATATATATATATATATATATATCGATCCAATATCATATACAAAAGAGGGTGCTACTCGAGCATAGTATCAAAAATGAGCTATCAAATAACAATATACAATCTATGATCCACCCCCACCAGGAGAGGGTGGAGGTGGAGGAGCCTATACTGGTCTCTAAGGAGGAGGCATCGGCCATTGTGGAGGTGCCTGTTGTGGGGGTGCCTGCTGAGGAGGTGCCTGTGGTGCCTGCTATGGAGGAGATTATGGAGGTACTGGAGGAGGTGCATGCGGAGCTCCAGCATACTCGGTGAATGGTGGCACCTGCTCTGATAAATCTGGTACAACTCCGCAGTAAGCTGCATAATAATAGGCTACCTGGGCAACCTCGTATCTCATCTCTAGCCTAGAATGCACCAGCTCAGCCTGTAGTTGTCTGATCTCTGCGTCTCTATCTGCTACTCGGGTCTCCTCTTTGATCACATGTGTATGATAATCATCGCGCTCCCATTATACCTTCTAGACCCTCTCTTGGCTCTTCCTAAGAGCCTCCTGTAGCTACGGGGTACTAGCTCCAACTATCACATTAGCCATGTCAACATCATCTCTTGGAGATGTCTGCTGCGAGGTGTCATCTGTGCGCTGTCTCGTGGATCTCTGCTATGAACTACTACTCCCAGCTCCTAGATCTAACCCCATAGTCCTAGAAGGAATGCTAGCCTGTCCTGTCTTGGGTCTCAGTGCTCTCTGCCCTGCTCTCTATGGTGGTACCTACTGTGTAGCCTATATGGGCTATTGTACCTGTGGATCCAGCTGTACAGCCTGTTGTTGTTGCGTTGGCTACTGTTGTGCTCCTATGCCTACAGGGTTTGTAAACCTCGGATGAGGATGTGCAATCAGCTGATCCATATATGTAGGTGTCACCCCTGCATTGGTGACACCCACCATGTAGTCCCATCTCGCAACTGGCAGGTGCACCTCTATAGCACACCGCCCAAGATCCAATCTTGCGTGCCACTCCTTCTTCTCCTCATCAAAGAAGTGAGCATAAGGGCAGTACTCCTGTGATATGTCCTGCTATCTGTCGAACTGGCATAGGAGGCGTGTGACAACAAAATGCTTGATGGTATGAATGCTCCACCCAATCAGTGGTCATGATACAAACATGAAAGAAAGCTCCCTTCAAGCATTGTCCCAAGGCTCTGTGGCCACCCAGGGTCTCCAAACTACGGCCGCCGTGTCGTCTAGTTGGCCTCTCCACTACTCTATCTTACCCAGTAGGGGTTGGGTCATGACACCTGAATACCTGTATATATACGGCTCAAGAGGCTATCGTGTATCATGAAAAATTGGCCTGCATACAAGGAGATGCTCCCAGGCCCAGATCTGAAGAATAAACACTCCTGCCGCCATCGTCTTCGCGCCTCGATACGCGATCTCATGGAGCTCATGGTACATCTATGCAAGCATGCACTCACCTCATCTGAATCTGACTACCAGTCTGGCCAGCATCTTCTGTAGCATCGTACCCTAGCCACACTCTAGACCATGTGCACCCCAATTCGGAACAAGGTAGCAGCTCAAAAACATCGCGAGAACGACCAGGAACGGGTGGGCACCGCTGTATCTACGCATCAGGTCCTCCCAAGAACTAGCTCGGCCCATCACTAGATCATCCCTGAAGATAGTCCTCAAGGCTACTATACCCTATCACGGCTATGTATCATACTCGATGCAAGTACCATGGATGGGTTTCCTAAGGATCCGATATATGTCCTCTGGGGTCACAGTCATCTCCCCCATAGAAAAGTGAAAGGTGTTCATCTCCGAATGGAAACGTTCTACGAATGCAGTAAGAAGACCGTGATTTACCTGAATGTTAGGTACATCATGTAGGTATCCCAGACCAAGTGCATCAATGTGAGCACCCTCTGCATCTATCAATCTCTGGACAAGTGTGGTGATGGCAGGGTGGTGTGATCGGAACGCGACATCGGGAAAGTCAACCTACAAAGCAAGTGACGACATTGGATCAATACCTCAAACATGGTGATTTTCAACACAACAACAACAAATACAACAAGGCATCTATCCTAGACATGGCTCTGCAGTACTCTACTTGACTAGTTTCATGCAAAATTGGCAAATTTGGACAAGGGAATTCAAACTCTGCAATAGTTTTTTGCGCAAGAAAACTATTTTCTCGCGTGAGGCAAGACTCAACTACATGTGAAGAGGTGAAAGTTTGCGCGGGGCAAGGTTTCAGCTCGCGCGAGCTTCCAGACAGAGCCCGCACGGACTCACGCAAGGAAACTACTTCCTCGCGCGAAAGGGAATCTAGCCCGGCACGAGGAAACTACTTCCTCACACGAGATTACATAAACATGTTCTAAATCTATGCTAGATCTATCCTAATTGACCTATAAAGCAGTACAAATTGAAATGCAGGGAGATTTATCGACTACTTACAGGTGCGTCATACTCTGGTGGCCGGGCGTGTCATCGGGAGTGCTCAAATCGGTGCATATGCAGTGGAAGACCCTTCAGTTCTCTCTCAAAGCTCTTAGAATCACAAGAAGATGAAAGTGAATAATGATTTGAAAATGACGCCTCCAGGCCTTATATAGCTTTTGACCTAATATTCAAAAGTGCTCCATTTTACATGAAAATTGCACCCTTGGCTAAATCGACCATTCTAAATCCATTTTTGGGATCGAAATCAAAATTTGACATCTCTAGATAGCTCAAAATCACGTTTTAAAATCTGGGACCCTTTGGGATCGAACGCTTGTGCAATCAGTTCTTCTAGCGTCATTTTCCTGCCAGATTCTCATCTTTGCATCATGTTCTCAAGATCTTTGCTCTTTTTTATCAAAGTCAACCCTAGTCAAATTGGTCAACCATGGTCAAACTTGGTCAACATGACCTCTACATTGCTCCAATTTGCTTCTGCATCTTCTTGATGCTTCTTTAATCTACTCTGAATTCCTCTGGATCTTTGATCTTATCTTTATCTGCGACCTTTTGTTGTCAATCATCTTCTGATGTGCCATCTTTCGATTGCACTCCCGAGGGGGTAGGATGATTGCATCATAGAATCTTGTCGAATCAATTCTTGAATCAGTTTGATCTGAATCTTTAGTTCTCATTGCTTGGGGCATCTTGGTGCCTCGCATCTTGTTATCTTATCATCTATCTTTTAGGTATTTGAGCAACGTAACTCAGATCCTCAAGGATCAAGCTTTGTTCTAGAGATGGTTCTTGAAATCTTTTAGGTATTGGGGCAATCTAACCCTAATTCCTAGGAGTCAAGCTTTGTTCTGGAGATGGCTCTCGAAATCTCTTTTAGACCATTATCTAGGCAATCTAACCTAGGTCTCGGAGGGCTAATCTTCGTATTGGGGCAATCTAACCATGATTCTGAGATAGTCCTAGATCTTCATCAATTGGTATTGGGGCAATCTAAACCTGATTCCGGTTCTCTTCAAGACTGTTGTCTTCGCAATATAACTTAGACTTCAGAGAATCATGCTTTGATCTGTTCGGTGTCTTGGCAACCTAACCTAGACTTTTGAATATCTCATCATCTGTCACTTCAGACTATTCTTTGAATCAACGCGTTGTTCGCACATCAATTCAAAGAGGGGCAAATGTAATACCTTAAAAATGGCACCTATTAAATTCAATCAATTTTGGTGCATTTTCCTCAAATTTTTACATCTTCAAAGTCCTAGTTCCCTAGGCAATTTTCTCTCTCCTACCTGACTTAATTCGACTTGATGTCAATTGCAAAAAACCCTAATTTGCAATAATCAAATGTTAAATTAATTCTTAAAGTCCTTGACTTTATTAGCTAAATTACCCGTATGATAAATTAATTTAGTTCTAAAGTCCTAAACACTTTGAATTAAATTAAAATCTACCCCCTTTAGCTAATTACCCATAAAAGGAATTAATAATTACTTGTTATTTGAATGGACACCTCATTTTGAATTAATAATTCAAGATATTTGAAAAGGCCCCTATGTGGCAATTCTCATTCTTTTAATTAAGTAATTGATGCATTTTTGTCTCAAAGGGGAATGAAGAGTCAGGAGTTTCAAATCAAGAACCTTTTCATTCCCTCTCCGAGCTTCTCTATTTAAAGAACCTCTTTTTCTCATACAAGGATGAAATTTTTTGAGAGTAGCTAAACTTTAGTGAATTTTCATCTTAATTTCTTTCATTATTTCAAGCTTTCATTTCATAATTAGAGTAATTCTCATTTTAGCATAATTGCATTCTCATATTAAATTAGTTTGCTTATTTGTTATTAGATTAATTCTCATATTTCTTTTCAAGTACTCTAGATTAAATTGCACTTCATATTTCATTCAAAGTATTTAGATTAAATTGCATTCATCTTAGTTTAATTTCATATTGCTCATTATAGCTTTTGAAAATCCTCCATTGTAGTGTCGGTCTTATGGTTGTTGGCTCTCCAATTTGAGAGCAATTAAACACCCCGCCTACATAGGAGGTAACAGGTCGCTTCACGATGAATTTCAGATTGAGTAATTCATACTCTCTTTTGTAATTCGATGATGTGAGTAATGACTGTTGCATTTGTGCCTGATTTAGAGGTCACATTCAGACACACACAAGCGCTTGATACTTATCCTCGCCTATGCCTTTTCTATGCCCGATAGAATCATCGGTGGATTTTATGTTGATTGACAATGTTTATAACAAATTGGTGACACATATGGCAATGCTTTAATTGGGAAGAAATGAACATCGTGTGAACTTGAAATTGAGATTTTCGATTGCTGATGAGGTGATCGGGAAAATTTTTGGTGATGTAATGAACAAGTTAGATTGACTTAGATCTGATTGAGTTTAACAAGGCTGAGACTTAGGAACTTAGGAAATATTAATCATAGGCTTGCTAGGTAAAGACTTAGGGAATACATGGCCCCGCCCGACAACGACTTAAAACATGTGTGAAAAGGAGCATTTAAGTGATGAAAAAGATAATGAAGAAATAGAAACCGGTAGGGTTTAAGGTTTAAATGATATTTTTTGAGCCCCTTGAAACATGAATAAACCCTATTTCTTCACACCCGTAGTAGGAAAAGACAATTTTCATAGGATTTTTGCATTGGCAAGAAAATTGACTAACAAACCCCAAACATGAAAGATACATTAATTAACACTTTAAGAAATGAAGTATTCCTAAATTAGTAATAATGCATTTGGTCGTGAACTTGGTAGAGATAGTGTGAGAATTTTATAATCCACTAGTCTTCGATTAACATAGGTTGCAAAAATATTTTAAGTGCAATCATAGGCAATATAATATAACAAGTTAATATTGAAATATATGGACTAGAATTGAAAAGATTTTCATACCTCACACATTCACCTTAAGATATGAAAAGAAAATCATTGTAATCTCACATTTTCTTCATTTTTCCACATTCACTCAAGTTCAAATCACATTGACCCCAACAATTCCATATTCTCTTCAACACCTTTTCAACTTTCCTTAGTTCATTTTCTTGAGTGTGGTTAGATTTGTTTATCTTTTCAACAAATTTGTCTATTTTGAAGCATTTTTGCTAGAATAGGTTTATTTGTAATTTTAGGTATATATTGTCTAAATATCTATAGTTTCAACTTTTTGCAGAACACATTTCTGAAGCACTTTGTCTTCAACTAACCATAATCAACAAAATCTTAAGGTGCATATTCTCTACATTATGTGTACTTTTACCTATTTGTAAAGTGAATTTGCTTCACTTGCAAGACACATATTAGATTTAATGGATCACACATTCACCCAAAGTTAAGTACATATGTCAAACCACAAATCATATATTCCTAGTTTGCAATGCATTCACCTTTCTTTACTTATAATTCCTAAACTAAAAATAGGAAAATTTGATCAATATTACCATGATGTGGACCTCAATAGGTGTGCCAAAGATGTGTGCATGAAATTTGTTCAAAATTGAAATAGAAACCAAATAAAACAAACAATCATGATTAGAAAAATTAAGTTCAAACAAGCATATAATTTAGCAAAATTCAGCTATATCAAACCTCCATTGCACAGATTTTCTCAACATATTGGATTTTGATGTGTGCTCACAAAAACTTGGCAGCACAACTCGATTCTCAAGTTACCAATTGGTGAGTTAGGAGAAGAAGAAAAACTAACTCTTGGATATATATGTTTTGGCTGCATTTGAATGTAGGTTTGAGATTGAAACTTGAGGATTGATGGTTGTAAATGGATGAAACATCTCACCTCATGAGATGGTGCTAAGTGACATCATGAGGTGAGAAGAGATGGATATGATACCTTGGAGTGTGGAGAAAGATCTTTCCATAAAGTTGAGCCTTGTTGTCGCGCTCCAAAGGTATGGGGGGTGACGAGAATAAAAGGTTTTTTTACTTCTTTTTGTGTACTTTGGAAGGGAGACCCATGAAGTGGTCCCTTCCAAAAGAGGCAATATTGTAAAAGGTGCGAGAGTGATAAATTTAAAGGATTGAACCCTCTCTTCAATCATGGATTAAAGAATGTGGAAGGGATTAATGATAGATTAGGTTTAAATTAGGAAATGAGATTAAGGAAAGTAGGGACCTGGGGGATGTGACAAGGGAGTGAGAAAATGAGTGAATTAAATGGTTTATAGAATTCATATTTGGAGGAGAATGGGATGGTGGAGCTAAATTAAACAAGTAATGATATTTACTTATTAATTTAGTAGAAGAAGGGGCTAAGGTAAGGATAGGTGATCAAATAAATCAACTTACTTAGGTTAAGGCTTTGAATAATAAACAAAATAAGGAAATACAAATTAAACAATAAAATATTATTTAATTTATATAGGTGACAAGGAATTAGACGAGATAGAGGCAAATTAACCAAATGTGAAAGGTCAATTTTAAGTGTCTACACAAAGTATTTGTGGTCTTTATACCATATGAATGTGGGTTTGACATATCATCATCAAATTTAGGAAGTGGGAATTTTATCATGTTTTCTTGTAAAATTTTATTGGATACAATCTCCAAGGTGTTAGAATAACTGAGAGGGGGGTGAATCAGTTATCCACTGTCCCAAATACAAAATGTATATCCAAAAACAATTTACTTAAACTTCTACAGCTTGATAACATAAGATACTAATCTGTTTGTACTTTTATCGATTACCAGTTAACAACTTAGTATATTCACCGATCAAATCAAATATGCAACATGTAAAGTATGATAACAAACAATCATCACAGTCAACACATAACACGAGATTTAATGTGGAAACCCTATAAAGGGAAAAACCACTTGGGACCGGCAACCCAAAAATTGTTCACTCTTCTGAAGTGAGGTCGGTGAAGACCCAACCCTATTAAAGGTTACAAAACACACTGTAACACACTGTAAGGTGTGACCTTGTTAGAGGATTTAACACTAATCGTTATCATCCAACTAGCATTCACTATGGGGTTGACAGGATAACAAATGTACACTCTATGAATGACATTACAAGACTTTCAAGTCCACTCGGTTAAGAGATTTATCTATTTACAATGGTTAAACTGTAACAGTAGATGATCTGATTACAATACAACTTCTATTGCAGATGTTCAGATCTATATTATGCTCATTCAAATCCTCTGATCAATATATCAATTCCATTTCAACAATATTCAGTAACTTACTGTCTCTCGGTTATAGCTTTCTAACTCTCGGTAATCTCTGCAATTCAGTTCTCCTTAACCAGTCTGATCAGGCATGCATGGAGCTTGTTCATGGGATAGTTCTGTAGTCTCCTTCTTCCAGCATAAGTTTCACAACGAAACTCTAGTCTCTTAAATAGACAAGTAAACCGTTTTCTTCTCATCCATTGGATTTTGCCACTTAATCTCCTTCATTAATTTTTCCGCTTTAACCTTCCTCGACTGATGTGTCAATAACACGTTTTATTTCCATCCTTTAGATCTTCTTCGAATTTTGTTAGTCGTTGATCTTTGTAACAAACATTATCTCTTGCCTCGATGTCATACACTTTCCAGCTCATCAATCCTTATCAGTAAACTGATCATTTGATTCATTTCTTCATGCTTGGTTAACAAAGAAATGCATTGGTGAACACAAGCTCGGTTTATACTATGCTCGGTATACACTATACTGCTCGGTGTATACTAGAATGCTTCATTAACCGACCACATCAATGACAACATAAAACTGATTCAATTATCTTACATCACAGTTCAGTGCTCGATGATCTTTAATCACTGAAGTTCGTCAATCAAGTTCTCAATCAGTTGTAGTTCATCACAAGGGTTCACAAAATTTTGTGTATTGACATTTCTTGTTCTCATGTTTAGGTGGCCTTATTGACTATACAATGTTATTTGTGTTTTGAGCTATTTGTACATGTGCAGTATCAATTATGGCATCATCAACTATGGTTTTATTTTTTGAAAAGAATCGTGGGGATATCCCCATGCATAAAGAAAAATATTTGGTATCATTTCTGTAGGAATTTTCATGGTTGTGTACTAGTTAGATGAGTGTGAAATGGTGCTTGACTAAGGTTGCATGAGTATGAAAGTTAGATGGTTTTTTTAAAACTATGGTTAAGTTAGACTTGGGTTAAGTGTTACCATGATTAATTTGAGTTGAGTTAAGCTAAACTAGGGTTCAGTTAATCTATGGCTAAGTTAAACTTGGGTTCACCTAAACTAAGGTTAAGTAAATCTAGAGTAATTTGACTATGGTTTGAATGGACTATGGCTAAGTTGAATTAATGCTGAGCAAGATGTCAAAAACATAGGGTTAGTTGATAGTGGGTTGGATGATCTGTGGTTAGATTGGATACTGATTTAGTTTTGTTAAGACCTTTGGTTATGTGGTACTAAAGTGGTGATCATGTGTGAGGATGGAATATGGTTATGACTTTGGCTATGGGACAAGTTTGCTTCAAGGACATGACTTTAATTTTTGACCAAGTTCGTGTTTGATCATAGTTATGGTTGTTGAATAAGTTGTGACTATTACAAAATAAAAGGAAATAAAATAAAATCCTAAGGCTCAAGATGGATAAGCTTCCTTGTTGGACTAGTTTAAACTGGGGAGGTTGATCTAAACATTAAAATGCACATAATACATATAATTAGCCTAAGCTAGATAAGGTGGTTAATCACTCCTTGCACGATGATAAATATACCATGTGTCTAAATGTGGATAGCGTTGATCCATTTTATTGGGGTCAACATTAACTAATTGCCTGTCAACTTGAAAATGTTTGGATGATTAATTCATTGGAATTGGTTATCTTATGGCCTACTACCACATAATTGAGGTACATTGTGAGTAACTTCTTTACATACCCTAATTTTTAGTTCAAGAAATGATAAACAAAAGATGCCCTAACTAGGATAAAGATGCAATCTAAGTGGGTCCTCTACATACCCAAAGATATATGAAGCTTGATTTCATTTGTAGGGGTGTTGTCTAAGGCCTATATTGGTAGGATAAAATTGCCTTACATCACAAAGTGCATCAAACAAGTCACCATTTAATGATAGCTCTTCCCCAAATTCATAAAGTCCACTAGGATAATGGTTCTCACAAGATATCATAATCAAATCTAATTAATGATAGCTCTTCCCCAAATCCGTAAAGTTCACTAGGATAATGGTTCTCACAAGATATGATAATCAAATCTAAATAGTAGTTGGCCTAGAAAAAATGAAATATGAGTGGTCGGGGACGAGGTACGAGTCACAAGAAAAATGAGTCCACACTATTTTTGATCCTCAAGACCATAGATTAAAATATCGCTGATATATCGACGATAAGCTGACTTATTGCGATAAGTTTCAACTCGCGACAAATTACATAAAGATATCACGAACCTATAAGTTGAAACTTATCGCCGATATATCAACAACTTATCAGCGATAAGTAATCAACTTATCTCGCCCACGCGCCAGTTAAAACGCAAACTGCCCAGCAAAGGGCCAGTTTGGTTTTTAATTGCATGCCAGTTGTTTTTTTGGAGAGGTTAAAAACTTAGAAGGGTTTTGGAGGAGAAAGATCGACATTTGAGGCATCTTAGATCAATTCGAAGTGGATTCGAAGGGATTTTTCAAAAAAATTCAAATTCACAAGTAAGTTTTCAAAATCCTTTCCCTTTTGTTTCAAAATCATTTGGTCTTGTATTAAATGCATATTGTACTTGGCATATGTATTTGCTTATAGTTTTACAAAGATAATTTGTTGTTTTTAGTTTTCTTCAGAGTTCAGACTATCAGACTATGGCTACCAGCGATCAACATTCCACATGAGGATGCAATTTGGATACATATTTGCATTTATATATATCTAGATCAGCTTGTTTGGTTTGTTTACTCATTAGATGAATCTCCTTATTGAATTTTGCAAAAAAAATGTATTTCTAATTAAATTTAAGTCATTTTCTAAGTTCGCCGATAAGTTCCCAACTTATCTCCTGATATATATTTTTTTTGCCCTCGACGATAAGTTGTCGATAACAATATTTTGAACTATGCTCAAGACTATCTTGTGAGGTGAGAGGAGAGCATATGTAGTCCATCCTTGGTGCACATATTTTAATTTGCTTTTTATTTCCCATATCACCTTGCAATATGGGGAAAGAGCGTATGTAACCAATTACACATGCTGTAATCTAAATAACAAAAAATATAGCAAACAATCTCAATTAATAAGCACCAAAGAAAAGTGTGAGGGGTTAATTTTAAATCATCCAAAATAAAGTGTTAGATTAGGTTAGAAACCGTCTTCATTTATTGAACTTGCATGAAACTTGTTAATATTTTTCATGATCGAGGACCTCACGAGTCATGAAAAATGACAACGGTTATAAATAAGAATTGTAAGACATGCTCTGTGATGTCTTGATTTTCGTATATCGTAATTGTTCCTCTTGATTGTCCTCTGATATCTTGTTGAACTTCTAATTGTCCTTTGGTGTCTTGCTGAACTTCTTTAATATATCTAATTGTTAAAAGGCAATCCATAACAAAAACATCATAAGCATGATATTGATTAATAGCTCTCCTCATATTTGTTTGAATCATTCTTCTGATTTTTGTCTTTTCCCATTTTCACCTCCTCCTCTAGTTTGTCATTTCAGACCAGTGCAAGTTCCATGAAAACAATTCCATTTCATGACGTTTCCATGGTATCTTAAACATAGTTTACCAGGTTTGAAAAAAATTTATTGTTGAAATTGGAATTTTTTGAATTTCCAAAAACAATGAGTAATTTTTTCCTAGGAAATAAAGGAAATGAAAATCCCAGACCAAATTCAACAAATCCAGTCAATCCAAAAAATGCATCCAGTTGGTCCAAAAAATACAGATCCAGCTGCATTTTAACTATATCCAGTCGGATTTGGTTAACTATGATAAAAGAATCCATAGCTTTAACAAATACGCATCGGTAAACGTTAGCAATGATGCACATTGCACTCCATGAATCTGAATTTAGGAAGCCAATGGCGTGGTCTAGAACTCCATACACTGCAGTGTGCCACAGAGACCCTTTTTATTGTGCAAGCCTATGTTGACAGACTGATTCCCTTAGCATTACTGATTATCTCCTTAAGTATATTGTCCTTTGCAAATAGGGTTGCAAGCAGGGTGAGTTTAATCATGGAGGAAACTCTGTAGTTAAGCGCGCTTGAGCTAGAGTAGGAAGAAATGGCTATGCAGGAGCCAAAATGCACTTGATTTGACAATTTGTTTGTATTTTTTAAATAAATTAAAATTTACAGAAGGATTGTACTATAATTTTTAAATTAATTAATAAATACAAATAAATTGTCTAATCAGGTGCATTTTGGCCCCTGCATAGACATTGCGAGAGTAGTACTGGGATGGGTGATCTCCCGAGAAGTCCCAGTGCTTCACCTCTGTGAGCATCACCTAGATCCAATGGGTGCTAAGTGTTCCATTCATTCTCATGAGAGATGGGTTTGCGTGAACCATTACTCCTGAAACATAGGTCAATGAGTTTGACCCCAAAAACTACACAATTGAATCCTGATAGCAATATCACAATATATTGTCCTTATTTGAACTGAGGGAAGTTAATCCAACCTCTTACAAATTTTTGTCTTGCGCCAATCTTGGAGATAAAATTAGCTGCAGTGTGGTAGTCAACACATTATACTTGTTCCAGGTGAAGTGTTTTAAAAACTCAATCCTATTGCCAACTTCTCCCTCTGGTGGCAGAGAAATAATTTTTTTCTTTTCCTCCACATCATCCAGTACATGTCTTGAACCTGGAAACTACATAAATTGCTTCAATTAATTTCTCCAACTTTTTGCAGATCTCGTATCTGTGGATTTGATCCGTTTCCAACTTGAAAAGCATGTGCTGTTTTTTGTCCTTCAATCCAGCTACATCCCGGTATCTTTTCAATTCCTCTATCTTCCATCAGTTTCCTTACCAGTTCAACTTCACTCCACCTGCCCACTTCTGCATAAATGTTTGACAGAAGAACATAAGTTGTGGCATTCTTAGGATCCAGCTCTAAAAGAAGATTTGCTGTAAACACTCCTAATCGTATGTTCTTATGTCGCCTACAGGCGCCAAGCAAACACATCCACACAACCTCCACAGGTTTAATTGACATTTTGATGATAAACTTTAGAGTTTCTTCAAGATAACCAGCACGGCCAAGGACATCTACCATGCAAATATAATGATCAATTGTAGGCTTAATGTAACAAGAGTCACTTAAACCATTGAAGTATTTGCAGCCCTCGTCTATTAAACCTGCATGGCTGCATGCTAACAAAACACAAATGAAGCTTACACGATCAGGTTTTGTCCTAGAGTGCTTCATAAGTTCAAAGAGTTCGAGAGCATCTTTGCAAAATCCATTATGTGCATATCCTGCAATCATGGTATTCCATGAGATCACATTTCTTTGCATTTTGTCAAAGAGTTCACGTGCTCTGAGTATACTTCCACATTTTGCATACATGTCTACCAGGGCACTTGCAACTACAACATCTAATGAAAATCCACTTTCTATTAAACTTTGATGGATATTCATGCCCTGTTCCAAACTCCCCATTTTAGCACAGGCTGGGAGGACGCTGGCAAAGGTGGTGGTGTCTGGATTAACACCTGCCAATTGCATTTGCCTAAAAATTTCCAAGGCCTTTTCAACAAGCCCGTTTTGTGCATATCCTGTAACCATTGCAGTCCATGCAACCACATCTCTTTGAGGCATTTTGTCAAATAGTTCATGTGCCTTGCGTATGCTTCCACACTTTGCATACATATCTACCAAGGCACTTGCAACTACAACATCTGACAAAATATTGCTTTCGACTATTCTTTGATGGATGTTCATACCCTGTTCTAAAACTCCCAATGTGGTAAATACCCGGATGATGCTAACAAAAGTGCTTGAATCTGGCATTACACCTGCCACTTGCATTTGCTTAAAAGTTTCCGAGGCCTTTTCAACAAACCCATTTTGTGCATATCCTGCAATCAATGCATTCCATGAGACAACATCTCTTTGATGCATTTTATCAAATACTCCACGTGCATCATATATGCTTTTACATTTTGCATACATGTCTACCAAAGCGCTTGCAACTACAACATTGGATAAAAGTCCAAATTTAACTATGCTTTGATGGATTTCCATACCCCGTTCTAACTCTTCCATTTTGGCACAGGCCGAGAGAATGCTGGCAAAGGTTGTGGATACTGGCTTTACACCTTCTGATTGCATTTGTTTAAAAAAATTTAAAGCCTTCTCAACAAATCCATTTTGTGCATATCCTGCAATCATCGCATTCCATGAGACCACATTTCTTTGAGGCATATCTTTGAAAATCCTTAAAGCCTCTTCAAGATCGCCATTTTGTGCATATCCTGAAATTATTGCAGTCCATGAGACCACATTTCTTTGGGGTATATTGTCAAACAGTTTACGTGCCTTGTGGATGCTTCCACATTTTGAATACATATTTACCAGGGCATTTGCAATGTCATCTGAGAAAACACCCCTTTCCATTATGCTTTGATGGATAACCTTGCCTTGTTCCAAAGCTCCCATTTTAGCACAGGCTGGGAGAATATTGGCGAAGGTAGTGGAATCTAATTTTACACCAGCCAATTGCATTTGTTTAAAAGTTTTTAGTGCCTTCTCAAAAAGCCTATTTTGGGTATATCCTGCAATCATTGCATTCCATGAAACCACATCACTTGTAGAAATTCTGTCAAACAGTGCGCGTGCCTTGTCTATACATCCACATTTTGCATACATGTCTACCAGGGCACTTGCAACTACGACATCTGACAAAAGTCTGCTTTCAATTATCCTGTGATGGATATTCATACCCTGTTCTAAAGCTCCCATTTTGGCACAGGCTGAGAGGATAGTTGCAAAGGTGGTTGAATCTGGCTTTACACCCGCAAATTGGATTTGCTTAAAAGTTTCCAAGGCGTTTTGAACATGTCCGTTTTGAACATATCCTGCAATCATTGCATTCCATGAAACTAAATCTCGTCGAGGTATTTTGTCAAATAACTCACGTGCCTTATGTATGCTTCCACATTTTGCATACATGTCTACAAGGGCGCTTCCAACTACAACATCCGACAAGAATCCATTTTCAATTATGCTTTGATGGATATCTACACCCTGTTCTAAATCCCCCATTTGCCCACAGGCTGGGAGGATGCTTGCAAAGGTTGTGGAGTCTGGCTTAATACCTGACAATTGCATTTTCTTAAAAAATTCAAGGGCTTTTTCAGCAATTCCACTTTGTGCATATCCTGCAATCATTGAATTCCATGAGACTACATCTCTTTGAGCCATTTTGTCAAACAACTCACGTGCTTTGTGTACATTTCCACATTTTGCATACATATCTACCAGGGCATTTGCAACCACAACATCTAAGAAAAATCCCCTTTCCATTATGCTTTGATGGATGCTCATACCCTCTTCCAGAGCTCTTATTTTGGCGCAGGCTGGGAGTATGCTGGCAAAGCTGAACTGGTCAGGTTGGACATCTAATCGTTGCATTTGATGAAACAGTGTCAATGCCTCATGAGGGTACCCATATCTTCTGTAAGCTACAATTACCATATTCCATGAGATAATTTCTTGTTCAGTCATTTCGTCAAACACTTTACGAGCGTTTCCCAGACTACCGCACTTAACGTACATATTGATGAGCTTATTTTGGAAAGCTGTGCAATCAGCAAATGCAAACCTCATGCTTGTGATGTGAGAGTGAATTTAATCACCCTCTGAAAAAGTTTTCCTTCAATTGCAGGTTTGCAGGTTTACAGCAGGGTTGTGTATAATTGATACACTGGAAATGTTCATTGTTCAATCTACATGTGCCGCTTTCACGGCAATGGAACACCATTACGATCAAAAGTGGTTTTATGGCCATTTATTTATTCGTTCCTGTAAATGAAAATGGTGGTGTCAATGGTATTATCAGCCTGTGGAATATTTTACTTCCTAATGCTTAATTTAAAATCCCATTATGTAAGTTGACTGCAAAGCTAGAGTTACCGTTTGTACAAAGCAAACACCAACTCCCCACAGTCCACTGCAAGAAAAATCTAGCTGACAGAGATTAGGGAGATACTATAACTACTGCTTCTCACACGGTTATTTCAGAACAAAAATTCTGTTCGATATAAATATGGTGGAGTTTTTATATGTACTTTTGTTTGATTTTTTAAATTAGGAAGTTTAAGAAATGACTATGCAAGTGTCTCTATGTTAATTTAAAAAATGTTATATTGATCTTTAAGTTTATGAATATAAATCTTGTATACAAATTATGACAAATCAAATAATGTTGAATTTAGTGTCAAAAATTTGTGTGTCTTGATGTTTCAATTTGCATTTTCACAAAGGTAGTATTAATAGACATTATCTATGAGTTTTTTTTGACAAGAAACATTTTCTTTTTATCAAATTCTTTTGATAATTTAATGGTCAACACAAACGATTGAAAATAGAAAACAAATATGTAATTTTGAAGATCAAGATGAATCCTTAAGGATGTATGTAGATGGACTTAGTTTTATTTTAGAATTTTTGTTGAAGGCAGGTGGAAGATGACTACTAAAGTATAAATCCTAGCTATGAGGGTTTGAGCTAAAACCATCACTTTTGGGGCTCACTACTCTAGGATGGATACAAACTAGCTTAGAGATATGTCTATTGGTAATGGGAAAGTGTGGCATTGAATGATACCTTATTTAAATGGTTTGTTAGGATGATAAAAGGTTGAGGCTAACTTTGTAATGTAACCAAAGATTCCCTTGATTGACCTTTCACAACATCAATTTTTTTTTGCAACTCGTGACTTTTTCTATTTGGGTTATTTTTTCTACCACTTTTAGAGTATAGTTAGATAATGAGGTTGTATTGTTATGTGGGGGTTGTGGTTTTCTTCTTTGTATAGGAAAATAAGGGTTTGTGAAAAGGAAATGAGGAGCTTCCACATGTTTCTCTTTTCTATCAAATTTTTAACTTTTCTATTAGCTGAAATATAGTGTTGAGTTTGTTCGTATGTTTAATTTGTATATCTTCTCAAATAACATGGACCCTCCCCCCCTCTATGTGTGTGTGTTGAATTCTCTATTAGAATTGACTTGTAGGCACAAAGTCATTTATCTACATCTTTTTTGGTATCAAAACAAGTAGATCCACACAAGAGGATATTGACCTAAAGATTGTGTAAGAAATATTTCTATGAGAGCTATATTTTATCCAACTTAAGTTTTGTTTCACTTTTGTGGTTAAAAGGGGATACATGGACACTCATATGGGTAGTTTCAAAAAGTTAGGGGAGCTTAGACTATGGAAATGTAGTGCCCACCCATAGTTTTCTTTTCAGATTTATATTGCCAAACTCTTTTAGGCCACTTTTATGTGTGTGATGATATTTCAGTTTTATTATGGTTTAGGGTGTATGATACTACATGATGAATTTTAATAAATGGATGATTATGGTGGTTATATTGATGCAGTTATATGTTGTTAGTTATGATGATGTTTTACATGTTTCAAAATGATGCTTATGATTATGATTTTACTTACCCCATACTTGCATGTTTATGGTGTTCATATATGCTTTTATTTTCTTGTATGATGTGTTTGATATGGTTGAGGGACAGAGTCATAGTTACTTGCTTGCGGGATCCACACGATGTCTCGATCCCCATCATTGCTTACTTTATATATATGTGTATGTACATGCGGGTCTTATATGTAGGTTTCCAGGTACCAGACATCGACTTTCCTGAATTGTTAGGATGAGTGTGCCCTATCACTAGTCTCAATGGTAAAAGAGGGGATATAATATTCAGATCCAAATCCTAACCTAAGCCATACTATTATCTTAAAATAGTGAACAAGATTATAATATTCTACCCTTTTTAAACTTGTCCAATTGATGTGAGTTTATAACCCTTTCCTTGATTATGGACGTAGTTCTTTAGATTCATTTGATTTTTGGTTATTGATGTGATTTCTATAATTAGATAATTTATTTAGATTAAATTGTGTAATTTAAATAAATTAGATTTTTGTTATTTTTAGCTATTTATATGTGAGATTATTTAATTAACTGAAAATTAATTAAATGTAATTATTAAATTTAATGTATTATCTAAAAGGTTTATTATAAGGTAGAATTAATAATTAATGAGAATTAATTAAATACATTCACTTTAGAATTATTTAATTGTAAATTTAACATTTTTAATTAAAAGGTATTTATTAATTTAGGAATTAATTTAGCATGTGGAAATTATACTAGACTAAATGTTATATTTTAAATTAATTAAAATGTATTAAGTTGCATAATCAAAATTGAGTAAATTAAATTAAAGGAATTAGTTAATTTTCAGTTAAGTGTTTTCAATAAGAGCAAATTAGAAAATGGACTTTGGTTCAACTAAAATTAAACTAAAATTAGGAATTGATTAAAGCAAAGCTTTTTGTGGAGTTGAGTTTCAACCCTTGCATGTGGAATTTATTTTCTTATATGTTGAGGGTTTGGCCATTATTCCCAACACACAGGTTTTGGAGAATTTTGGGTGAAGGCTTTCAATTTGGAGCAATTTTCTGATAGCTTGGATTTGCCTTCATTTCTGGTCATCACCAGTTTTATTCTTTGGTGTTTGAGGTAGGATTCGATTATCTTTGTGATTGTGTTTTAAAATTTTGAAAGAACTGTATTCTTCATGGCTGTCAGATTTGCATGTCTGAAATTTTGTTTCATGTATTTTCTCTTCTTCTGAGATTCTAAAAATTGGTCTTAAGGAAATCTTAGTTGCATGCAATCCCTTGTTTCTGATTGTTGATTAAATTTCCATTAGGGTTTGAATTGTTGAATTCTAGTGAAAATTAATGAAAATTGACATTTTGTAGAAATTGTTTGTTTGTCTGGAAAACCCTAGGCTTAGAAAATAATGATATGCAGCTATAGATTTTTATGTGAAAGTTTTATTCAAACAAAATTAGTCTTATTAGGAAAAAACCCTAGTCTTCATTTAATGGGAAAGGAAACTATTGGAAATTTAGAAGTTGGAAAATATAGGCTTTCAATTAAACGATATTCCTCTAAAATAACAAATATGTATTAAAGGGGGGTAGGGTTCTCTTCACACCACCCGTCCCCCCTCAATAGCTCAAGGGTTGTCATGGCAGCTTGGTTGCCCACAACAGTCAATGTTGTCATATGATAGTTTGGCTATTGACAATAGTAAGGGATGTCATGGCAGCTTGGCTACCCACGACAGTCAAGGCTGCCACTTGTGGTAGCCATGGGATGGGGTCGTGACCCGCCACACCCCCAATATGTATTGGTGTTTATTTTTATTATAAATAAAATATATTAAATTTTGTTTTACATAAATTTTAATTTAATTAAAATTTATTTATTATTTAATTTAGGTTATTAATAGTTAAGATAATGTTATTTTTAAATTATTTTATTTTATTTATATTTAGTAATTAATATGATTATTTTTATATTAATGTTTATGTTTGTTTTAAAAAAATAATAATATCATTGGTTGTTTATATATATATATATATATATATATATATATATATATATATATGTTTCAGTATAGATATGGAAATTAGTATATTAAATTCTATATGGGAGTTATTGATTAAGAAATTTATAATTATATATGTTTATTTGCATGGTTATACAGACATGCAAATATAGTCGAACTAGTCATGTTTTAAAATTAATTGTATTTCTTTAAGGGAATTGTGTTTTTTTGTAAATGTCTAAAGTTATGATTTGAAGGAATTTTTTGTTAAACCTTGTTATATCCTTAGTGATTATTGGGGGTTTTAAGTTGACTTGGGAGTTAGTTGACCAAAGGCTTAAGGGTTGTTTTCTATTGTTGCATATGTGTTCTTATGTCATGCATTATGATGTTTTGTTATTTCGATCATTTCTACCCAACCTTGTTGAGGCCTAAGATCTTTATTTTATGAACTCTTTGAGAGAGTGGTTATGACATTTTAGTTTGACGACCATTGTGTGTCCTTGATATCATTTGTGGACTGGAACTTGATCATTATAATTTTATGAGACTTATTTGATTATTGGTGACTTGTGAACCTAGGGGAGGTTAAATAGGTGCATCTTATGGGAGTAGCTTACAATAGGGGTTCGAGACCCAAAGTGGTTAGTACCAGGGTAGCCTATCGTAAGTTTGTTAACAAGTGATAACATGGTAATTAAATTTTGGAGACTTCATTAAAAGATAATTAGTGATAACGCCTTGCCCATGTGTTGAGCGCTTGCATAGGCTAAGGATGGGAGTGGGATGATACCTAGAGGGTAGGTATGATTATAGTTCCTCATGTTCATGAGAGGGTATTCTAGTTCCACGTAGGTCATATTAAGGGTCTGAAGCCCAGAGTGGCCAGTCCAGTGTAACTCAATGCTTGAGTGTTTGGGGTCTAGTGTGACTAGTCTAGGATAACTCAAGTAGATGACCATGTGATGACACTCCTATAGTATGTAGCCTAATTCTCCTTTGTATTTTTTTGCATTTAGCTCTAGTGGTGTGTCTTTGTTATTTTAGTATTACCTGGTAATCTATTTTAGTATTTGGTGATTGGTATTTGTTCAATGATCTAGTATTTGGTTTTTTGGTACTTGTTGGCATTTTGGTATTTATTGTCTTTTCTTTATCATCAGTTGGTGGTACCTTTTGAGATAGAAAGCCTTCATGACATTGCTTAGTTGTTTTTTTGTGATGGGTTTGTTATTTGAGTGAGGTTTGTTGTTATCTCCTCAGCACGATGGGAGTGGACCTTTGGTTCCACAAGGTCGGATGGTAGTGTTTTCTTTTAGCATTTGAGATTTTGATGTTCCTATAGTAGTTTTGGATGATGCTTGTTGTCATTACCTTCTTTTTTTTCTTCATTAGAGGCTTGCTCGTATCTATTTTATGGTGTTTATATTTGTACCTTATATTAGTGCTTCAGAGGTGAATTATTTCAGTTATTGTACTATACTTTGTATTTGGTTATTGTGACATACCTTGCAACTTGTGAAGAGGATGTTATTCCATTGTATACATACCTTATGGTATTGGATGTATTTTTTATTCATTTGTATATGGGATATTTGTAATTATACTTGATCTAAAATATTTAATTTGTATTACATAATTCTATGTCATGGGACCCTTGAGAATTGTTAACTGTGATTGAGTTGTACTTATGTACTTGTTCATATCTTATGATTATATTATTTCCGCATTGTTATTATTATTGTTTTGCAAACTCTTAAGAAAAAAATTATTTTGTAAACATAGCAACATGTTTTAGGTTAAATTATCCTGGGTTCCCTGATGGGACATTACATAAGGTATCAAGAATGAGGCATGAGTGCTCGCTAGGTGATACTTGCAACCAAGTTGATATATCTAGGAGAACTAAGTACAAAGTACTGAGAATGAGGACCGAATAACTTCTGAGTGGCACTTGCGACAAAGTTGAGAAAGGTTTAATTCCAAATGAGATAGGATATTTGAGACAATAGCTAGAGCACTTCTGAGATCTTCAAATAGGAGCAAAGAGGGACCAAATTACTAGAAAAGAGTCTATCAGTGAAGAATACTAGTTTCAAATGTGTGACTATTAATTAAGATGACAGAAAAGACAAGAAGGACCCAAACAATACAAGATGTCAAGAGTTGAGAACTCAATGTCGGTCTGAGAACCAGTTGGACACAAGATTGTACAATAAACTCCAACATTGGGTGTGATGAAATTCCTAATGGAATGCAATAATATGGTGAGGGTGAATCTTTTCATATGATAGAACTCAAAATTGGGTGTGACAAAGCACTCGTGTCGTATGATAAAATGTTGAGGAAAATGACAGAATGCGGGAAAAACACAATTTACCACTATTTTTTGAGGAATTTGACCAATCTAGACTATTTTAATTACGGATCCGTGGTAAATATGAGTGTTCTTAGATCTAGTCTGAGTGTTTTCAGGTAAGCAATAATGTGACCAAACAAAAGTCTCCCAACAATCCACCGAAGGACAAAGAAGCTTTAGGGATACAAATAATTGTAAGTCTAAAAGGTATTGCAAAGTGTTAGGGGGTGTCAAGTGTATGTTCATAATGATTTCCATGGGTCTCAACACATAAAGAAGAGAACTACCTAAGGTCAAAGGCTAGTCTCAAAATATTTTCCCACAACTTGGTATTCCTTTGCCTCGCACAAAGTGATGTTATATTTTCTAAAGACTATGCATGTTATGAATCAAAAGAAGAGACTCAATTCTCCTAGTGCAATAGATCTCCAAATGTCACGCTCATGCTTTAAAGCATCCAAGGGAATACATATGGTGAGTAATCTTGAGGTGATATGGGTAATTCCACTTAAAATCAATCCTTGCACAAATATTATGCTACTTTCAGAAATAAGTCGGGTAGTTTCTAACCAAGGGTGTTTAGTAAGGGCATCTATTCGCAAATATCTCTTATAGTTCTGCTTAGCAGGATTGAGGCCTATAGCCCTAAAAGCGCTTCAAGTAAGGTAGTCTTGCAAGCAATATTGAGACCTCTTGGCCCTACACATCACTCTCATGTGTGTTCTCTCAATCTAATGAATGACCCAACATAGTTAATAGCTACATCCTTGTGGTTTTTGGCCAACAAGGCATAAATTTTGTAGTGGGTTGGATGATTTGGCTTTTCTTTGTGCCACTTGGGTCATTCCCAAAAGATGTTTACCTCAATGACATGCCCTCTAAAGGTAAAATAAAAAAAGAAAATGGATAAGCTAATAGAGGTCTAGATTTCTAGTTTTCCACAAGGGAAAAGAGCATACTCTCTTATTCCATAGTTTATCCTAAGCACATCAAGCACATATTTATTTACCCAAGATCTCCTTTGCAAGTGATAAATCAAGTAGGTCATGATTTCTGATTCAACCTCTAGGAGGTGAAGAGCATACTCTCCTACTACTCAACTAGTCACAAGAAAAGAAGCATTCCTAGTTAAGCTAAGTGCCTAGAAAATCACACTAAAGAAGACACAATGTTTTCTTGAATCTCCAAGGAAACCTGCAAATATAAATGACTTTAGTAATCTCAAAATATGTCTTTGACAAGCATCCTACAGCCACAAAGCATTAGTAGTCCCAAAATAAGGCAATGTAGATGTCTTTGACAAGAAAATTCTCTCTCAAATATACTAAGAAAACTAGTTATTTTTTTGTAAAACAAAATGTTAAGGAAAAGATAAAGCCGAATCAAGCACAAAAATCCAAAAATTCACGCAACTAGATCCTCAAAAATACTCTATTTTTGGTGTGATAAAACATAGTCAACATCATATTATCGTACAATGAAACTCAAAGAGCCATGCAATGAAAGCTAGAGTTGATATGTCGTATAATGAAACCCTAAACTGCATGCGATGAAACACTCTATTCCATATTATTGTATGATACAACTCATAATTACATGCGATGAAAGAAGCACCACATGACAATCTGGAATACATTGGTATAATTTTTGTTGCAGTTTTAGAAAATAAACAAAAATAACCTGCAAGAAATGGGACCAAAATCAGATTTGGGCCCCATAGTGGGCACCACAAAAGTGTGGTATAAAACTGGTATTCAATTAGAATGCAACCAACACTCAATAAACCATTAACTCAAGAATTTAGCTACAAGAGTTCAAATCAATTGAACAACTAAACTCTCAAAAGTGGCTTATTGCTTCTTAGTTGAAGTGAGTCTAATCCTTTTGTAATGCTCGTCAAATTGACATGAAAAATTAGTGACTTGACTACTCCAAAATAGAAGATTCAAATGTGAAGGAGACACAATACTTGCATTCACCACTCCAAGATGATCCAAATGCTATGTAAAGTTAGAATGAAGCTACAATGCAAGATTAATAATGCTACTATGAAAGAAAACTAGATAAAAATGCAAGATTACTCTAGAAAATGAGCTGAACTAAGAATGCAAGAGAGTTAAGAGCTAAGAGACTATGATAAAAGCAACTAAGAACTAGGAATTCAAAATAGCATAATAACTCTAGAATGTAAGAATGCAAGAATGTAAGAATCTGGACTTGGAACCTCTTGAGCGAAAGAAGAGCTTTCTTTTAAAGAAATTGCCTCAAGAATGGAGGGTGGAGATTAAGTGGCAAAAGATATTATGTAGAGATTAGTGGCGAGAGAGATCAAACCATGTTAGAGGATTCAAGAATTTTGATTGGTCAAGTTTGAGGGGAGAATAAGACAAAATAGAAAATCCCCTTTTAATTACCATTTAATCAAGATTAAGTTTAACAATGTGCTCTTTTAATAAAAGTGCTAGGACTTTATATTAAAAGGAAGTTTTAAAAATTAAATGATTTTTAAAGTTTTAATACATTAATGATTTATGCTTGATTTTTAGAAATAATTTAATTATGCAAGAGGGATTATTTAGATTTCTTACATAATTATGTCTAGTAAATTATGCTTTTGAGATTTAGAATTTCTTTTAAGGAAAACTGATCAAATTAGGGGCTTAGGTTCTACTAAATTTTTTTTAGGTGATTACATGTGTTATTTGACACATCTTATCTTCGGCAAACAAGGACTCTAAGTATTGCTTGCAAGTTTCTTCGATAGATTTAAAATTTTCCTTTCTCTTTTAGGTCTTGGAAAATCATCTGTAAAAAAAAATATTAGTGATATTTTGAGTAGTACCTCGAGAATCAGTGTTCTAGTCTCATCGAGTGGCTCAAACTCATCTAACAACTAGCTTGGATATCCTAAAATAGAAATTTAGAATTTAGTAAGTAGTCTTCTAGTTAATTTTCACCAGCATGTTGAATGAAAAAAGTCACTAGCACTCGTACATGTGATGTAAAAGAGTTTGAAATAATGGCAATGGAAGAAACACTCCAGGAAATGCATGTAGAGTATGTGAAATATTCAAGATTTTTTGCATTCCTTAGGGAGATGTATTGTGACGAATACTATGGAGAGGGAAGTTCTCTGACTATTTGATGTGCATTTTAGGCCTACCTCAACCGCAATTAGTGCATTGTACATTGATCTTAATCTCTTTGGTATATAGTAAATTGTACATTTATGTAGCTCCCTTTCTAGTTTACCTATGTTTCAAATTCCAATAAAGAAGGGGCCTCTATGTTACAACTTGTGAGGCCTCACCCCCAGCCCAACATAGCTTTGTCATTGACCATTAGGATAGACCCAATAATTGACTTAATGTTTTGGATGGTTTAAGAGATTTAACCCTCTTAATAGGTAAATTATTTTCATTAGATGATGTACATAATAGTTTATGAAATTCTTCCATACTCATGATGATTGATTTAGATAATTATTGTGATGTTACAATTTGGGTATATATGATGATATGAGATATTAGGAAAAATAACAACTGGGAATTAAATTATGATGAGTTGTGAATTTCATTAAAGGTTAAATGTTAGGTGATGAATTATTGATGACAATTTTATGATACTAAAATGAATTTTGCATTTATGGTTATTTTGATTTAATGAATGTTGTGAGGATGCGACGGATTTTATATGCTTACATGATTAATTAGGAAATGAAGAGTTGATTTGATTATGATACAATGAGATTTCTACTGTGAATTGAAAGTTAATTACTGAAATGGAGTTTATGAGTGCACATGATGCTAAGAGTGAAAATGGTTAATTTGATTATGTGAAGTGAATTCTAATTTTCTATGTGATGCTGTAAATAATTTATAAAAATTTGAATGGATTTTATTACATATATGTTGTGGATTATATTATTTCTTGGACTACTGATGTTGGATTTAGTGTGCAGGGAATAAGACCTTGGTATTAAATTGGGGAACCAAATCTAGGCCAATGTGAATTCAGTACAAGCCAAGGTTGTGTTTAATGAAAGACAAAAACCTCATTGTATTGTGTTTTATTTGTAAACTTTGCCCACCTTTTTGGTTAACCTTTTCATGAACCCATTTTTGGTAAGTTTGTTAGAGGCTTGGGAAGACCAACCAATGAGATGGGTTACCTTATCCCTAGGGGGTTGTGGGAAGTTGTGTGGAGGCCTTTTTAGTGGAGACTCTCCATTGTGGAGAGTTTGAACACCCACTCTCTATCTTAGAGACTAGGCTATATTTGGAGAAGCTGGAGAAGGTAGGAAGGCTTGGACTTAAGGAGCTCATAGTCAACATTCTTACCATAAGCTTGGACTTAGGTTGGTAGCACTCACTTATTTTCTTGTTACAAAATTTATGAAAGAGTAAAATGGATATTGTATGTTAAGCATTGCATTGTGTTGAATATGATGTTTTTGTGTTGAGTAGTGAGCTTTTCTTTGTATTGTGCTGCATTTTTTTTGTGTTTTGGGAGTCTCAAGGTCTACTCACCCTTGGGAGGGAAGAGTAGCCTTGGGGGTGAAGGGATTTAGGATAGCCCATGGGTGTAGAGTCTCTTCTCAAGGAGGAGAGGGATAAATCATGGAGTATGGGCTCCATGAAGCCATTCCTTGCATTGCTTTGGGGGTCATAAGGGTGTTGTTATGGCATTTTGTCTTGGGGGTCATAAGGGAGAGAAATGTTGCAATGAAGGGAATGCATGAGGCATTGTTTTGTTTGCCTTGTGAAGGCTTGTTATTTCATTTTGGTTTGGCTTTCTCCCCATGGGGTACTTGGTCCAACTTCACCTCAAGTTTAGGGTCTTGTGTGACCCATTGTGAAAACCTTGGTTGGGAGTTTCATGTGGTAAATATGTTTCCAATGTTATTTATGTTGTTGTGCTTGAGTGTATCCCACCTTTGTTTGGGTTTCACAAGCTCGGGGGTGGCCTCTTAGAAGCCTAGGATGGTAGGTGAGCATCCCATGGTTTATTTGAAGACTTTCATTTGCATGTTTTTGAAGCCCATGTCCCTTGAAGAAATGAAGTCCTAAGATCTTAAGATGAAAGTGAAGTAAAGAGGAATGTGAGCTTAAAAATATAAAAATTTGTTGTCATGTTTGTAGTGTGATCTTTTGTAAAAAAAAATTCTTAAGGGATCCCCTTTGAAATGAATAGCTTTGTAATAGGGTAAAATGTGTAGATACTTTGTAAAAGAATTTCCTATTTTTGAATGCAAAAATAAAAATTTATGTATTTCATTGTAAGCTAGACTTACTTGTTTTAAGATTTGTAAAAATTCTATTGGTATTGACTATTTTAAAAATAAATTTGGAAATGAGTGTGAACATATTCTTACACATTTGTTCTTATCTTTGAAATCTAAAAGGGGATGTCATTTTATTTAATGCAGTAAATGCATTTGTTAAAATAGTTTTGTTTTTGTTTTTTTAAATATGACATTTATTTTGTAAGCAAATTTATATAAATAAGTTTCCTTATGATTATGAATTTTCAAAAAGAAAGTAGAGAAAAGTTCCTCTTAGGTTTGTTATTTTTATTTTTGAAATAATTCTATTAAAAGTTGTTGATATCATAAAGTGAGTTTTGATTTTTGAAATCTTAAGCTTAAAGAAAATATGTATTGATGCTAATTCCATATTTTTAGCAAATTAAATGGTTTTAAAAAAAGGATATGAAAATATGTTAGTTCTACTTCTAAAGTTGTATGTAGTTCATTTAAATCTAGTTATGAAGTTTTCATTTCATTTTCAGCTTTTTGTTTTTATGTAATCTCATGCTAGCAATTAAAAAATACATTCTTTGCTTACCTATCATTCTTATTTAAAAGAATATATGAGAATGCATATAAATAATAAATATATACTTATAAATATATATTCATATATAATCTGTTGATTATATTCAAATATGTGTGTGTGTGAATATAAATAAGATGTATTCTTTTCTTTTTTTTTAAAGGCTACTATTAAAAAAATCTAAGAGCTGACTAGATTTAAAATTAATTAATAAAACTATTGTTTGAAAATGAGTGCGTGTCAAGTTTTTCATTAAAAAATAATAATAATAAATTTAAACAAAAATAAACCTTTTATAAAAAAATAATAAAACTTTAAAAGAAATTTATTAATAAAAATATTTTTTATTTTACCAAACCCTAACCCCATAGGGCTAGGGCTGGCTGAGCTGCCACAACCATGGGCTTCCACGAACTATGGTGACCACAGCTGTGGGAGCACCCATAGGCTGTGGCATCCACAACCGTGGGAATGCCCCACGGGTTGTGGCGTCCTCAGTTGTGGGTGGAACCCACGGATTGTGGTAACCACAGTCGTGGGAACCCCACGATCTGTGAGTGCCAAGCCATGGCAGTGACAAGAAGGAGGAGGCTTCGGCCCCTCCATTCCCTTTTCCTTTTAAAATAAAATAAAATGAAATTAATATCTATTTAGCATACATAAATAAATTTATAACAAAAAAATGTGTATACAACAAAATAAAATGGATTAACCTTAGCAGTAACAAAAGAAGTTTACACTGAAAGGGATGTTGTTCTCATGAGCCCAAATACTTTGAATTTTGGTGTATATACACAAGGAAATATAAGTATATGTATATGCACATGGTGTGTATATATGTATACTTATAAATCTATGAATACAATTTTATTGAAGAAGAAAACTTTCCTTTTCTCTTGTTGTCTTCTCTCCAAGCTCCTTACTTACACAAAAAATGAAGGAAATATGTAAACAAATCATTCCTTAAGGTGCGGGGGTGAATTGGGGAGAGAAATGAGGAGAAAAAAGAAGAAATGAACTTTTTGGAAGATGTTTTTTTTACCCTAACCCTAAATCCAAATTAGGGTTAGAGTGAAAGGCATCATTTGAATTTCCCTTTCCCTCTTTTGCTTTTGAGAATTTATTTTTCTTATTCAATTAAGCTTTTCTTTAGCTAGTGTTATTATCTCTTTTGGTGAAGGAAAAATAATGTATGGAAGTTTTTTTTTTAAGTATTCATTTGAAAACTGATTATTTCATAATCGGGAGTTTTAAAATAATTATTCCAATTTTTGTAATGTTGATATAGGAGATTTTAATTTGAAATTTATTATTAAATTAAAATTTTGAGTGGTGCCCTTTAGTAGGATAACTTGATTTAATTCATTAAGGAAATTTTGTTATAGGGACTATTTGAATTTAGATTTATTTTTTATTAATATTTAAATTAATGTTTTCTCATATTAGTTTTATTTGATATGTCAATTAACAAATTATAACCTAGATTGGATCTTTAGTGTAAGGAGGGAACATATATTTAATTTAAATATAATAATACAACTTTAATTAATATGCATTTAATTAAAATAAGATAAAGAGTTTGACCAGCTAGTTAACCCTAGAAATATGTTGGATTTGTTTTTATCATGCGAGGAATGTTGGTGGGTTTGATAACCCCTCGCCATGATACCCCTCAATTGAATGTAAACTTAAACTCTCTAAGTTTTTCATCTGTAATGCTAAGTCAACTTTAAACTTTAAACATTAATTAATAACTTTAAAAAAAAACTGGTGTGTTTTGCCTGTTAAATTTGGGCATAACACAACTTTCCTCTATTAATAAGCTTTTGGGTTCTTGATTGTGCATTATTTTCTCAAAATTTCTTGATAGCCTCATGGTTCCTTTTAGTAAGAAACTTATCTTCTCTAGTGTCTTTCTTCTTTGTACTTCCTTTGATCATATTTTATAAATACAAACATTGGCACACTCAACAACACCCCCAATGGAATGCTCCAACCTTGACATTTTAGTCATCTCCATTATTGTTCTATGTCTCCTATATTTCCATCAATTTCCTCAGTCTTATTTGTTATCCATTACAAGTGGTCTTTTTTCTTTCTTTCTTTCTTCAACAATTGGCTCCTCAATTTATCTTAGATTATGTTTGTCTCCATTGGTCATAGGTGTTTTTGATTTGGTATTTCATTATTCCTTTATTATTGCCCATGATTATTATATTTGGTATCTTTTCTTAGCGATCACATTAGGTTTCAAAAGTCATTATGGACCTTTCCCCCCTTTCCAATTCTCATCCCCTTGACTCCTAACCCCCTCTCACCAAGTAGATGTTAAGAAGGCATAAATTTGATTGAACATATATTTCCCAACATTTATTGTTTAAGGTTAATAATTTGAAAATATTCATGATAAGCCTCAATAGAACCTAACTAAGGTCCCAACAATGGAACCAATCTAAGAAACAAATATGAGGATACAGACTAGAGTTTTGAACCCAAAATGTTTACGTTGTTTTAGTCTTATGCCCCATGCTCACTCATATTGAGGCAACAAGGAAAGATATTTTGGATCCTATTTTGGTTGTAAATTGAAATAGAATAGATCGTATACACATAATCAATCAAGATTTTCTTTGATTAGATTCATATATCAATGCGTATTAATTACATTCCTTATACACAATTTTTCATTACATTATCATTTCTCAATCTCAACTACTAGTCAATAGATCTTACTATCTAATTATAACTACAATACGAGATGTGACTTGGATAATAGCCCTAGAATACATTCAATCTTTCCAAATTGCTATTTAGACCTTTTTTTGGTTAGACATTAGGTGTCTCTAGACCAGTGTTTGTATGCTTTTTTTTGGCCAACGAGGTGTTATAGATTTACTCTCTTTGTATAATTTTTTTGCAATCAAGGTGCTATATAGATTTATTCCCTTTATCGATCACCCCATCCACCGATATAGGATTAGAATCATTGCAATTTTGGATTTTATGCTTCAAATGCATATAAATCTTTGTGTCATGCCTAGGTTGATGATGGTATTAACAAGTCTTTTCAGTCATAGAAAGGTGGAATTTTTTTGAATGTATCCATAAGATGGATGGGGGAAGCTTCATCAAATTAATATTAATCAATCAAAGCGTGATGTTATGCAAGGACTCAGAAAGGGGGTGAAGTTTTGATGCTTGAACTTATAAGAAAAGTGAGTTGCAACAAGGATTGTTGTGGTTGTAACTTGGGTATCAATATTATTGAAATATCTATTACTATTTATTTTAACATTTATTTATTTTTGTTTTCTAAAAAATTTAAATGTTTGATGAGCATGTTTATTCTTATCAACTGGAGTCAAAGTGGAAGAAGCCTCATATTAACTAACCTAAAAATGATAATTATGAAGTGAATGTGCATAAGTGTGTGAAAGATGTGAGTTTAAAAAATAAAAGCTTTTCTAAAATGTATTTTTGCAAATTATTGATGAAAATCCTTTGAATATTAACCTCGTGAACAAGGTAAGTTTAATTTGTGCATACAAATGTTTATGATTATTAATAAAATTGTTTAATGCTTCCTTAACACCTTGTTTGTGTGCAATAAATCACTCAAACTAACTTGTGTCTCAAAATTGTTTTGAAAATGTTAAATGAATGCATCTAGCAACTCATGAAAACTAACAATTGAATAACTAAGCAATGAGAGAAATCATTCAAATATTTTTCTTTCAAATAACGAGGGAATAGTTTTACAAGGAGCTTTTGGTCATAGAAGTAGTCGCTACATAGAGTGTAAGGTATTTTCACATGAGTGTGGCGGTCACCATGTCCTTGATGTTTCTCCAGAAAAGGAACCTTAATGTCACATGGAAGAGAAATGCAAAGGATATCAATGAGAAGTGGACTACTTTTAGAATATGCAGGGACAATGGATTTGGATTGGGTTATGGTGGACAATTATTGTTGTAAAGATAAAACATTTTACAACTGGTGGTTTACGATGGATTTGGTGGATGAATTGGACTGGAAACAATTGAATTGTGATGAAGGATTTGAAGGTGTAGTATGATAAGTAGCTAGAACATTATGGTAGGTGGGTGGAGGAAATGGTTGAGAAAAAAAGGGGAGATTTGTTCAAGGTGGAACATAAGCATAGTAGTTGATAAGATTCCCCTTGCTACTAATATCCATATTGTGCAATGGTATCCATGATAGAAGATGTGTATGTAGGCACATTTTCTATAGATGTAGGGGCATGAATATCTCAATGTGGCTTAGAGGAGTTGAATATCCAAGCAGTTTTGTGCAACTAGCCAACTTCATAGTATTCTCATCCTTTATGTGAGCTACACCATGTAGAACATCCATGTCATGCTTATCATTTTAAATCAACTTTCTTTAACCTTAATTCAAAGAGATTTCCTCTCCAACCAAGTGCTCTTGACTCACAAATTGTTGAAGATCTTCCCATTTCTTGTGATTCATCCCCAACTATTTATTAAACACTTGTATTGAAGATTCATTCTTATCAAGAAAAGAATGAAGAGAAGGATTCTCAACAATGTTACTCAAGTAAGGTGTTGGATTACAAGAAGAGGATTCACCCAAGCTCCTAAGTGGGAATAAATCAACAACCAATTTAGGATCAATAGCCTTAGTGTTGTAACAATGGGAAGCCATGTGTCTACTTAACTTCTTCTCGTTGGGATATTGGAATTGGAACAATGGATTATAAAACTCATACACAAGCACAAGCTCTAAGAACACACAATTGCTCCTAGGAAACCAAGAAGGAAGTAAATATGCAAGGGAAGAGGAACTATGAATTGTATGAGGATACAATTTACGACACTACATAATGATGATGACTTGAACACCACCTACTACATCTATGATTTCTACCTTTGTGTAATAACTATTATATATGTATAAATCAATTTCTAATTTAATGATGACGTGAAATATTAAAATTGATATATTAGCCATCACCATTTATAAATCCATAGTAAGATATTTTGCTCGTATTTAGGATGTTTGAATAAAAGGTAAGAGACATCTACAATAATAAAAAGAATCAACCCCTCCTCTTTTTGACAAACTTAATTTGAATCCAATTATTCTAACATAACAATCACATCTAAATTTTGACGATTTCTAATCATTTATATTATTAATGATAATAAATTTATTTTGATTCCCTTTCAGAGTTTAAGAGGGGAAACTACTTGAGAGCTATGGATTCCCCCCTCAAGGGACTAGTCTCGCCTTCCCTCACCCCTTTCCAGACCCCCAACTTGGTAATTTGTAAGCCCAAGGTAAGGCAAGTTGGGCTAGGCCACATGAATACCCCTGATGTACCAATTATTTTTTTGATTAAAATATAGTATTATAAAATGCTTTGAAAAACTAATAACTCAACATGGAATCCAATGAGATATTTTTAGTTACAAAGTGACTAAAGAAAAATAGGAGGTACTTCATAAGGAATTTTCTTTTTAAATTGTGAAAATAAAATTCACCTTGAATCATTCCAACCATAACTAAGCAAATTCGAATTTGAATGAAATTAAAATTAAAATTTGGTATTTTGAATTTTTCATAATATTTATTTTTTTATGTTTGATGTAAAATTAAAGTATGGTCTTTTGAATTCTTCATAATAAATTATTTTATAATTTTATTTTTAAAAATAATTATTAGAAATTAGTTTGACATTAAAAATTAGTAGAATTCAACATCGTCATTCTATAAACAAAATTGAAATCTAATAAAAAAGTTGGAGAAACTTAATGTAGTTGTGGTTTAGGTTTTTCAACAAAATTAATTTGAACCATAAAATTTAGTCTTCGCTCATATTTGCTAAGTATGTAACCATGTAACGATGTCTTTAATTTACATCTGTCATGTGTAATGTAGTTTTTACTAATGTTTATCGAGTTTTTAGTGCAATTATCCAATTTGACTCGTGATCTATTGATTGTAGTATTCTTTCATTTTTATGGATATATTTTTTAATCATGTTTTTTCAAACCCTTGTGGTTTTTATCTTTTTCAGTTTTTTAATTCCAAGCTAGAGTGTAACAACAAATGCTTTTCTTTGTGTTATTCAAACAACCCTAACTACATACAAATTGTGTGCTTCCCTTTGTTGTACATGGTCCAAGTAGACTTGAATGAGATAATGATTGCTTATTTTAGTTAATGAGACAACAATCGCTTTTTTTTTACTCTTTAAATTAGAACCCTTCTCTCACTAGTATCAATTAGTGAATCTTATTATGTCAAATGTTTAATATCATAAACATACAATTGTAATAAAAGTTATAATATTACTTCTAAGCATCAATCTAAAATTTTATTATGCAAGTTTTGCAAATATCGTAAGTCAATACAATATAATTAAAATGTTCAATTTACTTATAAATGTACAAATAATAATAATATATTTCTAAACTAAAAACAATAAATTTAAATTAAATGATCAAAAATTTAAGATATAAAGGGAGGGATGTGAATGAACTTTAACAAAACAAAATCTACATGACCATATAAATTTTATTTACAATCTATTTTTTTATGAATAGTCCTATTTCTATTAAATAAATATAAACGTTACATATTCACAAAAAAGAGATAGGGAGAATCACAAACTATTCATCAATCAGAAAAATAGTGCAATCAATCCACACAAAAGTGTAGATTGCTCATGAATCTACTTACAACTCCCACCGCATGAGCAATGTCGGGATGTGTAACAAGACAAAGTATGTTGTGAAACTTTGTCACAACATTTTGTTGTCATTTCACATCTATTCTCATTGACATGAATAGATTACTTTATCTACCTCCATAAATGAAGGGTTATCTACCTTATTGCACCCCCAATAAGGTGAAATGATTATGCTAATAGGAAGATGTATACAATTAATATCTTGAAGGGCGAGGATAAATTTTGATCACCCAAGTAACAATCTTCCAAAAAAATTATGATCAATAAAATACAACTATAAACAATAGATCAAATTCACACAAGTTGAAATGAATTTTGCAGTACTTAAATGATAAAAACATAACAAAGTATTAGCCAATATGATATACACCTACTAGTAAAATGTATGAAATATTGAGAGATTTTCTTTTGCAAGTGTGATGGGACAAACCTAAAGCTTCTTTGATAATATTTTCGCATAAAAGCATCCTAAACATTAGATGTTCTAGGCAACCAAACATAAAAGACTAGACAAAGCCATGATAATGTTAAACAATAAAAAACATTTTAATAAAGATTTCATAATAGTAGGAACTTCTACATTAGAGACTATCTAGAATAGGAAAACATTCAGATTATAATGGGGCTTATGTTAGCGTTAATGTCATTATTAGATATGGCACTATATCAACTCAAAGAGTAAGTTTAGGCATTGAATATGTAATGCCCTGCTAGGGAACCTAGGAGAGATTAACCTAAAATTGTTACTAAGTTTACATAATAATTTGTTTTTTAAGAATTTACATATAATATTGAATAACAAAGTAGAAGTAATAACATAAAGTTGATACATACTCATAAACACAATCTCAATTAGAGATTATAAATCTCAAAGGGTTCCTTGACGTAGAATTACGTAAACACATTTTAATCTATTAAGTTCAATAATCATATAAATATTCCACATAGTACATCATCTCATAAAAGAATAAAAAAATACATCTGAACCATAAAGTAACATGATAACCCACATCCACAACACAGATCATAGGGTATGTAAATGCAAGTGAGTATAAAGTACAAGATCATCCTACACTAGTACAGGAACATTGGAGTCTCAAATCGTAAGAGAATCACTATCGCTCGGCCTTGTGGAAACTTGTGGTTCCACTCCTACCATTCTAAGGAAATAACATCAAACTACATTCGGGGAGCAATACCAAAATCACTCATTAGGTATACTAAGAAAGGGATCCTATAAGTTTCTTATCTCAAACATTCAACTCAAAACTAAAAGGTACACATACTAATCCAGAGGCAACCAACACATGTAGGAAACCTAAGATGAAATTAGGGAAGTGTCATCACATGTGTCAACCCCTTAGAATGATCTCACTGGACTCTGACTCCCAAGTGTGAACATATGTGAAACTTGAAATCCTCTCTTGTAGACAAGGATAACTGATCATGCTAGGCCTCACCATCACTACTAGATGGGAAATCATCTTCTCTCACTCCTATCCTTAGCCTATACTAGCACCCAAGGCATGGGCGAGGAATCCATTATCTTATTAATTTATTTTAAAACCCTATTTAATGTATTATATTATCACTTATTTAAGTAACTTACTAAGGATACCCAAGTAGCCACTTATGGGCTTCGCCACCTCCAAAGCAAGCCACTTCCCCTTTAACACCTAAATGACCTACCCTAGGCTCACAAGTCTCAAAAACATCTCATAGATATGATACTCCTAAGAGTTATTTTGTTGTCATTAGTTATGAGGAAGTTATAATGGTTGTCAAAGTCATTCAATAATGAAGGAAAGACAAGTCAGTAAAGCACACAAGCTATTTAGTAAAAGGAAATAAAGGAACACGTAATTTTGGTAAAGGAAAAGGAAGTTTAGTCACTGAGCAAGGAAGAATCAAGTAATGAGTTATATTGAGCTACAACATCAACCAAATTGAGAAGATGGGACAGTTATCAAGCTAGAGGAAAATGTGTTACCGAGCATGATAGGACGACACAAGGAGAATCTCTAGATACATTGACTCTGGACACCGAACATAAAATAGTTTACAAATCTCAATGATATTATATGATAAAGCGTTGGAGATTTAAACATGATGATTTTGCATGATTTCAAGGTGAGATCAATGAATGACAATTAAGTATGGTATATGCATTAGAGGAGTAACCAATGCTAGCACCACTTGAAGAGATGATTCTAGAACATTTCCACCACTTCTAGAAGTGTATATAATGAATCTAAGTGTGAAGCTTAGTTTGCAAGTGGAGATTTCATGTGTGAAAAGAAAAGATTATAGATAGAAGATGATGAGCAGAGAAGCCACCGAGTAACAGAGAAGTAAAGAGAAGAGAGTAATTGTGATTCAGAATTGAATCTACTAAGTACTGAATTATTATTGTGATAGGTACATAGTGTGAGGTAATTAGTTGTTGAGAATATAGAGTTTGAAAAGCATAAGTAGATGCAATTTTAATAGACAAGTTTGTCTTATTGATTAAAGAGAAATCAGAATTGTAAATTCTCTTAACCGAGCATATCCTAACAGGTCTTATATTGTAAATCCTTTAACCAGGTATAGTTCTTAGGTTAGAATTGTAAAATCCTTTATCAAGGTAGACTTAACCGGTCTTAAGACTCTTAATTGGGTTAATACTCTTAATAGGGTAAGCTATTAGAAATAGCTAACAGAGTAGCTCTAACTAAGAAAACTTTTTACTGCAGTAGTGAATTTTTGTGGGTGTCATCCCCTCCATTTTTTTTATCCTCTAACAAGGATTTTTGTGATTCCAAAATGAATGTGTTATGTTTTATATATTTTATGAGATGCGTGCAAAAGTTATGGATTCAATAAATGGTTAAGAAAGAAAGTTTAAATAGTTTAAAATTATTTTACAGTACTGATTCACCCCTCTCCTCTCAACACTTGCCTTTCTACTTAATCCAACAATTGGTATCAAAGCCTAGTCTCTTATTAAGAAGTCTAACCACTTGAGAGGAAAGATCTAAAGAGAAGGAAAGTTATAGGTATGAAAGGATGATTGACAACATGAACATGGAACTAAAGATGGCTAATGAGAAGATTTAGGAATTGAGTAAGAAATTAAAACATTCACTCATCAAGAGAAAGGGGCTAGCACAACAATTGAAAGATACACAAGATCAAGTTGAAGAACTTGAAGAACTGTTAAATGGAAGTGTGTCTGATGAATCTGAAGCTGCAATATCAAAACTAACTGAAAAGAGTAAAAACCTAGCTGATCAGGTGAAAGAATTGAAAAGAGAACAAGAAGCCCAATCAGTAAGGATGTGTGAAGTCCTAGAACAAAAAGGAAAAGAATAAGATGACAAAATAATGGGAGAATATGAGAGAAAACAATTAAATATAAGGTTAAATGAGAAAGACGGGGAAATACTAAGGTTGACACAAATTCACTACAACTTGACAGACTAACTAGTAAGTGCAAAGCAGGATGTTGCAAGAAAAGTGGAAGAGATTGTTGAACTGAGATTTGAGAATGAACATCTGAATAATGAATTGGAATCTAAGAAATATTCTAATGAAGTCTTGAAAATAAATGAAGAAGCACTAAATACATTGGATGAACAGCTAAGAGGTCAGAGACAACTTAGAGATACTATTAGACTTGGATACAATGCAAACAACACTACCGAGAAGGGTGAGTCCTCCAAACAAGCAGCCAATTGTGATAATGTTGCTAACCCACCGAAGACAAAGAAGCCTACATGCTATCATTGTGGGAAATCAAGACACACAGTAAATGTCTATAGGAGAAAAAGAGGTAATCCACTGAGTACTCCTAATTTTAATGGTCATTGTTACAATTATAATAAGTATGGTCACAAGGCATTTGAATGTAGAGAAAGAGTTGCTAAAAATATAAGGAAGCTAAGATTTCTTGAGCAGAGTCAGTGTGCTCTTCATTTCAGGATGAGCCCCAAGGGAGCTAACCACTCTATGGTTGGGAAGATTAATAAGCACTTGGATCACATTTTCATCTTGAGATTTATAGATGGACAAATGTCTAATGGCTTAGGAGACCGAAGAGGATAACATGTGTCTCCTATTTCATTCTTTCCTTCTTTTCTTTGGACTTAATTACCATAGGAATATCCATTATTTCCTTAGAACTCATAGAACTCAAATCCATTTTCCCTTTAATGGCAGGTATATCTTCATCCATACCAACATTACTAAAAGACACAAAATGGAAAGTTGTTACCATTTTTGTCTCCTTGTCTATGGTCTTCTCCATATGTTCATCTTTAGCTTCTTCATCTCCACATGTTGCCTCCATTACTAGTACTTGTTGTTCAACTTATGCATGCTTGGTCATACCCTGATTGGTTCCTTTGTTCTATATCTCCTTATCTTGTTGATCTTGTGTGTCCTTGGGAACTTCCTCATGTTGTGTTGTACCGTCCCTTTGTTCTTCAACAATATCCATGACTGAAACATCACCTATTGTGTCCATGGTGTCATCCAAAGGAGTTTTATCAAGTGTGACCTTCACACCATTAATGGTCCACCTTTCATCAGTAGGAACGATCACATCCTCTTTCTCACTCTCTTCTCCTTTCTCCAATTCCTCTTCCACTTCATTATGTTCTTCATCCTTCTTTTCCTCAACAAGACCTAAGTGCTTCTTCAAAATCCTCTCTATTTCATCTTGTACTAATTGAGAATCACCAATCAGTAGTCTTGTAACTCTTTTTTTTGTCTTAAATGTAGGTATAATCTTATCCAAGTTTTGCAGCTAGCTTAGCTTTAAATGCATTAAGACATACTCAATTTTTTTATTTGTCTTGCTTTAATGTATACTCCCTTTAATGTATAGTTCCTACAATAACATCTTCAATTTCCCTTTGATCTTCTTCACTACACTTGTCATAATACTTGTTGACACCAACACATATACCCCACTTCTTAACCTTGTCAATAATTTTATCAACGAAGATAAACTTACTAAATTCTGGCTTGACAGATTTAGTGGTAGGGGCACCAGCCACTTTAGACTTGTTACCTTGAGCATTGAGTTCTTTCTTCTCTTATTCTAATTATGTTTCTTTAGGTTCCTCTTTCACTTCTTTATACCCTTTTTCCATATCTTTCTTCCTCTTTCCAACAACCTTTATTATATAGCAGTAGCTTCCTTAGTTTGTGTAGGCTCATATTTAATTGATCTTACTGGCCTCTTCATAGTGATCTTGGATGGAGGAGAAGGTTTATCCTTCGTAACTATTGTTGCACTCCTAGTCTTCCTACTAGTTAAAGTTCTACCAGTTGTAGAAGAAACTACTTCTACATCTTCTTCTGCAATAGTTATAGCTAAAGTACTAACTTTCTCATCTTCATGTCTAGCTCTTGCTTTATCTATAACTTCCTATGTTAAGCCTTTCTATTGAAAGAATTGCTCAACCTAATTTCTAACTTTATTCTCACTGATCAATGCATTCAATGTATCTACAACTTCAAGATATTTTTCCCTATATTTTCCAAATATCTTTGTAGTAGGATCAATGGGGTTCTTCATTATCTCATCAACATAAGCAATGACTATACTAGCTTCTATCTCGTAACCCATAGGTGCAGCCGATGATTTCCTAGGTACTACTACCTCCATTTGACATGTATACGTATCAAAGATGAAACATATATCATCTTTATATATCTCAATAATATGAGCTAGAATTATTTCCCTTTTATGCATTCTCTTTTGGAAATCCTTAAAATATCCCTATACCTTCTCAAAAAACTAACTACTAAGCATCTTAACATAATTTTACATTTGTATCACAACTAGAGTACTGTCCACCCAATTGACTGGTCCAACACCAAGAAATAAATTTTGGAAGTAGAAAAATAGACCTATAAGAAATTGACTATACTTGAATACATTCCTTTTTTCTTTCTTGATCTTCTCCATGTTTAGAAGAACTGGTCTCTCATCATAGTACAAAATCATACTCTACATCTTCCTTCAGCATCTTATATGCACTATGAATCGCAACAGTAGACACATTGTTGATTCTTCTTGATTAAAACACTTTGTATCCAATCACCATAGATGCAAACCTAATTACCTTGTCTGGGATATCATTTATTGTCATCACACATTTGTCCCATTTTGATTTGGTCAGTTATTTGACTACATCTTGTGGGATAGATCTTAGTTGTGGTATCTCTCTAGTAGCATAGAAACCTTTTACTATGTGAATGACCTCTTTAGTAATCTTGTAGGGTTGATCAAGCCAAATAAATTTCTTGTGAACCCTTCTCAACATATATCTAACCCATTATTCCTCAAAGTCAAAAGGAAAGTGAATTGTGCGCTTAAAACCTTCATTTGCAATCACTTTGTATTCATCTTTCAAAACTAAACCTTTGCACAAATATTTTTATAGTGGTCATTTATAAGTTTCACCTAAGTCTTTGATCTTACAATGAATGTATGATCCAACATCCTTCATATGCAATGCATCGTAGGGTACATTGGTTAGGGCACCATTTGGGTCATTCTTCATCAATTTTTTTTGGATGTCTCTTAAATACTACCCTAGGTTTCTATGTGATATCAATAATAATAGGAGTATCCATATTAAAAATAATTGATTTTAAGCATCTAGATCTCCAATAAATACCTTTTGATTCACCACATGATGACCAATGCAAACCCTCACAAGTTTCCTCACCAAAATCACTTCAAAACCTTTTGTAGTCACTTCAATAACTTCCAATCTATTCAAAATTCACTTATGTCACTCCTAGCTATAGCACTTGAATGTGTAGGTGCAAAATAAGACCTAAAATCACCTTTTATCTTCTACCACTCTTAAGCATTAAATGTATCACTGGTTGAAAACAAATAACATATGCCTTCACATATCTTGTTAGCGATCATCCAAGTCTTCATGTAGTTCACCAAAACTTCTTATCGTGCTTCAAAAAAACCGCATGCATCTAAATATGCAAATAGACTTACCACACATGCATCTAGGGGGTAAATAAAGGATTCAACAATGCTTGCTCCCCCTAAGTCAAAGATGACTTACTTTGATGATGAATTCTCCACATCCGATGAAGATCCTTCTGAAGATTTTATTTCACTCTTCTTTTCCCAAATATTACTCATCTGATTATTGGTCTCTTAAAAATTCATAATTTTCTTTCATTTTTCTTGCCAAAATGATTAACCAGTTGGTTCACTTTATTGTTCCTTGCTCTACAAAACCTTTCAATGTGACCTATCTTATGACAGTGAAAACATGTCATTCTAGTTCATCTCCAAGGTCATGTGTTTCCTCTATTTATCCTCAATCTATAGCTAATTTCCATGTGACCATAGTTATGAAAATGTGAGCATGTAACATCCCACCGATTCTCATTTTGATAAGGACTCTTTCAGTTGACATATGGCCTCTGATTGTTCACTCTTGCCCTTTAATCATTTTATCTATTACCATATTTATTATAATTATAACAATAGCCATCAATAATATTTTTTGTCTAGAATTAGGTATAATGCTTGGAACACTAGATCTAATACTTCTCCTACATATATTAGTAGTATTTCCAACCTTATGAAAATTGAAACAAATTAGTTAATAAGATATCTTACTAGATTTCATTTGATTCACCTTAGGTGCAGAGTTGTCATCTTGTGTGGCCTTCTTGGTACCTAAATATTCACCAACCTCATAACTGGTGTAGCCTAATCCATAGATCTCTCCATACATTCTCTAATTCTTCAATTGTTCATCAAGAATTGTAGTACTTTCATTAAATTTCTCAAGTCTAGATCATTTGTAGCCTTCAACTCACCTTTCAGTTTCTCATTTTCTTTTCTCAGATTTTCATTCTCCCTTAGGGCTTCTTGATTCTCTTCATTTCTATCATGTAGTTGTACATGCAATGTACCAAATTCTTGTTCATATTTGAATATTTCATCCATCTTAGATTTTATCGATTCATCTTTGCCTTTTAGGGATTCCTTTGCAATTTTTCTTGCTTCTTTTGATGTATTCCTTACAAGTCCATTTCTTCACCCATTCTTATTGACAAAGATTCTAACTCTCTTTTGATGTTATTTTTTTCTTTATGCAGCTGGACATTCTACTGAGACAATTCTTTTAGACTTGTTTAAGATTACTCAGTTGCACTACCTTCAAGTAGTTCAATGAGATCTTGTCTCTCATTCAGTTGTTTAAAAATTTATTGTCTCTTGTCTCTTGATTGATTGAGTTTCTCCTTCAACTGTTCAATGAAATCCTCTACATCTGCAAGTTGCTTTTAAATTTTCCTTTGATATCTTAAAATCTCCATGTTTTCCTTAAGGATCTTTCCAAATTTGTTAGGCTTCTTCAAGGGAACTTGGCTCTGATACCAATTGTTAATGTTATAAGACACTAAGGGAGGGGGGATGAATCATTGCAACCACAGATCTAAAAAATATTTTAACAAACTTGCAGATTAACCAACATGCAAATGTAAATATAACATAGAAGTATAACACATAAAACATCCACACATAATCAATACAAAAACAACAATCTTTTTGCGTGGAAACCCTTGTTAGAGGGAAAAACCACAGTGGGAATTATCACCCACTAATATTACTAGTGCACCAATAAGATCTACCCTGTTAGGAGCATTAAAACACCTTGCTAATGCTATACCCAGTTAAGAGTATCTATAGCATGATTAGAAGGTATTACAAAGTCATGTTAGGAACTACCCTATTAGGGGATTTATAACTCTATCTAAGAGTCAGCTAGTTATATGGATTAAGCTCCAAACCTATTAGGATCTTGCATACCATGTTAGGAGTAACCTTGTTAGAGGATTTTGACAGCAAGCTATTAGAACTTGCCTTGAGAATGAACTGATAAAAATGATTTGAATGTAGCACACTTTTCTTGATAGGTCCACTTCATCACTACTCAAATCATTATTTTGATCATGCAAACTTCACCTTCAACCATCATAATCATCACAACATCTAACAACCTATTTTTTTCTATGATTGCATCTCCTTATATATAAACATTTAGGTTGGTGAAACAACCCTAAAATGTGTTACCGATGTCTGCCTCCAAAATCTATCCAAATTTCATAAGTGATCACACCAACATAGGAAATTGTAATCCTCAAGGTTGGCCCTCAACAATAAAATAAAAAATAAAATAATTATTGACTCTTATCCAACCACTACCTCAATTTCATCACCTTGACTTGACCGGTTGGTTGTTCTAGTCGATACCACTGATGTTTCCACCAAATCTTCATTTTTACTTTGAATCTACATATGCGATCATAAATGTAGGTTGACATGACTCTATAGATTCTTCATGTCCAATCGCATAACTATAACTATCCAAATCATCACTAGATGTCGCATTTACCATAACTGATTGTGTTATCACCAATACACTAGATACTCAGATAATTCCTTATGTAATCAACTTGTCACCAATATAATGTAATCCAAACTTCCCAGAAGACTTTTTTCCTACAATGATACCACTACAACATTCATCACATGATTATCTTCATCAAATCTTCATTAAACGCCAACATAGGTTTTACAAGCTCATGCCACCAATATGGAGAAGTTGGACATAGGAGATTTGGATGTCCTCAAATACAACAAGACAATAGTAAAATGTGTATGGCTATAAATCATGTTGCACAAGTAGATGTAGAGAGTGTTGTAAAATTGTATGAACTCAACATAAAAAAAGAACCAAAACAACGTAGATAAACATTAACATTCAAGACAATGTTATTAACTAGAGAAGGAATAAATATTCCTAAAATTTCCCTTGTAAAGTCCTACCTTACTCTAGAATTAGGCATCCATATGAGTTCCTCAGATTTTGAGTATCTATTATGGTCAAGTAGAGTAGTGATTTCTCCTTCTAAACTAATATTTACTTTGCTTAAAATGTAAACACCATACTAGAAATATTCTTAGCAAGATATTCAAAGATTCTTTTACCCATTTGCATCTTATTATTGTAATTGTCCAAGAAGAAGAATTACATTTACACATTCATTTGTTGCATTGATTCTAGCTTGGTAAGAATTAACAAAGCTATATAAAATCCATAGTTTAAAGTGCATTGGATTTTGTTGGATATCAATATAATTTTAATTTAGGTGCAATGTATGTACCTTCTTGCATTAGATTTTACTTTTGTAACATGAATGTAATAAATGTTTGAGAAATAGAAACAAAACAATATCTATATTTAAGAATTTTAAATGTGAATAAATATTTAAATAGTAGTAGCTCATCAAATCAAATTCAAGAAATTAAAATGTCATCAAATAAAATAATTAAACAACATCTATACATTCATCTGTCACAATCATGCAAACTTTGTAGGATCTAACAAGGCTAACTAAAATCGATAGTTTATAGTGCTTTTTTTTTGGATATCAATATGAATTTTAATTAGGTGCAATGTATACCTTCTTTCATTAGAGTTTACTTGTGCAACATGAATAATATAATAAATGTCTAAAAATAGAAACAAAAAAGTAAATTTGTAAGAACTTTAAAACAAGAATAAATGTTTAAATAGTAGTAACTCATTAAAACCAAATTCAAAGAACTAAATGTTGCCAAATAAAATAATTAATTCAAAATACAATTAAATATATATGACAAGCACTATGGTTAATATTTTATTTTATAAATCTTTAATAAATAAAAATAAAAAAATAAGATAAATATTACATATATAATCAATTTTTTATATCAATGAAAATTAAAATAATATTATTCTTACATTTTAGATCAAACAAATTATTTGATGTTGTTGAAGGGTTATATTAGTTCCTCTCTTTACAAATAGTAATAGATAAAAAAATATGTCAAGAAAATATTTGGTCTTCATAATTTTTAAAAATGGAGCTTACTTCTTAAAAAAGATTTGTTAGCTTTCTTTAGTGTTGTGTTTTCAACAATAAATAAAATAATTTGTCTTTCTTCTATTTATAAAAAAAATAATTTATTAATAAATTATAATGAAATCAACTCATAATTATGAGGTTGAGAGTTATTTCTATTTTATCTTTTGTTTTTTGTTTTTTGAGTTTTTTTAGATTTTTTTTTCCTTTTTTTTCCTCTTTTTTTTTGTTTTTGTTTTATCATATCATTCTCAGATATTTTCCTTGTTAAGAAAAAATATAAATGTCATAAATCTACTACTTACCATTTGTGGTGACTTTACCTTATCATTTTAAGATTTCTTCTTGTTAAGAGGAAGTATAAGTGTAAGAAATCTATTGTTTATCCATAAAGAGAATATCATGAATAAAAAAGTATTGGAGATCATAAAAGAGCACTCTTTTTTTTAATCTTTGTCTTAATATGTAAACATAAATACAAATATAAATAGAAAATAAACACTAATTTCACCATTACAAATATATCAAACTTAATAAATAATGTTAAGAAAATATCATTATTACCAATAGAATTTCATACAGTGTGAGCAAGTATAACTAGGAACAAAAATAATATTTGATTCTATTCTTTTGCACAATTATATTCCAAATTATATAAGTACCTTGCACATGTTGAAGATTTGATAAATATTGCAATTTTCATCTAACATTTTTATCCATTTGTAATGTAATAATCGTCGTTGTCTATGAAGAAGAAAATTACATCTACACATTCTTTTATTACATTCATGCAAGCTTGGAACTAACAAGACTAAATAAAATCAATAGTTTGGAGTACATTGAATTTTTAGATATCAATATAAAATTTAAATTAGATGCAATATGTACCTTCTTTCATTAGATTGTAATTTACATGCAATGTGTAACTTCTTTCATTGGATATCAAAACCAAATTCAAATGACTAAATGTTATCAAATAAAATAATTAATTTAACATGAAAACAAATACATATAATAAAATGCAATTATTAATATTTTATTTTATATAATCTTTAATAAAAATAAAAATAAATAAAATCAGACAATATTATATATAATCAATTTTTTATCTCAATAAAAATGATATAATGTTTATTCTTATATTTTATATAAAATTAAACAAGTTATTAAAGTATTATATTAGTTTCTCTCTACAATTAGTAATAGAAAAAAAACATGCTTAAAAAATATACATGGTCTTCATTATTACTAATAGAGCTTAAGATATGGATGATCACATTTCTACAAATAAAACTTAAGATATGGATGATCACACCATCATTGATTTTTCTAAAAAAAACACTGAATTTACTTGTAAAAAATATTTTGTTTGCTTTTTCTCAAAAAAAAAACTGAATTTACTTGTAAAAAAGATTTTGTTTGCTTTTTTTCTATTTTCAACTGCTAAAAACAATTAAATAATAATAATTTATTAATAAATTATAAAACAATCAACTCATAACTATGAAGTTGAGAGTTGTTTCTATTTTATCATCTGTTTTTTGGTAATATCATTCTAACATATTTTTCCTAAGTATGAGAAATCTGCTACCGACCGTTTTTCATCTGTTTTATTGTATCAATCTGAAGATTCTCTTCTGTTAAGAGGAAGTATAAGTACAAGAAATCTGCTGCTTACACATTACAAGAGAACACCATGGACGAAAATGTAATCTTGGAGATCATAAGAGAGCACTTTCCAGAAGCAGATATTGAACATTCACTCCAAAATCCTCGGAATTACAAGATTCGTGTTCCACAACCAGTGAATCAGATGCCCAGATATGGAGAACTGCGAACAGCTTTGAGACATTCAAGGGCAAAACCAGCATGCCCAGGATGCCGGGAAAGGAATACAAGATTCAGATACTTCGACAACAATTCTTCCAACGTTGTACAAGCAAGGTACAGATGTCTTTCTTGTAATAAATTGTTTACTTTAGGTGGTAAAAAATATACCAAAGAAGACAACTTGGCAATTGGTGGTGACCAGAATTTATCATCATCATCATCCACGAGGCCAAAACGAGCAAGAGAGGAACAGCTTCAATTACCAGTTGCTTCTGAGACAAAACGCAAGAGATGGGAAGATTTTGAAGGATTTCCTCGTAGCAGAGCTTTAAGTTTTGATCATGGGTATTCTAATTACCCACATCTTCCTTTGACAAGAGAGATGAATTATCAAGAACAACAGCAGCATAGGCAAAGGAACTTAAGTTTGTTTGAACAATACAATAATCCTCCTCTTTCTCATTTTCCTCCTCTTCCTCCTCTTCCTCCTTGTCCTCGTCAACCTGCAACTACTGGAACACCATTGATTAATTACAGATTTTCTCCTGCTTCGGAGAATGTCAATGTTAATCCATTTTCTTCTTATGGACAGAATTCATTGATATCCCAGTTTACTATGCCTGGATCATCTTCTTCACCAGCTGTATCAAGGTTGTTTCATCAAGGTGGTGTTTCACAGATTAGCCAAGACTCGACAAATCAGCTTGAAAGAATGAGAATGGTGGGCTATTCAGATTTTCCAAGTCAGAGAACAGTTCAGATTGATAGACAAAGACAAATGCAGTATTCAAGTCAAGGTGAGAGACAAAGAGCAGTAGATCATCCAGCTCTTATTAGTCGGGTTGATAGAGATAGAGAAGGTTTATCTCAGATTGATAGACAGAGATCAATGGGTTATCCAGTTTTTATGAGTGAGGGAGCAATATTGGATTATCCAACTTTTACAAGCCAGGGAATAATGAATTATCCAGTTTTTATGAGTGAGGGATCAATGAATTATCCAGCTTTTACAAGGCAGGGAGCAATGGATTATCCAACTTTTACAAGCCAGGGAACAATGAATTATCCAGCTTTTACAAGCCAGGGAGCAATGGATTATCCAACTTTTACAAGCCAGGGAACAATGAATTATCCAGCTTTTACAAGGGAGAGATCAATGAATTATCCAGCTTTTACGAGTGAGGGTGGTGCATCACAGTATCCAGAGAGTATGAGTCAGGTTGATAGACAGAGACAAATGAATTTCTTGGGCTCAGCTGATATAAACGATGAAGAACTTATGGCTCTCACTGGTAGCCCTAAGAGACAGGATCTATCTACTGACCTCTTTACACTTATATTTCAAAGGAGAGGAAATAATTGGTAGCAATTTCATCCCAAACAAATCATTTTTTTTTTATAGAAATAGATTTAAAATTTATAGCAATAGATTTTATATCACCAGTGTGCTGAATGCTTTTTTGTAGACTGCAGTTTGAAGAAAGTAGACAGAACAAAAGTGTCATAGAAGAGTTTCTCGGAGAAGGAGAGGTGAGAATCAGGCGGCCTCTGGAGATGGTAGATCCTTGCACCCAAGGAAGAAGAATTCCACGTCTGGGAGCAGTTCCAGAAGAAGAAGAAGAAGAGGCAGATGTCAGATAAGATGAATATTGTTTAGTTTTCTCAGATATAAGTTTATGTTTATAGGTTTTGAATTTGGTTAGTTTGTATTTTGGCTTTGAGAATTCTCTTCTATGGTTTGTCAAAGGCTATATTCTCTCAAAACATTTTGCAAATTTTGGATATTTCTCCTCTGCTTGGAACAGAAAATGATGGATGGTTTTAACAGCTTTATTCATAATGATTATGCGAAACAATTTTTATAGGTTAACATTATTATATGTATTTGATATATATGATTATTAATATATTTGGGCCTTGGTCCTTTATTGATAAATTATAGTAATAGATTTAAAATTTATAGTCAAGAAACTTTTTAGTTATCTTTTATCATTTACAAAAATACAGTTGATTTTGTGATTCTTTAGTTAAGTTTATCATTTACAAGAACACATTTGGTTTTGTGATTTCTGAATGGAATCTAAAATAATCTAAAATAAGAACAAATTTGGTTTTGTGATTTCTGAAAGGAATCGAAAATAATCTCAAACTTCTTTTCAATAATTTGATTTTTGAGTTGAGATGTATTATTATATTAGTTTTTAGTTTTATTAGACTTGGTGCTAAGTCATTTTCATATTTAGACTATTATAAAACTTTTAAGTTTGATTAAGATTCAATAGTTTTGAGTTTTATTAATTTTATTTAAATTTAAAATTCTTTCTATAGTCTAGATTCTCAATTTCTTATCAAAATCATCTAATTATAAAGTTGATATATCATTTATTTGATTCTAGAATTTTTAAAATTATGCTTAGCATAATTTCAGCCTCAATACAATGGTATTTCACTAGACTCTTGGTACTAGTCTATGCTTATGTACATGTACATGTTCTATAAATATTCTTATAACTGAATAAGAGGTCTCATAACATGCATCACCATCCTTATGAAAGAAATAGATATAGTAATGATCACACCAACTTGAAACATCAATGAAAATCACCCCAAAGAAGTCTATCACATGTAGAATGAGGGAGTTGATTTACTCTCCATAGATGGTAATTAGCATCCTCAAGCATTCTAGAACCAACACAATAATTGCAAAAATATTCGTCTTTGTTGTTCTAATTTGATTCTTCTTTATCAACAACATTATGATCATCAACTTCATTGTTTACCATTGTTTACTATTAGCACCATTGTATTCCACAAGCATGAGATAACGTCTCTTTGAGGCATTCTTTCAAAGAATTCACAATGCCATGTCCGCGTTTTGTTATGTTGCAAATAATTTCACCATTTTTCATGCCCTTTTTCACTATTGCGAGTACACAAAATTCATCCTTGGACAAATATCTCAACATATTAACATCTAGCTTATGCTTGCAAAGGTAAATTTACTTCTCAAAAAGCTTGAGGCTGCTTCCTTACAAAATCCATTTAGCCCACATTCTGCAATAATTTAATTTCATTCATGGAGATTACTTCTCTTTGAGGTAGTTAGTCAAACAATTCACGTGTTGTATGTGTTTCTACATCTTACGTGCATGTATACAACACATTTCCAATTATAATACTTGACTTGAATATCTTCCAATATTCTTTAATGCATGTTCATAGCAATGCTTGGAGAGATGCTTTAATCCATACAAGATTGCCAACAAGATATAATTCTCCTTAATGCATCAATGTTTGGAATTACATGAGAATCTTTCTTGTTAATGCTTCTAGACCATCAGTGCCTTTAAACCGTCAAATTTAATTTCTCTCAAGACTTTAATATGGATTTGCTTGATAAATGGACACCAATTTGAAAATGGGCATTAGCATATAACTTTTACACAAAACATGATTTTGTTGTGAAACTTTGATGCATCTTTGTTGTCATTTCACATCTATTCTAGAATAGATTAATTTATCTAACTCCATAAATGAAGGGTTTTCTATTTAGTAGCAATTGCACCCCCAATAAGGTGCAAGGGTTATATTGATAGGAAGATACATATCCACGTAATATCTTGAAGAGCGAGGAGAAATGTTGATCACCCAAGTAACAATCTTCCAAAAAAACTATGATCAATGATATACAACTACAAACAACAAATCAAATGGACATTAGCACATTACTTTTTCCCAAAAAAGATTTTGTTGCACGAAACTTTCACATCATTGAGAATATAATTGTGACTCAAACTAAAAAATATAATTTCATTTTGGATGAATAAAATTAATTTAATGTTTTTTACAATTTAATTAATTAAAATTGATGTTTTAATATCTATGAAACCAATATGTGATTTGGCACGAAACTAGCTACATAAGACAAAATGGCATTAATATCATCCCTAAAAACTAGATTCATTAAATTATTCATACTTTTTTAAAATAATTTTTGTAACTCTTATCAATCTACATGTTCACTCTTGGGATGAAGCATAATACATACATGTTAGATTAGCTCAAAAATGAGTTTGACACAAAGTTTGAAAATTGAATAAGTAAAAAATAGGGGTAACAACTAGTTCTAACTGGTGACAAGGACTACAAAGATCTTAAATATTACTATGTCATTTAACATGGGCAATAGAGTCGTGGGGAAACAACAAAATAGACTAATTGCAAAAATTGAAAGCAAGCCAAAAATAAAACACACATAAAAAACCTATCTACAATATGTACAAGGTAGGTACTCCTACCTAAGGTGACTTCAAAATGGTCATACAAAGCCAGTAAGAGGAGCTGAGATAAATAGGCACATGTACAAAAAATAGAGGTGCATTTGCGTAAAATTTTCCAGCTCAATAGGTTGACCAAAATAAAATATATGAGATGAGAAAGGTTTTTGAACAATAGACTGAACAACCATATCTCACCACATTGGTACCACTGTGCATTTTGTTGGTCATGACTTTTGGCATCTTGTAAAGCATACCAAAATCCTTCTATACATCCTTTGAGTAATTTGGATTGGAAGAAGTCAAGCCACAAATTAGACAACCTTTGTATAAATAGCCAATAACAATAGATTTTATATCACTAGTGTGTTGAATGCTTTTTTGTAGACTATAGTTTGAGGAAAGTAGACAGAATAAAAGTGTCACGGAAGAGTTTCAAGTGTTCCAATGGTTCAAGCAGGTCTCAGAGAAGGAGAGAGGAGAATCAGGTGACATCTGGAGATGGTATATCCTTGCACCCAAGGAAGAAGAATTCCACGTCTGGGAGAAGTTCCAGAAGAAGAAGAAGCAGATGTCAGATAAGATGAATATTGTTTAGTTCTCTTCGATATAAGTTTATGTTTATAGGTTTTGAACTAGGGTAGTTTGTATTTTGGCTCCAGAGTTCTCTTCTATGGTTTGTTAAATGCTTTATCCTCCCAAGACATTTTGCAAATTTTGTACATTTCTCCTCTGCATGGAACAAAAAATGATGGATGGTTTTAAGAGCTTTATTTGCAATGATTTTGTGAGACAATCTTTCTAGGTTAACATTACTTCTTATTATTATTATATGTATTTGATATATATAATTATTAATATATTTTGGCTTAGGCCATTTATTGATAATCAAAAATAAAAATTATAGCAATAGATTTAAAATTTATAGCGAAGTAACTTTTTAGTTATGTTTATGATTTATCATTTACAAGAATACATTTGGTTGTGTGATTCTTTAGTTAAGTTTATCATTTACAAGAACACTAATTTCACCATTACAAGTATATCAAACTTAATAAATATTGAATTAAGAAAATATCATTATTACCAATAGAACTTCATACTAGCCTTTTGCATAATTTATATTCTAAATTATATAAATTACATCTACCCATCTGTAATCTAATCATCGTCATTGTCTATGAAGAAGAAAATTACATCTACACATTCTTTTATTACATTTATGCAAGCTTGGTAAGAACTAATAAGACTAAATAAAATCAATAGTTTGGAGTACATTGAATTTTATTGGATATCAAAACCAAATTCAAGTAAATAAATGTTATCAAATAAAATAATTAATTTAACATGAAAACAAATACATATAATAAAGAACAATTATTAATATTTTATTTTATATAATCTTTAATAAAAATATGAATAAATAAAATTAGACAATATTATATATAATCAATTTTCTTTATCTTAATAAAAAATAATATAATATTTATTCTTATATTTTATGTAAAATTAAATCAATGATTAAAATATTATATTAGTCTCTACAATTAGTAATAGAAAAAAAAACATACCTTGAAAAAATATATATGGTCTTCATTATTTCTACAAATAGAACTTAAGATATGGATGATCACACCATCGTTGATTTTTCTAAAAAAAACTGAATTTACTTGTCAAAAAGATTGTTTGCTTTCTTTTCTATTTTCAACTGCTTAAAAACAATTAATAAAAAAATAATTTATTCATAAATTATAAAAAAATCAACTCATAACTATGAAGTTGAGAAGTTTGAGAGTTGTTTCTATTTTATCATCTGTTTTTTAATAATCATTCTAAGATTTTTTTTTCAAGTATGAGAAATCTGCTTCATCTGTTTTATTGTATCGATCTTAAGATTCTCTTCTGTTAAGAGGCAGTATAAGTACAAGAAATCTGCTGCTTACACATTACCAGAGAACATCATGGATGAAAATGTTATAATGTTGTTGGAGATCATAAGAGAGCACTTTCCAGAAGCAGAAATTGAACAGTCACACCAAAATCCTCGGAATTTCAAGATTCGTGTTCCACAACCAGTGAATCAGATGCCCAGATATGGAGACCTGCGACGAGCTTTGGGAGATTCAAGAGCAAAACCAGCATGCCCAGGATGCCAGGAAAGGAATACAAGATTCAGATACTTCGACAACAATTCTTCCAGAGTTGTACAAGTAAGGTACACATGTATTTCTTGTAATAAAGACTTTACTTTAGGTGGTAAAAAATATACCAAAGAAGACAACTCGGCAATTGGTGGTGACCCAAATTTATCATCATCATCCACGAGGCCAAAACGAGCAAGAGAGGAACAGCTTCAATTAACAGACGTTGTTTCTGAAACAAAACGCAAGAGATGGGAAGATTTTGGAGGATTTCCTCATAGCAGAGCTTTAAGTTTTGATCATGGTTATTATAATTACCCACATATTCCTTCGACAAGAGAGTTGAGTTATCAAGAACAGCAGCAGCTGAGGCAAAGGAACTTAAGTTTGTTTGAACAATACAATAATCCTCCTCTTTCTACTTTTCCTCCTCTTCCTCCTCTTCCTCAGTTTCCTCGTCAACCTGCAACCACTGGAACACAATTGATTAATTACAGATTTTCTCCTGCTTCAGAGAATGTCAATGTTAATCCATTTTCTTCTTATATGCAGAATTCATTGATATCCCAGTTTACTATGCCTGGATCATCTTCTTCACCAGCTGTATCAAGGTTGTTTCATCAAGGTGGTGTTTCACAGATTAGCCAAGACTCGACAAATCAGCTTGAAAGAATGAGAATGGTGGGCTATTCAGATTTTCCAAGTCAGAGAACAGTTCAGATTGATAGACAAAGACAAATGCAGTATTCAAGTCAAGGTGAGAGACAAAGAGCAGTAGATTATCCAGCTCTTATAAGTCGGGTTGATAGAGATAGAGAAGGTTTATCTCAGATTGATAGACAGAGATCAATGGGTTATCCAGTTTTTATGAGTGAGGAAGCAATGAATTATCAAGCTTTTACAAGGCAGGGAGCAATGGATTATCCAAGTTTTACAAGCCAGGGAACAATGAATTATCCAGCTTTTACAAGGGAGAGATCAATGAATTATCCAGCTTTTACGAGTGAGGGTGGTGCATCACAGTATCCAGAGAGTATGAGTCAGGTTGATAGACACAGACAAATGAATTTCTTGTGCTCAGCTGATATACATGATGAAGAGCTTATGGCTCTCACCAGTAGCCCTAAGAGACAGGATCTATCTACTGACATTCTTACACTTCTTTCAAAGGAGAGGAAATAATTGGTAGCAATTTCATCCCAAACAAAACAATGTTTTTTATAGCAATAGATTTAAAATTTATAGCAATAGTTTTTATATCACCAGTGTGCTGAATGCTTTTTTGTAGACTGCAGTTTCCTCATATCACCAGTGTGCTGAATGCCTTTTTTAGACTGCAGTTTGAGGAAAGTAGACAGAATAGAAGTGTCACAGAAGAGTTTCAAGAGTTTTGAACTTGGAGAAGGAGAGTTTCCACGTCTGGGAGCAGTTCCAGAAGAAGAAGAAGAAGCGGCAGATGTCAGATAAGATGAATATTGTTTAGTTTTCTCAGATATAAGTTTATGTTTATATGTTTTGAACTTGGATAGTTTGTATTTTGGCTCGAGGGTTATCTTCTATGGTTTGTTAAAGGCTTTATTCTCTCAAAACATTTTGCAAATTTTGGATATTTCTCCTCTGCTTGAACAGAAAATGATGGATGGTGATGGATGGTTTTAACAACTTTATTTGCAATAATTTCTAGGTTAACATTACTTATTATTATATATATGTATTTGATATATATAATTATTAATATATTTTAGTTTTGGTTTTTTATTGATAAAATAAATAAAAATTATAGCAATAGATTTAAAATTTATAGTGAATAAATTTTTTAGTTAAGTTTATCATTTATCATTTACAAGAATACATTTGGTTTTGTGATTTTTTAGTTAAGTTTATCATTTACAAGAACACATTTGGTTTTGTGATATAGAATTCAAAATAATCCAAAACTTCTTTTCATTTAATTTGATTTTTGAGTTGAGATGTATTATTATATTATTTTTTAGTTTTATTAGACTTGATGCTAAGTCATTTTCATATTTAGACTATTTTAAATTTTTTAAGTTTGATTAAGATTCAATGGTTTTTAGTTTTATTGATTTTATTTAAATTTAAAGTTCTTTCTATAGTCTAGATTCTCAATTTCTTATCAAAATCATCTTATTATAAAGTTGATATATTATTTATTTGATTCTAGAATTTTTTAAATTATGCTTAGTCTAATTTCAACCTCAATACTATGGTATTTCAGTAGACTCTTGGTCCTACTCTATGCTTATGTACATGTCCATGTTCTATAAATATTCTTATAACTGAATAAGAGGTCTCATAACATGCAAGTCTCATACATGTGTCGCCATCCTTATGAAAGAAATAGATATAGTAATGATCACACCAACTTGAAACGTCAATGAAAACTACTCTAAAGAAGTCTATCACGTGTCGAATGAGGGAGTTGATTTACTCTCCATAGATGGTAATTAGCATCCCCAAGCATTCTAGAACCAACACAATAATTGCAAAAATATTCATCTTTGTTGAATTGTAATTTGATTGTTCTTTATCAACACCATTCTAATCATCAACTTCATTGTTTACCATAGTTTACTATTAGCACCATTGTATTCCACAAGCATGAGATAATGTCTCTTTGAGGCATTCTTTCAAAGAATTCACAATGCCATGTCCATGTTTTGTTATGCTATGAACAATTTCACCATTTTTCATGCTCATTTCCACTGTTGCGAGTACACAAAATTCATCCTTGGACAAATATCTCAACATAGTAACATCTAGCTTATGCTTGCAAAGGTAAATTTACTTCTCAAGAAGCTTGAGGCAGCTTCCTTACAAAATCCATTCAGCCCACATTCTACAATAATTTTATTTCATTCCTGGAGATGACATCTCTTTGAGGTAGTTGGTCAAACAATTCACATGTTGTATGTGTTTCTACGCCTTGCATGCATGTACACAATACATTTCCAATTATAATACTAGACTTGAATATCTGCCAATATGCTTTAATGCATGTTCATAGCAATGCTTGGAGAGATGCTTTAATCCATACAAGATTGCCAACAAGATATAATTTCCCTTAATGCATCAATGTTTGGAATTACATGAGAATCTTTCTTGTTAATGCTTCTAGACCATCAGTTCCTTTAAACCATCAAAGTCAATTTCTCTCAAGACTTTAATAGGGATTTTCCTAATAAATCCACCAATTTGAAAATGGGCATTAGCATATAACTTTTCCACAAAACAAGATTTTTTTGTGAAACTTTGTCACGTCATTTTGTTGTCATTTAACATCTATTCTCATTAACATGAATAGATTACTTTATCTAACTCCATAAACAAAGGGTTTTCTATTTACTAGCAATTGTACTGCCAATAAGGTGCAATGGTTATGCTAATAGGAATATGTATCCAAGTAATATCTTGAAGGGCGAGGAGAAATGTTGATCACCCAGGTAACAATCTTCCAAAAAAAAATATGATCAATGATATACAACTACAAACAACAAATCAAATTCACACAACCTAAAATAAATTTTGTAGTACTTAAATGATAAAAGTATAATAAAGTATTAGCAAATATGATATACACCTACTACTAAAATGTATGAAATATTGAGAGATTTTCTTTTGCGAGTGTGATGAGACAAACTAAAGTTTCTTTGACAAGATTTTTGCATAAAAGCATCCTAAACATTAGATGTTCTAGGAAACCAAACATAAAAAACCAAACAAAGTTGTGTGATAATGTTAAACAAGAAAAAATATTTTAATAAAGATTGCATAATAGTAGAAACTTCTACATTAAAGACTATTCAGAATAGGAAAATGTTCGGATTATAGTGGAGCTTCTTTTAGCATTAATGCCATTATTAGATATGGCACTATATCAGCTAAAAGAGTAAATTTAGGCACCAAACATATGTCCTTGTGATGAAACAAAGTCTTCTCATGTGTAAATGAAAGGAAAATATTCAAATATAGAGAATAAAAATAGTAGACAAATTTGTTCTTCCAACTATGTTACTAATTTCAACAACATTTATTAGCAGTAGCAAGTCTAAATGGATGTATATGAATAAAATGTATCTTCGTGTTCTAGAGGAAAATGGTCAATTAGATCATTTCTCCAAGGCTAACAATGATGATTATCCCAAAACATCTGGTGTTTGCAATAACAATCCTAATAACCTAACAAGTGGATAAAATCTTTGTGGTATTTATCTAGTGCATCTCAAAAGTGAGCATTATGTTGCTATGTTTGCAATTAGGGATTCATTAACTTTTAAAAAAAAGTAAGGGAAAAAGAATATTTTGTATTGTTTGATAACATTATGCAATGTGTACAACATGTGAATTTATCATTAAACATAATTCAAATATTTTTTGTATTTGGTGGTGTTTGTTAAGTCTCCACTTCCATAGTAATAAATTATCATTAAATGGTTAGGTTTTCTCTACATTTGAGAGGGATACCTCCCTTGTATGAATTGTATAATGGAGGTACATATAAATTCTTGGCTATCTTAATTACAAAAGGACATAAAAAGAGTTATAAAAAAGAGTATAAACTTGGAAACTTCGATGACAAAAGCAACCTTACATGTGTCATTAATAGAAAAGTAAAGATTCAAATATTTCTTTCTTATCCTACCAGTATTTTACAGCTCCATTCAACAAAATTCTTAGAGGCCCTAAAATGCTTCTCCCTATTAAAGAAATTATTTTAGTAGTCATGACTAGATTCTTTCCAAATAATAAAATAACAAAGATACGATATAACAATCATTAATGTTTTTCTCTTTTCTTCTCAATAATGTTTGGCATGTGTAAAAATGAGATAGTCTTCTATGTTCTTTTTGGGATAACAGTTGAACCAAATACATTTCATTATAATATTATATGCTATGCATGTTCGTTGTTAAAAATAGAGAGTGCTTCTAATCCTTAAAGCTTAAAGTGAAAAGTTGAACAAGTAATGAGAGATGTGTGTGAATGTAATTGTTCCAACTAATTATTTACCTTTTGGACATCATATTCTATGCCTCCATATATCTAGAAATATTAATTCTTTTCCTATACCATTAACAAGCAACTATCAAAGGATCATTTTTAAATCTATTAGCATATTGTTGCATATTTTCATCCATAGTGAGGATAAGAACTTTGACCATAATCATTAATTGACTCTATGTTTGTATTTTAATCAACACACAACACTATGGTAACCAATGCATATTGATCAACAACATCACCTGTGCTTGACTCAGTAATATGAAGATAAATAAAATATTCTCATCAGCCTTAGGGATCACATTTCCTAATCCTACTCCAAGATTAAAAAAAAAGAAAAGATCTCTTTCACATATTACAAGTGATAGTACATATAGGATGTTATGCAACATAGGGAAAAAATTACCTTTTTCTGATAGTATTGGTGCAGGAATGACTACTAGACTTGAATCTACATCATATGTTACAATAGTTTGTGTGTATAACAATGATAAAAATAACAAATATATTAGTCTAATAATAGATCATTTGTGAAAAAGAAGAAACTATTGATTTGAAAGAAGAAAATAAATGTAGTACAATACATATTTGTAATGAAAGAGAAAGAAAAAAATCAAACAAGAAGAAAAAGCATATCGCCCTCTTCATCTCTATTCTAGTAGAATCTGCAAACGGCAGACATCTTTTCTCAAACACGGGGAAATGCACGTTGTGAGAAAAATGAATATCTCAAACAACACTTTCATCCACAAATGAGATTATAGAGACCAAATCACACAAATTGGGGCTTCATACTTGTTCCTAAAGGTTGTTGATACGATAATTGCCACGACATTGCTAACTATGACTTAGAAGCCCTAAATCGCTAAAAAGGATATAATGAATGCCTTTGATTTTCTCATTTGTATACCTAGACATAATCATGACCGACAAGGGATAAAATTCACCTATGCCAAACCCTAGCCAAAATTTAAAGAAATAGAGGCTTGTCATCACATATTTGGTCATGTTGCCAAATGATAATCCTAAAGCTATGAATGCCACCACCATTAAGAATAGGGTTAGTGTGTAAAATTATTATGCATATAATAATTACATAAAATATATCATTACAAATCCTAAATCCTAGGGAAAATAAACACAAACCTTAATTACCTCCTTGATCCCATCAACAACCGTCATAGCAACAAAATCAACAACTCACACCCTTGCAACAACAATAGGATCAAAAGCACCTGGCTTGCAATCCCCATCCTCTACAACATAGCAACAGTGGACTGATGCTTTTGTTTCATTGGCTCAAACATTGACATCATATTTAATTATGTACATCTAATTCACTGCCTCTACATCTTTGACTGCCTCCACCTCTACCTCTGCCTCTAGCGTTGGGTATTGGCTAAATCATAAACTAAAATGTAAAACATATTGTATGCACTCTAAAATGGTCGCCTAGACTTTGGGCCCCATTTATTCAATTTATAAACCCTGAATCATTTTTATCAATAATCAATATTTTCAGCATTATCAATTTCTTGATCAAATCTTAATTTTGATCATATATTGGATTTTTATCCTTGGGCTAACCATTTATCCTAAGTCCTTATTTGATTAAAAGGAATATTTCCTCCCCTTTTAATTAAATAAAAAGCCCCACTTTTCCTCTTATCCTAAGTTGCACAAATAAAGCATTATTCATATTTTATAAAAAGGGAAAAAGCACTTTTTGTCTTACATGAGGCTCAAAAGTCAACACTTCACTCTCATTGGAGGATACTTGTGCACATGGATTGCTCTTCTTTCAAGCTCCACCGCTGATTAAGATCTTTTGCCTCTTAATCTCAATGGTCCATTTCTTTGCATTTCTTATAAAAGGAGAGCTCTCTCCTTCATTTGCATATCCACTTGTTTTATGCTATTGTTATGCTGCAGGTTTTAGGTGCATTTGGAGTTTGAAGACATTGAAGACTTGTTGCATTTCATTGTAGTTGCATATTTCCTTTCTTAGTTGCATGATAATGGCATCCTTAGCTTAGTTTCCTTTCAAGCTTTAGAATAACTCACATAGCTTAATTAGGGGATTTGTAATCCATTGCTATTTCCTTTCATAGTTGCATTGTATTTTCATTTGATAGATTAGTCTTGCACATTCATACTAGTTGCATTTACTTTGCATTTTTCATTTAAATTCTTGGGGATATTGGCACTCTTACCCTTGTCTTCACTTGAATCTCTCATTGCATGGTTGACTAGCAAGGTCACATTCTTGTAGCTCTAGCTGAGAGCAAAACTCATAAGTCCTTTGCAACTCCATGCATAGAGAGCTATGAGCCGCTTTGTGAGGCCTCATTCTTGAGCAACCTTGCATGTAATGGTTCATAGAAGTGCACCATTTTAGTGTGTACATTTCTGGCGCCCACCGTGGGGTAGAGTAGATAGCTTTGTCCTTTCATTTGATGCATTTTTCGTCATTTTCAGATTAATTTTTGAAAAAATCTATGTTTTCTAGTTTTCTGTCTCAGATTATCGCGCGACACTTCTCAGAAGTATCGCACGATATACTTTCTGTCTTAGCGCGATAGTTCACACGGAAAAAGTATCACACGCCTATATTGAAGTCCATCGCCTGGCATCGAGCGAAGTATCACCTGGCATTGTGCGAAGTATCACGCGACTGAGAAATATCGCGCGACTGAGAAGTATCGCCCGACTATAGGAAATTGTATCGCGCGATACTGTTGAAGTCTGAGAAATATCGCCTGGTCTGGAAAAGACTTGCGTTTTTAGTTTTCTTGTCCGAATTTGATTATTTTAGCTTGTTGTTTTGTTTTGCTGTGTTTAAATAGGTCTAACCCGCATCTTCTAGCTTAAATCTAGCAGTTTATTGCATGTTTACATTTGAATTTTTTATTTTGCTAACTTTGTGGGTCTAACAAGTTGTGTTTGTAGGTGCTCTCATTTGCTTGAAAATTGCTAAAAATGCATGTCAAAGAGGGCTACTAACAGTTTTTGCAGGGCTGCCCAAGCATAAAAATAAAAATAAAAATTTATTTCTTGCTTGTTATTTACTTTCCTTTCAATTGTGGCATTCACTAATTGTATTAGGAATCTTAATACCTTGTGAAAGGGATCTTGAGGTGGTAGGAGAAGTATGCTCTTCACCTTTAGGTGAATCAGAAAATCTTGACCCATCTTAAAGTTTTGGAAGCAAGGGAGTAATTGAATCTCTTTGCTTGGTGTGCTTGGGAGAGATTTTTGAGATAGGAGAGTATGCTTTTCACCCTTGTGGTGAATCAAAAACCTTGAACCTCAAGAGTTGATCCATTTTGTTTAGTTTAGGAATCTTTTAGCGGGCTTGCTCTTGAGCAATCAAGAGGAACGACTCAAGTGGGGACAACCTTGTCATCATTTTCCTTAGTGGCAAGTGATTCCAACTCACTATAATCTCAAGGCTATCAAGAACACCAAAAACCTTGATAGACATAACACTTGTCTTCGTTTGATGTGAGTAGCTCATGGGATTGCAACCATGGGGAAAACATTGAACAAGAATGCTTAAGGTACTCTTGAGGCCGCAAGGTCCTAGTCCTTTATGAGGAGCAAGAGGGGTGTTGTGAACGAAAATCCTTATTAAGAACCATTAGATAGAAGCCACCTTCTTTTAGCCGCTTATCTTCTTAGTGCAAGGATTGATCCAAGTGGTTTACCCGGATCACCTTAAGATACTCACCATATGTGTCCCTTTGGTCATGTCATTTGACATTTCCATGACAAAGCCAACATCTCTTGTGGGTAACCACTTGGTGTGAGGCGAGGGGACATCACGTTGTGGGCTAAGTTGGTAAGTATTGAGCCTTGAACTTCTAGGATAGATTTGCTTGAAGTGTTTTCGATTGTGTGATACCAGTGCAAACGTTCTTACATACAAACAATCGGTAGCATTCATAGGGTGTTGTTTCAATTTTGATATCACAAGTGTTTGTCTTGGCAAGGTTGCTTTTGCCCTTGTTTCAAGTGTTTGAGACCATATTTTGATCCCTTGCTATTTGCAAACCTGCCGAAATTCTGCTGATATTGTGACTGAAATCGAAAACATCAACCCTCAGACTGGAAATTTTGACCAAACAAACCCAAAAATGAAAATTTCACACAATTCTGGTCAAGAGTTAAATAATTCTGAAACAGTATCGCGCCCTGTAAGGCGAAGTATCGTGCGATACTTTGCGCATGCTAGAAATATCGCCCCCTTTGAAGAGAAATATCGCGCGATAGTTCACCCCTGACGGACTATCGCCCGGCCTGCCTGGAGTATATCGCCCGCCAGTATTAAGAAGTATCGCCTAGCTTCGGGTGAAGTATCGCGCGGGTATAGGTTTATCGCCCCAATAGCCTGGAGTATATCGCCTGGTTTATTTTTGCCATGCTTAAATTTTGGTCAGTTTCAGTTGCTGTCAATCAGGCTAGGTCTTAGAGCAAGCTTCTCACCCTGACGTTTGAGATCTGTCTTGGCTCCAAATTTCTGGTTTTTAGTCCTCCGGGATAGCATCATTTGATTTACGAAATCACTTTGGAATAATTGTCAAATTAGAAAGCCATTCTTGGTGCCAAGGTTCATCTTTAAAATTGTTAGCTACATTTCGAAAAAAATTTAGTACTCTTATTGTCCAAATCACTTTCATTTTTCATCTCAATTTCAATTATCTTTTGGCCTAGTCCAACCTCCTGATTCAAAAGTGAAAGGGTAGTCACCCTTTGATTTGAAGCACATCTTTGACAGTGTTGGTAAAGCCCTCTTTTTTTTCTTTTCATTTCTCTTTGGACAATAGAGGACTTCGATTATCCTAGTTTGGTGTTGACACTTTGAAAGGTCACCTTATCATTGAGAGTATCTCTCTTTCATGTCAGTTACGACAAGGTACCAAGTTAATCAAAGGAAGCGACCCCCTGTTGCCTTTAGCCAGTTACCACCCGTCAAGACTCGTCGACAACCTAAGGGAAAAGGACCCCTTTTTGACCAATCTCCTAAGAGTGAATCTGAGGTTTGTTTTAATCCGGGAGCTAATCCTAGTGAAGTGAGCACCTCTTTTGTACCACTTTCATCAAGTATGGACATGAGTTACACTTTCACCCGACAACAAAGAGAAGCCATGAATCAAACTCTTGAGGATATCTTCCAACGACACAGGAGAGAGTATGGTGGTTCTTCTCATGGTAGTCCACCCGGGTCACCTCCTAAAAATGCGAGGTATTTTGATGCTCATCAACGAGCCGAAAGATAGCATAAGCAAGCTCACTCAAATTCAGGGTCACAACACAAAGACCAGAACAACGAATCTAGTGATCACCACATCAACGCAGCTAATGCAATGAGGCATTCGAGACAAACCTCCCCACTTAAAGACACCTCTCAATATGCAAATACAAGATTGAGAAGCATTGAGAGAGAGAAGCAAGCCTACTTAGATGAACAGGCTGCTAAAAAGGAAAAATTCTGACTAGAGGAAGAGGAACGTGCATTGTTGGATATACAGAAAAGAGTCGCCCAAGAAGAAGAAGATAGACTCTATGCACAACAACTCCAAAGTCGATTTAACGGAAGGGGAGCCAATAGTGGGACCAACTCACCCCCATCTACCCCTTCCCCTAGCCCTCGAAGAAGATCAAAGACACCCTCACGATCCCCAAATCCTAGAGGAAGAAGGGCTTCAAGATATGACCATCATAGGAGACAGTCGTCTCATAGACATTCAAAGAAACCCTCCCAACGAGCACATCATGGCTCACAACATGGAGGTAGTTATGCTAAATTTGATCATATGGACTTCATGACTATGCAACAAGAACCATCCTTTCAAGCCTATGTGGAGCAATATGTGGAACAAAACAAAGACCAATTCTTGGAAAGTCTTATCAACAAAGGCGCTAAAGTTCCATATAATTTTGATGTTCACCAAAAAATCAAGAAACAGAATCCTTCAACTGATGAGGTGATCTTACAAATGCAAAAGGATATAGACGGGATAAAGGCTCCCAAGAGCACATTTCATTTGGATTCCATATGTCCTAACCCCATTGACAAAAGTGTGGTGATGGTAGAATTCCCTAAGAAAGTTGAATTCCCAACATACGACAAATATGATGGCACTGGTGACCCTCACGACCATGTTCGACAGTTCTACATAATGAGCTTTTCCTTTCACCATGAAGACTCCTACTTGCTGAGATTATTCCCAAGGAGTTTAAAAGGTCAAGCCATGGAGTGGTTCACCAACCTTTCCCCTCCAGTAAAGACATTTAAAGAACTTGTCCAAAGATTTGTTCAGCATTTTGCTTACAACTTATCGAGGTCAGTCACAATGCTTGATTTGTGTAAACTTAAACAAAATCAAGGGGAATCTTTTGTCACATTTTTACAACGATGGAGGCGATTGTGTTCAAAATACCCAAGGACAATCCCTGAAGAGGAAAGAATTGATATCATTGTGAGCAATCTAATACCAGAACTCAAATATGAAGTCAAGAAAATCCCATTTAATTCCTTTGATACTATGGTAGAGGTGGCATGTCGCATTGAGGATGTCCTAAAAGAACAAGGAATTTTGGCTAAACCAACAAATAACAACAATAGCCAAAATAACAATACTAATGGTAACAAGGACAAAAAGAACTCCTATTGGAACAAAAACAAGCAAGTGGTCAACGACGGAGTTGTTGACTCATCCCAAGTCAAAAATGAAGGAGTTCTTAACCTCTCTCATGCAGTTCAAGCTATGAAACTGCAAACGTCTTCAACACAACAAGACAAACCTAAGTATCAAAGGAGATCTAAAACGGAGAAAAGACAATTTACTAAATTGGGAGAATCTTATGCAGATATTTTCAAGACATTAGTTGCTCATAATTTGGCGCACCCACAAGATCCTACAAAACATCTAATACCGGATCCTTTACCTCATTGGTGGGATGCTAAAGCTTTTTGCGTTTTCCATAATGGGATTGGACACGACATAGAAAATTGTTTTAAACTCAAGCATCTTGTCCAAGACCTTATTGAAAAAGGACAATTACAAGTGGATGGGTTAACCACTAATGCAGACCATAAAGCCTTTAAAGAGCCCTTGCCTAAATATGAAAAAGGAGAAAATTCTAGCAACACGAATGGCAAGGCGGCTATTAACTATACATACACACATGCTGACAATGTGATTAACATGCTTGAAGTGGCTGACGATAACATCAACATGGTGAGAAAGAAAGATCCTTATGGACATAATGTGGACTCAACTCCTATGACTAATGAAAGACCCGCTGTGGTGATAAGAGGTCCTCACTCACAAAGAATGCCCCAGTCCCTCAATGCTGTCACTAGGGGTCAGGCCCAAGCACCCATTATCATTAAAGGTCCTAGCACTAGCAAGTCTAAACAGCCCGTGTCCAAAGGTGCTCTTCCCAAGTCTGCCATTGGTCCTAATTCCAATTATAATCTTATTGACCAGCTACAACGTACACCCACGCAGATTTCCATTTTTGAGCTTTTAGAATTGTCTCCTAAGCATAAGCGCGTCCTTGAGGATGCTTTGCGAGCAGCCAATGTCCCTAACAACTTAGATATTGACCAATTCTAAAACATGGTCAACCATTTGGCTAGCCCTCATTACCTCACCTTCTCAGAAGAAGATGACAAATCCATTAGTCACCCACATAATTTGGCCTTACACATCGAAGTCATGATTCATAAAACCCGTGTTAGGCGTGTACTGATAGATGGGGGTGCGGGGCTCAATATTTGTACCCTGAGTTTGCTGCTAGCTCTATGATATTCCGAGAACATCATTGACACAAAGAAAAGGATCACAATCAAAGCATATGACGAGGCAGAAAGAAGTTCTAAGGGATTGGCCGTTTTACCTATTCGCATTGGTCCCGTAGAAAAAGATATATTATTCCAAATTGTTGATGTTGGACCTCTAGCCTACAACATTTTGCTAGGTAGGCCATGGATTCACGAAATGCAGGCAGTCCCATCAACATATCACCAGTGTGTTAAGTTTCCCCATAATGGTGTAGAAATTTGCATCCCTGGAGATAGTGCTCTATCAGTTAATAACATTTCTGCGGGATCACATGTGCCTTTGAATAGGGAAGCTGACAGTCCTAGTAGTTCACTTGAACAATGCAAGCAGAAATTCAAGACCATGGATCTTGGGATGGGAGATTATAAGATTGATTCTTTTACAAAAATGCCAATCTCTCCTAGGTCTTATGGGAGACCATCACCAAATACAAAACCTTCGTCATCGGCAATGACATTATTTGGGAAATTTGTTGAGTCTTCGGTCCCCATTCAAGAGGAGAAAGAGGAAGTTGCTATCAGGAACTGGATCTATCACGAAGAGAAATACAAATATAACGAGAATTTTGCTCCTTCACCTAAAACTTATGGGAAAGGGTATACACTGGTTAAAAATATGGGATATCCGGGATATGGTCCCCTTAGTCATAGGCTAGATGCTAAAGCTGAGCCTCTTGATCATGCTCTCTTCGGACGAAAGAACAAGTCCACGATTGGCTTAGGTTTTGAGAATAAGAAGAAGAAAGGTGTCCCTGTCCCAGCTGCGATGGACAGTGATAGTGATGTAGATTATACGCCTGATCTCTCCAATCAACAAGATGTGTCTGATGATTGGGTACCCTCAACGAATCTCCTTTGGGGAGATTCCATAGATTTGATGCTTGATAGTCCTACTATCCTAGCTGCGATAGATAGTGACTGTGTGACTGCTAAATCGACAAAGGAAAGTGTTACTGTCCTAGCTGCGACGGATAGTACCAATACTAGCACTAGAGAGGGGGAAACCCTTCCTAACCTTGAGGCTTCTACATCACGAGGCCTAAATGATGACTCAGAGATAGACTCCCATGAATATGAATGGGATTAGCTTTCAGATGCAACAATTGATCTGGACGTGGATATTATCCATACCTATAGTACCCAACCCGATGCGACTAACGATCCTAGTGTCGGACTAGAGGATTGTCCTCCTCAAATCGCCTTAGTGGACGACGCTTTGTTTGATAGGATAAGTCCTAATTCGGGTATCTTAGGAGAAGACTTGATGAACTCCGATTATATGGTCACCAGAGATGACACCTTTCGCATAAACAACATTGAACCAGTCATCGATCTACCCCTTGTTCACTTCAACCTAATTGACTGGTCTCAGCGCCATCAAGAGCCCACATTCCTCACATTTCACAATGATTACAAAATTGCCTGCTATCTGAACGCTCTTGAACCCGTGGCTTCTTCCACCAGTGAACCAACAACCAGCATGACAGAGCCTGATATTAAGTACCTCAGTCTCAAAACAAAAGAGAAAAAGAAAAATAGGTCTGATGGCGAAAACCACTTTGTGGCGGTGTCAGAACCAAAAATAGTAAAAAGAAATGACGCATCCGAAGGTGAAAACCTCTTTGAGGCACCTAAGGATGGAGTACTTAATAACTTGCCGAGTTATTTCCAGGATAGATCATCAATATTGATTGAACCAACAAAGCCAGTCAATTTAAACATAGAAGAAAATCCTCAGATAGTCCATCTTGCTCAGTCTTTATCAGAGGAAGAGACCAAGGCATATGTACAATTTTTACAAAAAAAGAAAATTAATTTTGCATGGACCTACTCAGACATGCCAGGGCTTGACACGAATCTCATAATGCATCACTTATCCATAGCTCCAGGAGTCAAGCCAGTAAAACAGAGATTAAGAAAAATGCATCCCCATGTAGCTCTACTTGTCAAAGGAGAATTAGAAAAACTTTTGAGAGCTGGATTTATTAGAGCCATCGATTATGCAGAATGGATCTCAAACATAGTACCTGTCTCAAAACATGATGGGTCCATTCGTGTCTGCACAGATTTTAGAGATTTAAACAAAGCATGCCCAAAAGATGATTTTCCACTTCCAAACATTGACATGATAGTGGACATGACGGCGGGCTATGACATATACTCTCTAATGGATGGTTTCTCAAGGTATAATCAAATCAAAATAGCTCCTGAAGACCAAGAAAAAATAGCATTCACATGTGCATGGGGAACCTATTGCTGGAACGTCATGCCATTCGGGTTAAAGAATGCAGGAGCAACCTACCAAAGAGCTATGACGACTATCTTTCATGATATGATGCACAAAAATATGGAAGATTATGTGGATGATACCTTGGCAAAATCAAGAAAAAGGGACACACACCTCAATGATCTGGAAGTAATTCTAGATCGTATGGAACAATTTCAACTCAGATTGAATCCAAAGAAGTGCGCATTTGGCATCACCTCAGGCAAACTTTTAGGATTCATAATATCAGCAAAAGGTATCGAGGTTGACCCCGAAAAGGTCCAAGCAATCCTAGATATGCCACCTCCTCAGAATATCAGCCAAATGAGAAGTCTTCAGGGACGTCTTCAATCAATTAGGAGGTTTATTTCTCAGCTTGCAGATAGAGCGCAACCCTTCAACAAGACATTGCATAAGGGTGCTTCTTGTGTTTGGAACGAGGATTGTCAAAAGAGCCTAGATCAGATCAAACAATACTTGGCCAATCCTCCGATCCTAATGCCTCCTATTCCAGGGAAACCATTGATCCTATATATTTCAGCTATAGACACTTCCTTGGGGGCATTATTGGCTCAATTAGATGATACTGGGAAAGAACGGGCCATCTACTATATCAGCCGTACTCTGGTCTCCTATGAGATCAATTACAATAATATTGAGAAGTCTTGTCTCGCGGTGGTGTTTGCTTCTCAAAAGTTTCACCACTACATGCTTGCTCATACCATACATTTGGTTGCCAAAATTGATCCCCTTAAATACTTGCTTAGTAAGGCTGCCCTGACGGGTAGACTTGCTAAATGGATGATGGTCCTCACTGAATTTGACATAGAGTACGTTGAAAGGAAGACAATAAAAGGGCAAGCTATTGCCGACCAATTAGCTGATTTTCCAATCCAGGATAGTATGCCAGTCCAAGTGGAATTCCCAGACGAACACATCTTGTATACAACTACTCGCACTTGGACAATGTTCTTTGATGGTTCCCGCATGCAAAATGGATCAGGTGCTGGAGTGTTATTTGTTTCTCCACATGGGTACAACATTCTGAAGTCTTACAAACTATTATTCCCATGTACCAATAATATTGCAGAATATGAAGCTTTAACTAATGGCTTGAGAATGGCTATAGAATGGAACATCACAGAATTACATGTCTTTGGGGATTCCCAGTTAATCATCAACCAAGTCAATGAAGAGTATCAAACCAAGGATGACAAATTGATACCCTATAAAAAGATGGTTGATTCTTTGAGACGCTATTTCACCTTTGTGACGTTTCAACAAATCCCTAGGACAGAGAACAAAGATGTAGATGCCATGGCCACATTAGCTTCACTTCTTCAGTTGGAGACACATGAATCCAGATTTGAATTCCTGGTGGAAGAGCTACACCATCCCATCTTTGACTCGTCTGAAAGCCATGTCATTTGTGCCATTATCACACATGAGTCTTCCTGATATGGTGCTATCTATTCATATCTTCGTGATGGCATCATCCCTGACACATTCACCCGCTCCAAACACCGAAACCTCATCCATAACACCTCTCGCCACACCCTCATCTTTGGTGATTTATATAGGAGGGGTTTAGATGGGACGCTCCTTAGGTGCTTGGAAAAGGAGGAATCCAACCAAGCGTTAGCTGACATCCACGAGGGCATTTGTGGTGGACATTCTAATGGTCTTGCCATGGCCCGAAGGTTGCTTAGGGCAGGATATTATTGGCCCACAATGCAGATAGATGCAATCACCTTTGCTAAGTCATGTGAAAAATGTCAGAAACACGGCAACCTGATTCATGCTCCAGGTAGGGAGCTGATTCCTTCTGTTTCTCATTGGCCATTTCAGCGCTGGGCCTTTGATCTGGTTGGGCAGATTCATCCCAACTCATCAGGTGGACACAAGTTCATTATTACTGCCACTGACTACTTCACAAAATGGGTGGAGGCTGTACCACTTTCTGTTGCTTCAGGAAGAACCATTTCTTTGTTCATCTTGAATCATATCATTTGCCGATTTGGAGTGCCTTCTGAGATCATTACTGATAATGGAGGTCAATTTAAGAATAAGGACCTAAAGCACCTATGCAAAAAGTTTAAAATCAAGCAACATTGGTCCTCCATCTATTTTCCACAGGGAAACGGACAAGCAGAAGCTTCTAACAAAACCATTCTTAAGATTCTTCATAGAACAGTGCACAAGAATGGTAGGGATTGGCACTTACAAATCAATCCAGCACTATGGGCTTATAGAACAAGCATTCGCACACCTACAGGAGCCACTCCTTTCTCTCTCACCTATGGTGCTGAAGCAATATTGCCTCTAGAAGTTGAGATACCATCCCTTAGAGTCTCACTCAAAGGTTTGATTACAGATGAGGATTACTGCGCCATGAGGTTACAGGACTTAGAACTTCTAGATGAGAAGCGTAAGGCTTCCTTTAATCATATGAGAGTGTATCAGAAGCGTATGTCCAAGGCATTCAACAAGAAGGTTCACCCTAGAGAATTTCAAATAGGTGATCTTGTTTTGCGAGAGAACCCTAAGAACCAACAAAACAGAGAGCAAAAGGGCAAGTTTGAACCTAACTGGCTTGGACCATATGTCATCACAGCTGCTTTTGGTACTGGTGCGTATTTACTATCAGATCCTGATGGAGAACAGCTCCCTGATCCCATCAACATTGTGCACCTCAAGAAGTTCTATCCTTGATGCCCGTTCTGTCTGGGGGCATCCTTTGTACATATCTTATTGATCCTGAAAAAATTTCAAAAAAATTGATATATGATGCTGAAAAAATCCTAAAAAGCATATAAAGTCCTGAAAAAATACAAAAAAATCAAAATATTCAAAAAATCAAAAAAAAATAGAAAAAGTGCCTTGGTGAAAACCTAGCAATAGGCGCCTTGGTAGCAAAAATCCAAAAAAAAAATTAATTCCAAGTGGTGAAAACCTGGCAACAGGCGCTACTTGAGGCCTTTGCACCCCTATTTGTTAGCATGCGTCCTCGACCCTTAGCCACTTTCCATCATGCCTTGACCTTATTTGGCCTAATCTGGAATTGGTCTTTGTCTTTGTCTAGGGGGCATAACTGTTAGCATTGGTCTTTTAGGTGCGTTTGTCTCTTGGGGCATTTCACAACAGGTGTTTTTCAACACCACCCCAAACAGTGTTTTTCAACACTACCCTTGCGTCGAGTGTTTCTTAACACTTATTAGATGTCTTGCCTATAGTCCAAGTATGATGCGATAATGCTCATGTGCAGATGCGATACTTAGAATTTGACTCTATGACCAACACACACGCACTTAAACAATCAACTCGCTAACGATATGATGACTTTATTTTTCTTTGTGTGCTGTCTATGAGGATTTCTTTGATGAGTGATCTCTCCCTGAGAAGTTTTCGATGATGCATAGCTAGAAGACTGAGGGAATGAGAACATGTTTTCTTTCTTTATCTGCTTGTGGGTATATTTTGTTGATCCTAACTGTCATGAGCATTTATGCTGGTCCTACTTGACACTATGGATTGACAAGGTATTATCCTTGACTATTTTGCGAGTGCATGCTTCTAGCTATCCTGATTTTCATGTGTCTTGATACAAGCATAATCTCGCCATATCAAACTTAGGTGATCTCACTGCATTAGTCCTCTTGACCTATATGTCTTTGATGCCTAGGTGAGATTTCCATATTTCTATCTGATAAAGATCATATTCATATCCACATAGTTATGCTAGTGTGCATTGTATGATCTTACGACGCTACCAATAACGCTCGATGATGATAATTAGATGTCTATAAGCGTTGTGACCTTGCAAGTCAACCCCTTTCATAGTAGCTTGCATTTCTAGGTTCATGTTAGTTTAGTTTCTGCACCTTTCATATGGAGAGAGCTCTTTTTTTTTATCATCTACGTACTAGTTGGTCAACTGTGCTCATTTTCTGATTCTTCTTGATCATATCTTTCATTTCTGGTCTTTCATATCACATCATTTTCTATCCATTTTTGGACTCAAAACTGAAATCAGAGTCGCGTTGACTAACCATTTGAGGCATAATTCTTCAATCTTTGATGGACTTTCTTCCTTCCATGTCTTTCAAATTTTCTAGTCTTTCATTCGCTCTATTTCTAGTCTTCTATTTCTATTCTTCTACTTCCTCACTGGGGCATGTTGTATTGCCTAATGGTTAACCTATTGACCCTTTACCTTCGATTGTGATTTCATTCTGATTTGATCAAATCCTTATCAATTCGCTGTTCTCCTCTACCTGATTTCAATTTTGACTCCGAGGGGGCAGTACTTATGGGATTCTTATCCCTCTCCTTGATTCTCTTGATTCAGACATCTTTTGTGAGCTTCTGCTCAAATTTGAGATTCTTATCTCTTACTTTGAATGTGATCCCAAATCGACCTCATGTTCAAAGGCCTTTGTTTATGTTTTGTTCGGATATGATCCCGAATCGACCTCATATCTGAGTTGTTTTGTGATCCCAGATTGATCTCACATTTCAACTTCATTCTTTGACTACATGTGTTCCCAAATCGATCACACATTAGTCAAAGAGGGGCAAATGTATGCACTCTAAAATGGTCACCTAGACTTTGGGCCCCATTTATTCAATTTATAAACCCTGAATCATTTTTATTAATAATCAATATTTTCAGCATTATCAATTTCTTGATCAAATCTTAATTTTGATCATATATTGGATTTTTATCCTTGGGCTAACCATTTATCCTAAGTCCTTATTTGATTAAAAGGAATATTTCCTCCCCTTTTAATTAAATAAAAAGCCCCACTTTTCCTCTTATCCTAAGTTGCACAAATAAAGCATTATTCATATTTTATAAAAAAGGAAAAAGCACTTTTTGTCTCACATGAGGCTCAAAAGTCAACACTTCACTCTCATTGGAGGATACTTGTGCACATGGATTGCTCTTCTTTCAAGCTCCACCACTGATTAAGATCTTTTGCCTCTTAATCTCAATGGTCCATTTCTTTGCATTTCTTATAAAAGGAGAGCTCTCTCCTTCATTTGCATATCCACTTGTTTTATGCTATTGTTATGCTGCAGGTTTTAGGTGCATTTGGAGTTTGAAGACATTGAAGACTTGTTGCATTTCATTGTAGTTGCATATTTCCTTTCTTAGTTGCATGATAATGGCATCCTTAGCTTAGTTTCCTTTCAAGCTTTAGAATAACTCACATAGCTTAATTAGGGGATTTGTAATCCATTGCTATTTCCTTTCATAGTTGCATTGTATTTTCATTTGATAGATTAGTCTTGCACATTCATACTAGTTGCATTTACTTTGCATTTTTCATTTAGATTCTTGGGGATATTGGCACTCTTGCCCTTATCTTCACTTGAATCTCTCATTGCATGGTTGACTAGCAAGGTCACATTCTTGTAGCTCTAGCTGAGAGCAAAACTCATAAGTCCTTTGCAACTCCATGCATAGAGAGCTATGAGCCGCTTTGTGAGGCCTCATTCTTGAGCAACCTTGCATGTAATGGTTCATAGAAGTGCACCATTTTAGTGTGTACACATATAAGGCAATTTTCAAAAAGCTTTAAAAAAGACTAAGTGTCCCCCTTGGTAAGAAATACATTTTAGTATACGATTTAGACGTTGCCCTAGCGTTGTAGCTTCATCATCACTCGACAAAGAGATGCACTTTCTTTTCTGAGTGGAGATGGAACCTCCAGACCAGCACTTAGGCTAACAAATTACTATAAGTACAAAGCAGTCATTACCAAAAAGGGGGAAAACTTCATGAGACGTAAACATTTTTCATACAGTATGGTTATCCATTTAAAAACTTAAGAAATAATAAAAATATATATGTACCATGATGGAAATCATTTTCTCAACTGCTAAAAACATTAAATTTACAGTGTGGTCTAGCAACTATAAAAAAAATTGATTTATTTTATAATTATTTATATTTTATGCTAATTACGAAGGAAAACAACATATTAAATAAAATTAAATTTTTCCAAATATTCACACAATTCCTATAATACAAGAAAACTTTTGCTTCTAAGGAAATTCAATTGATAATTGGTTGAAATCTAAATTTTAAATCATATTTACGTAAAATTAGTTGAAATTAATACTTAGCTAGACTCGCATAAAATTTTTAGAGTTTTAGAGTGGCATAAAATTATGCCTTGCTATTTGTCATTTTACTTTCAGCCTCCCAACATCATGTGGTTGTCATTTCACATCTATTCTCATTGGCATGAATAGATTAGTTTACCCAACTCCATAAACAAAGGGCTTTCTATTTATAAATAATAATAAATAATATAAAGATATATTTATTTTATGTAAAAACTTTAAAACCTAGTACTCCCCTTTTTATATTAGATTCCTGAAATTTAATATTTTATTTTATTTACTATATACATAATTATTTTAAATGTTGCAGTCTAATTAATTAATCTTAGAATTTATAATTATTTGAATATTTATATTTTGTATAGCTATTTATTAATGATAAATAAGACTTAATAATATATATGATATCATTGTGAATATGTAAAATTATTTAACATATAAATATATTATTATGTCAAGAGGTGTATTACACTCGTATAACTTGAAGAATTAGATTATTAATATAATTTCCATGTGATCAACTACTTTTTACATATAAATAGTTACATTCTTCTATTTATTTTACATTAAATTTTTATTTTGAAATTATAAATATTTTATCAATATTAGAAAATTATCTTATATTATTTTATGAATATTGAAAACTATTATTTTAAATTCATTTTTATTGATCAATTATTAAAAATAAATTACTTTTAAAAAGCTAGAATATACATGTTTTGAAACTTTTAGATTTTTTAACAAGATTATCTTGAATATTTTTTAAGTATCAATTTAGAAACATTTATTTAATTGTAATACTTTATTTTATTATTTTTAGTAATTCATGGGTGGCATGTAAATGATAATGTATATTTCTTAAATTTAAAAAACTATTCTTGCATCTCCACTTTACAAAATATAAATATTTTTTTCTTGATTTTGAAATTCTAGAATCAAATAAATGATATATCAACTTTATAATTAGATGATTTTGATAAGAATTTGAGAATCTAGACTATATAAAGAATTTTAATATTCCTATTGCATCTCTTAGTAGTACTCTATGCTTATGTATATGTCCATGTTCTATAAATATTCCTACAACTAAGTAAGAGGTCTCATAACATGCATCACCTTCCTTACAAAAAAATGGATATAGTGATGATCACACCAACTTCAAACATCAATGAAACCCACTCCAGAGAAGTCTGTCATGTAGAATGAGGGAGTTTATTTACTCTCCATAGATGGTAAGCATTCTAGAACCAACACAATAATTGCAAAAACATTCATCTTTGTTCTTGTAATCTGGTTCTTCTTTATCAACACCATTCTGATAATCAAATTCATTTTTTCTATAGTTTACTGTTAGCACCATTATATTCCACAAGCATGAGATAATGTCTCTTTAAGGCATTCTTTCAAAGAATTCATAATGTCATGTCCATGTTTTGTTATGCTATGAACAATTTTACCATTTTTCATGCCCATTTCCACTGTTGTGAGTACACAAAATTCATCGTTGGAAAAATATCTCAACATATTAACATCTATCTTATGCTTGCAAAGGTAAATTTACTTCTCAAAAAGCTTGAGGCTGCTTCCTTACAAAATCCATTCAGCCCACATTCTACATAATTTTATTTCATTCCTAGAGATGACATCTCTTTGAGGTAGTTGGTCAAAAAAATTGTGTATTTTATGTGTTTCTACGTCTTGCATGCATGTATACAACACATTTCCAATTATAATACCTGACTTGAATATCTTCCAATATACTTTGATGCATGTTCATATAAATGCTTGGAGAGATGCTTTAATCCATACAAGATTTCCAACAAGATATAATTTCCCTTAACGCATCAATGTTTGGAATTACATGAGAATATTTTTTGTTAATGCTTCTAGACCATCAGTGCCTTTACACCATCAAAGTTAAATTCTCTCAAGACTTTAATATGGATTTTCCTAATAAATCCACCTATTTGAAAATGGGCATTAGCATATAACTTTTCCACAAAACAAGATTTTGTTGTGAAACTTTGTTGCATCATTTTATTGTCATTTCACATCTATTCTCATTGACATGAATAGATTACTTTATCTAACTCCATAAATGAAGGGTTTTCTATTTACTAGTTATTGCACCCCCAATAAGGTGCAATGGTTATGTTGATAGGAAGATGTATCCAGGTAATATCTTGAAGGGAAAGGAGAAATGTTGATCACCCAAGTAACAATCTTCCAAAAAAATTATGACCAATAATATACAACTATAAACAATAGATCAAATTCACACAAGCTAAAATGAATTTTGCAGTACTTAAATGATAAAAACATAACAAAGTATTAGCAAATATGATATACACCTACTAGTAAAATGTATGAAATATTGAGAGATTTTCTTTTGCGAGTGTGATGGGACAAACCTAAAGCCTCTTTGAAAAAACTTTCCCATAAAAGCATCCTAAATGTTAAATGTTATAGGCAACCAAACATTGAAAACTATACAAAGCCACAATAATGTTAAACAACAAAAAACATTTTAATAAAGATTGCATAATAGTAGGAACTTTTACATTAAAGACTATCTAGGATAGGAAAATGTTCGGATTATAGTGGGGCTTCTTTTAGTGTTAATTTCATTATTAGATATGGCACTATATCAGCTAAAAGAGTAAACTTTTAGGCACCGAACATGTAATGCCCTGCTAGGTAACCTAGGAGAGATTAACCTAAAACTATTCCTAAGTTTACAGAATAATTTTTTTAAAGAGTTTACATACAATATTGAATAACCAAGCAGAAGTAATAACATAAAGTTGATACATACTCATAAACACAATCTATAGGGTTCCTTGACATAGAATTACTTAAATACATTTTAATCTCTTAAGTACAATAATCATATAAATCTTCTACATAATACATCATCTCATAAAAGAATAAAGAAATACATCTGAACCATAAGGTATACATGATAACCCACATCCACTGCACAGGTCACAAGGTATGTAAATACAACTGAGTATAAAGTACAAATAAAAGAAAGAATAGGAACAAATCTCCAAGGATGAAAGAATAAGAAGTAACTACAACAAGGATCATTCCACACTGGCATACGAACATCAGAGTCTCAAATGGTAAGAGAATCACTACCTCTCGACCTCATGGAAACTTGTATTTCCACCCCCACTGTGCTGAGGAGATAACATCAGACCCCATTTGGGTAACAATACCAAAATCACTCATCAGGTAATACTAAGCAAGGGATACTATAAGTTTCATATCTCAAAGGTTACACTCAAAACTAAAAAGTACACATACTTCTCCAGAGGCAACCAACACATGTAGGAAACCTAAGATGAAATTAGGGAAGTGTCATCACATATGTCAACCCCTTGGAACAATCTTACTGGACTTCAACTCCCAAGTGTGAATATATGTGAAACCTGAAATCCTCTCGTGTAGACAAGGATACTAATCATGTCGGACCTCACCATCACTACTAGACAGACAATCATCTTCTCCCACTCCTATCCTTATCCTATACTAGCACTCAAGGCATGGATGAGGAATCCATTATCTTATTAATTCATTTTAAAACCCCATTTAATGTATTATATTATCACTTATTTAAGTAACTTACCAAGGATATTGAGGTAGCCACTTATGGGCTTCGGTGCCTCCAAAGCAAGCCACTTCCCCTTTAACACCTAAATAACCTACCCTAGGCTCATAAGTCTCAAAAACATCTCATAGATAATCATGAATCATAATAGTCAAGACCTAGTTCCAAAATGTCACAGGAACACATATAACCAAGTTCCATCTCATATACATCATAACATAATCAAGAACTTCCATAATGTTGGGTCATAACAAAATTAAATGCCATACAAGTATGCAAGACAACCAAACATAATACAATTCTCTAGCCCTACCTCTGGTAACATTCTTAAAAAAATATAACGTGAAATATTCCCTCTTAACCCACAATCACAGAAGGAAAAACAACCTAAGAATTTAATAGTAATAAACTAATTTGTAAAAAACACTATTACACAAATTAATTTATTAAAAATAATCAATAACAAAACTATAATTACATTCTTAAATCAAATTCCAATAATAAGGCAATCAATTTATAATGTTAATAAAAATAAATTGATTCTAAGGTTATAATTACTAAAACAATACAATTTTATAATAAAATTCTCAAATTAGGAAATAAAATTCCTTAACTATTAATCAAACAAATTTATTAATTAATAATTAACTTTATCCTCTATTTTAGTTCATTATAGAAAATAAACTAATATAATTCCCTAATTAAATAATATTAAATACCAAATAATCCTATTTGTAAAATAAATTATTCAATTCCATATATAAAAAGTACTATAAATATATATTATAATATTTATATATTTTTTAGTTAAAAAAAACTTCAAAATATTAATTACAAAGGGGGGAGGAGTTGGAGCATGACCCACCTCCCCTGATATCATTGGCAGCATATGATGCTATTGGCAGCATGGTTGTAGTGAGCAGCCTCGGCTGTCACCACAACTTATGTTGTTGTCAGCAACCTTGGCTGTCAAAAGTGGGGGTTATGGGAACCCCCGCCTCCAATAATATTGCATCCTCTTTTCTTTTATTTTCAGAATGTTTTTTATGCAAAACAACAAGCATAATATATATATATATATATATATATATATATATATATATATATATATATATATATATATATATATATATTCTTATAGAATTAACCTGCGAGAAAACTAATAACTGATTTCTACCAGGAAGTAAATTTATTTAGATAATTCGATTTGGTACAAACCGTAAGTTTTTCCTACCACAAAATTTATCAAACCTCAATAGATTTAAAACAATATTTATTTGCAGTACTTCTTAACCTACTAGGTAATTATAAAACAAGATCTCAAAAGTTTTAAGAAAATAGAAATCTAAGCAAGAGAAGAATTCCAAACATATATATATATATATATATATATATATATATATATATATATATATATATATATATATATATATATATATATATATATATATATATATATATATATATATATATATATATATATATATCAACCAGATCTAACAGACATGAAGAAAATAAACTTTCTTGAAAAGAATTTACTCTACGAGGGTTTCAAACCCTACCTCAAACCACCAATTGACATAAACCACAAAGAAGATCAAAACCCTGAAAATTTCCAAAGCTTTCACAAAAATCCTTCAATTCAATCCTTCTAGCCAAAACCTACAAATCTGTGTGTAGAATAATGGTCAAATCCTCCTAATAAAGAAAAATTTCCTAGAACTCAAACTCAACTATGCAAACCCGGAACTCAACTCAACTCCGCAAACTTTGTTAACATAAATCTCTCTTTTGCATGGTTTTCAATTTTCTAATTAATAATTCAATGCAATTTTAGTATTTGTTATTTATATCAATTCACTTAATTAATAAAAATTACTTTATTCTTTTAATTTATTTTAATTGATTATGCAACTAATTGCATATCAATTATAACTAAAAGAATATTATTTTAATCATACTATTATTTATTCAATTGATAATTCATTATCAATTAATAAATTTTATCTTTAATTGAAAATTTTGAATTTAATAATTAATTAAAACCTTAAATTTCACAATTAGACTTTTAATTAAGTCTTTTTAAAGAAGGTTTGTTATATTGTCATGCCCCCTCAAGATCGAAATCGAAAAGAGACAGGGAGGTCAAGTGCACTGGTTGAGGTTAGGATTGATTAGATTCAGAATAGATTAGAGCTTATTTTGAGTTGTTTCAAGGTCCTATTGACCAGATTTGATTGAGGCTTGATCAAGTTTGACTAGGGTTGACTAGATTTAAATCACTTAGATTTGATATGTTTTCATGAGATTGACCTCAAAGGTCCAAGAAATGAAGGCAAAAATGAGCAGGAAGCGATAGCGTCAGCAGTCAACTACGTTTGACTAAGAAAGGTGGCCTTTGCAATTTGACTAGGTAAACAAACTCAGATTCTAATTTTGATCCTGAAAATGGATTCAGGATGTCAAAATTAGCTTGAGGTGCAATTTTTGCGGCTTTTTGAGAACTTTGAATTTTAGGTCAAAATCTATAAAAGGGGCTCGAAGGGGTCATTTTCAAATCATTTGCTACAATTGACTTTGAGAGCTCAAAGACTTCCAGAGAGCCTATAATGTCGATTCTAGTCTAAAATTATCGATTCAAGCTTCAAAGGTGCCATAACCGACCTTGAGCATATGGTACACCAGTAAGTAGTCAATCTCATCCTTTGATTTTGTAAATTTTAGTCATTTTCACATTTTTAGGGCTTCCGGCCATGTTTATCGAGCGATAAAAAAAAGTTTAATCACATGCCCTTTTGGGTTACATTGTACAATAAACTGGTCAAGAAAATTGTATCATATGGCTCTTTGAGTTTTATCGTACGATGGGTACCTGCATATCGTATGATACCAGGAACTTTATCATACTAAGCAATCATCACACCGTTTAGAGAGTTTCATCATACAATAAATTTCAGTCATTTGTTTCATCATATGAGCCAAATATGCAATTTTTATCCTTTGTGTGAAATAATATATCTTTCATAATAGCTTTGTTTCTTTATAGAGATGTCGAATGCTTGATTTCAGATACCTTAATGCTCAATTTATATAGATTACTGATGTGTTTCCTTGTGTTCTTTGTTTCAGATTTGATTCCTTGATCCCATCTTCCAGTGTGCTTACCCACAGGCACTTATATTAGTTCGCTATTTATCACCAGAGGACCTTGTCATTCTTGATCAGTGTGGGCTAGGGAAGCTCATTACAATGCCAAATATCAGTGTAAATCATGGGTTTCTCATAGCTTTGGCAGAGAGATTCCATTTAGAGCATAATACTTTCCACTTGCCTACTAGTGAGATCACCATCACACTAGAGGATGCCTAGAGGATCCTCCGCTTTTGATAGCTGGAGAGTTAGTATTTTATGATCAGGATCCAATAGAGGGGATTGCGGCTCTGAGGAGGATTTTTTTTTATGATACCATCATGGACCAACACATCACCTAGGAGTACATGTTGAGGTAGTATGGTTAGGATTACCCATTCCCGTGTGTATTGTCCAGATTGATCAAGTGTGTTGTTGTGTCTGACTGTAGTCAACAAAGTTTCCAGTGTGGATAGGCCCAAATCCTCTATAACATGTTGAGCAGACCATAGAGGTACAGTTGGGGTACATGCTTACAGTGCCACATGTACATGGAGCTACACAATATTGTGTATAAGAGAGGCAAGAGTATAGTTTTTGGAGTCATAGTTCTTCAGATATGGGCCTGGGAGTATATCCCCATAACTCACCCAGTTACACAAGCAACCCGAGGGGTGGGTACATCTTATATTTTTTGATATACCAGATATATTGAACAGCCCAATTTGGGCAACACTGCATTTTGGAGACAGCAGTTCGATGACCTAATGGTAGTAGTGTGGCAATCATATATCGGTTGTGAGAGATGGATGGGCTCCTCATGAGATTATTCATTCATGTTTAGTAGTAGGCCAATGATTGGAAGATAAGCTTCTATAATTTTTGAGACATTATTTTTGTTGCATTCCTTATTTTGATATATCCTTATGTTGAAAGTCTGACATGTATTGTAAATTTTTAGGTGTGCTCCCTTGGTGGAGTGATTTTGTATCAGCAAGCTCTAGTGTCAGTTTGGTTGGTGAAAAGACACACCAACAGAGTTTACAGCGTACATCTGATACCCTGATGAGGAGGTCAACTGGGGACCACGACCTGTTTATGTTATTGTCATTCAAGAGTTGATGGATCTGGTTGTTATAGATTGAGATTACGTTCCTATGATTATTGATGTTGGTATGAATCTTTCTTATAGACAACATAGGATAGACCACTGCTTCCCTAGGTTTACTGATCTAGCCGAGCTGGAGCCTAGGCCAGATGAGGAGGATATTGCTAATGAGCTATAGAGGGGATGACCTGCGAGAGGAGCAAGGAGAGGATAGGGGATGAGAGGCGAGGATATCTTGGGGTGAGCAGCGATAGGACACAAGTGACAAAGTAGCAGAAGCCATGAGGGGAGATGGGGCTCACTATGGTCAGTCAGGATAGTTGTGGTTGTAGAGGAGTTGTCAGAGGAGGGGGAGAAATTGGTGAGAAGGAAAGTGGATAGGGGACACCTCAGGAGAGATCAACATGGGAGGCCAATGGGAGAGGAGAGGGATACCATGGAGGAGGAGGAGGTAGTTGAGGCACCATCAATCTAGGTACCAAGAGAAGTACAGGGGACCCTTACAAAGGAGATGGCACAGCTCAAGGAATATCTTACAAAGGAAAAGATGTAGAGGGAATTTATAGAGGCCCAGCTATAGCTAGTAGAGTGATATAGATATCACCAAATCTAGGAGCTCCAGAGTGCGTGGGACCAACTTCAACAGACAACCACCTATCATGCTTCCTGAGCATCTTATTACTATGCACTATATATCGCAGCAGTGCCAGCTACAGATAGGGTGACACCATATTCTTAGTTTATGGCACAGTCAGAGGGAGTCATGCCAATACTGGCACTGATGAGAGCATATGCCCCTCCTCCTCCACCCTGAGATTAGGTAGAGGGAGGGAGTAAATCCTAAGTTCCCTTCTCTTATCTTATCCCCTTCTTCCAGATTTTGATGTATTCATTATTGTATTTGCATTGAGTTACAGATGATATTATGAGTTACAGTTGTTGTCATTGTTTATTTTTATGTGTTTCATCTTTGATCATGGTGTTTATTTTTGTTTATGCTCGTGTATGATGTCCTTTGTTAATATATCTCATGTCATGTTTATCATGTTGATTCATATGCTTTGACTTCGTACTTTTATCACTAATGTTACATAGTATCTAGATGTATATGGCACCTCTGCTTTCTGCTTTGATATGATGTATGCTCTGATATGTATTACATGTATTGTATTTTTCCTCTTCAGTCTTATTTATATGTATGATAATGAAAACTTAGTACTCTAGGCCCTTTTTATGATGATACTGACCTTGTAGATATTAGTCAAAGTCAACAAGAGATATTGTAGTTGATCACCTCAACAGAGAGATAGGAAGGATAGCTCAAGGGTGACCAAAAATGCACAAATAGATGCATCCCTAGAATTAAATGAAGCCTAAGACATGATTCAAGTCACTAATCCTATAGTCATTCATTTATCATCATTTGAGCAGTCGAGACATCAGAGGTTAGTACAGCCTTTATCGGTGCATAAGAACAACCGTGGAGATATGCATACAACTCTATCAAATAAGATTTAGGAAACATGCGTAAGCATCAAGGCACAAGACCCAAGATGACCTGAACATGGTTTCCAATTTGATATTGTAAGATAACACCAGTATTGAGGTACAAGCTTCTAAGATAACCAAAAGTGTCATCTTACATATCACACACAAGCAACACACAAAGAGATAGTTCCAACCTCACCTAAGCATCCAAATAAAGAGGGTCAAGGTATGTGCGGTGTTCCAATCGTGATGGAGGCTCTTACCATAGACATCCAATTTATTAGACTAATTAAGATCATTGAAACCACACCACAAGAAGAAATCAAAGAAAACATGTTATTCCCCCAGTCGTAAGTGTTAGAATAACTGAGAGGGGGGTGAATCAGTTATCCACAGTCCCAATTCAAAATGTATAACCCAAAACAATTTACTTAAACTTATGCAGCTCAGTAGCATAAAATACTATACTGTCTGTGCTTTTATCAATTACCAGTCTATAACATATAGTGATTACCGATCAAATCCAATATGCAACATGTAAAGTATGACAACAAAAAATTATCACAATGAACACATAACACAAGAGATTTAACGTGGAAACCCTACTAAGGGAAAAACCACCTGGGACCGACAACCCAAAAATTGTTCACTTTTTTTAAGTGAGGTCGTTGAAGACCCAACCCTGTTAAAGGTTAAAAAACACATTGTAAGGTGTGACCTTGTTAGAGGATTTTAGACCAACAGTTATCATCCAACCAGCATTCACTATGGGGTTGACAGGATAACAAATGTACATTCTATGAATGACATTACAAGACTTTCTAGTCCACTCAGTTAAGAGATTTGTCTGATTACAATGGTTAAACTGTAATAGTAGGTGATCTGATTCCAATACAACTTCAATTGCAGATTATCAGATCTATATTATGCTCATTCAAATCCTCTGATCAATATATCAATTATGTTTCAACAATAATCAATGACTTACTATCTCTCGGTAATAGCTTTCTGATGCTTGGTAAACTCTACAATTCAGTTCTCCTTAACCAGTTTGATCAGGCATGCATGAAGCTTGTTCACGCAATAATTTTGTAGCCTCCTTCTTCCGGCATAAGTTTCATATCAAAACCCTAGTCTCTTAAATAGACATGTAAACTATTTTTCTTTTCATCCATTAGATTTTTCCGCTTATTCTCCTTCATCCATTTTTCCACTTAAACCTTCCTTGGCTGATGTGTCAGTAACATGTTTTGTTTCCATCCTTAGATCTTCCTTGAATTTTGTTAGTCATTGATCTTCGCAACAAACTTTATCTTTTCACCTCATGATCATACACTTTACAGCTCATCAATCCTTATCAGCTAAACTAATCATTTATTTCCTTTATCTTTGTTCGGTTAACAAAGAAATGTGTCGGTGAACACAAGCTTAGTTTATACTGTGCTTGGTATACACTACACTACTTAGTGTATACTGTGATGCTTCATCAACTGACCACACTGCCTTGTGTCTTTCAGCTCTTTTCCTCATCATAGATGAATGAAACATAATCAAGTCAATAACATAAGGTCATAGACTCATCAATAAGTTACCCAATGTATTCCTTATCCTCATCTGTCATATACATCTTTCTCATGTAGATATTTATGTTCTTCATCTCTTTTTCTCCTTTCTACAGATGTATCGGTATTGTAACTTACAAGATAAGTGTTGTCAAACTAGTTGACATCAATGACAACATATTACTGATTTAATCATCTTACATATCTAATCAGCAACTCGGTGATCTCTAATCACTAATCTTCAATTAGGTTCTAAATCAGTTGTAGTTCATCAATCTCTCCCTTTGGCATTGATGGTAACTCAAGCAATCTGAAATATACCATACACATACCAAACATGTATTCTACAACTCTGTAGACAAATGATGTACAAGCTCTCCTTAGCTTAATATGTTTAATCACTACCTTACTCAACAGCATTACAAATGTGCAGACTATCTTCTACAGATATGATCTTTTCAGCTTTCAGATTCCTTCTTCTGTTCTTAGTAACTGATCTTCAATGCTCTCCCTTTCTTTCAAATTATCTCTCCCTTAGATAGACATTTCAGTGTTCTCATCAGTTCATATTGTTCATCTCTCCCTTTGACAACAATTCCAAAGAAACAAATAAACATACAGCTCTGTAGTAGCCATGTAACTCTCTATTGTCTGGTACATTCTTTGTATCTCTGTATACTAATATGCCAATTTGTTCCAGTTCTTCAAACTTTTCACAACCTTAGACATGATCCAAAGTGTGAACTATGCTGCATCAACATGAATGATCTTCTGATAAGATTACGCTGATGCAACATCCAAATCACATTAGTGACCGGTAGACAAGGGATGGACCCCAAGTCTAGTCCTCAAGTATTCAAATGTGTCCGTTAGTAGAGGCTTTGTAAAACTGTCTGCAAGTTGTTCTTTAGATGTAACAAATTCTAGTTTCACTTACTTCTCTTGTACTTGTTCTCTTAAGTAGTGATACTTAATAGATATATGCTTTGTCTTGGAGTGCATCACTGGATTCTTTGAAATATTAATTGCACTAGCGTTGTCACAATATATAATCACCGACTCAGTGATTACCTCATTCATACCTTCCAACACTTGCTTAATATATGCAATATTTGAACAGTTTTTAGCAGTAGCAACATACTCTTCTTTGGCTATAGACTGAGAAATGCAAGCCTGCTTCTTACTCATCCATGTAACAAGTCTTTCAACAAAAAAAAATGCTCCTCTGGTGGTGCTTTTTCTATCATCCACATTTCCAGCCCAATCAGCGTCGGTATAGACTCTAAGTTCAAATTTGCCTTCCTTAGGATACCATAATCCATAGTCCTTTGTTTTCTTCAAGTATCTTAAGATTCTTTTTGTAGCAACCATGTGTGACTCCCTAGGATTTGCAAAAAATCTTGCAACAATTCCCAAAACATGTGCTATGTCTGGTCTACTATGCACTACATACATTAATTTACCAATCATAGATCAGTACAGTGTCTAATTTACCTCTGTAGTTTCATTTTCCTTAGTCAGTTTACATCCAGTAGCCATCGGTGTTCCAACAGGTTTAGCATCTTCCATGCCAAATGTTCTCAGTATTTCCTTTATATATTTGGATTGTGTGATGAATATCCCATCACTCTGCTGAATCACTTACAGTCCTAGAAAGAACTTAATCTCTCCAAACATAGAAATTTTGAGCTCTTTTCTCATCTCATCAGCAAAGGATTTACATATGTGATCTTGACCTCCAAAGATAATATCATCCACAAATATTTCAGCAATCAAAATAGTATCATCAGTATCTCCTTTCATGTACAAATTGTTGTTCTCACTAGTTCTAACAAATCCAATACTTAACAAATAAGTATGCCGCCTCTCATACCATGCTCTAGGTGCTTGCTTCAAACCATATAAAGCTTTATGTAATCTACATACCATATCTTTCTTGTCTGGATCAACAAACCCTTCTTGTTGTTCTATGTAGACTTCTTCAAGTATCCCATTCAGAAATGCTGACTTAACATCCATTTGATAAACCTTGAACTTTTTGTGTGTAGCATATGAAAGTAAAATTTTGACTCCTTCTAATCTAGTAGCAGGTGCAAAGGTTTCACCATAATCAATTCCTTCCTCCTGTGCATATCCCTTGCATACTAATCTAGCTTTATTTCTTGTTACCTCTCCATTTTCATTCAACTTGTTTCTGAATATCCACTTAGTACCAATAACATTCTTTTCCTTAGGTCTGGGTCCTAAACTCTAGGTTTTATTCTTCTCTATCTATTCTATTTCCTCTTTCATTGCATTAACCCATTCATCATTCTCTAATGCAACTTTAGCATTCTTTGGTTCATATTCACAAAATAAACATGTACCTTGTCTTGTCTTACTCCTTGTCATCATTCCAACTTGTTTGTCTCCAATTATTTGTCTCACGATGGTGTCTTCTGAAAAATCTTGCCAGTACTTGATCTCTTCTTTCTTGTTCATCTTGTGTAGGTTCATTTTTTTGCTCGGTAGGTCCTTCCTGCTCGTCGATTCCTCTTTCCTATTCCTCGGTATTGTTTTCCTGTTGACCAGTTGTCACAGTCTACAGCTTCGGTAGATACTCAGGTTGTTCAATGTAAGTGAATCTACCATAGTCTTCTAGTTCCTTTCTACTTTCCTCTGCATTCTTATCATCAAACTCATCAACCTGAACATTAGTACTTTCAATCATTTTATTTGTAACTCTATTTAGACACTTATATGCTTTTCTTTTACTGGAATATCCATGAAATATCCCTTCATCACCTTTTGAGCCAAACTTCCCATTTCTTTCATCTTTCAGAATAAAATGTTTACTTCCAAAAATCTTGAAATAACTTACAGTGGGTTTGTGTCCAAACCATAACTCATAGGGTGTCTTGTTAGTGTCCTTCTTCAGTTGTACTCAGTTTAGAACATAAATAGTTATGCTGACAGCTTCTCTCCAGTATGTCTGAGCAACATTATTTTCTATCACTAATGTCCTTTCACAGTCAATAATTGACCTATTCCACCTTTCAGCAATGCCATTCTGCTGAGGTATCCTCGATGCAGAGACCTATCTTTTAATACCATGCTCATTACAAAAGTTAGTAAATTCATCAGAGATAAATTCACATCCTCTATCAGATCTTAAGCATTTCAATTCTTTACCAATCTCTTTCTCTACTTTTGCTTTATACCACTTGAACATCTTAAATGCCTTAGATTTTTCTTTTAAGAACATGACAGTCATTAATCTAGTATAGTCATCAAAAAAAAGAATAAAGTATGTCTCCATAATAACTCTAAGTTCTCATAGGACCACATAGGTCAGTATGAACCAACTCAAGTATCTTCTTTGTTGAATAATATTTTCTTTTGAAACTAGATTTGGTCATTTTACCTTTCTGACATTCATGACACATAACATGATCAGGCTTTGATAAGTTAGGCAGACCTCTAACTCTTTTCATTTTACTAATCTTAATCATGTTATCAAAATTCACATGACATAACCTTTTATGCCACAACAAAGCATCTTCATTTTTCATCATCAAGCAAGAAGACTCATCATTATCAAGATAAAATAGATTACCTCTTGATTGTGCTCCAGTTCCAACTAGTCTTCCTCCATCATCAAATATTTTTACTTTCTTTCTCTCAAAAGCAACTCGGTGACCTGAATTGTTCAGTTGTGCCACACTTAGCAAATTATAGTTCATTCCTTCTACCCAATAAGCATTTTCACATTTTATTCTATCATTTATCATCAGGGATCCTTTACCTCTTGCCATACATGGTGTATCATTACCCATCTTAACAAATCCTCCATTGTATTGCTCAAGATGATCAAATTTATCATCATCACTAGTCATGTGATGTGTACAGCCACTATCTATGATCCATGTATCATTTTTATTAACTTTAGAAATAAGTGTTGTTTCTACATTTTTTTCTTCTTCCTTTGAATCATCTTTCATAGAAACAAAGACCACTTCTACATCATCATCTGAATCAAATTCTGATTCATTTTCTTCTGCTATGTAACATACCTTTTTTCCTCTGTCATTATTGTCTCAGTTGTCTCTTTTGTAGTGTCAGTAGCTTCTGTTGTTTCTTCTCCCATAGCTTCCTTCAGATCGGTCCTTGGTTCTATCTTCTTCCTTCTTGTATGGACATCTAGCAGCAATGTGACCAACCTCTTTATAGTTAAAGCATGCTAAAGGTAATTTGCCTCTATACCTTCCTTTTCCTTTAGGTAACCTTCTGGCCATAAGAGCTTCAAGTTCATCAAGCTCATCATCATTATTGCTATCACTATCATCCTTATTATTTCTACTACTAGACTTACCAATTTTCAGATAAGTCATAAAAGCATATTCAACAATTGGTACAACACTATTATCATAGTTGTTCAGTTCAAATGTTGTTAGCTTTCCAATCAGATTATCAAGAGTGAGTGTACTGTTAGGTGCTGACCTATTTTCATGAATTGCAGATATTTTGATGGCATAAATAGGCAATAAAGTCCTTAGAATTTTGCTTACCACAGTATCTTCATCAATAACTCCATTTGATGCTCTAATAGCATGAACTACCTCCTTTATTCTATTTGTGTACTGCACAATGTTTTCACCTTCTTTCATCTTCATGTCATTGAATCTTCCTTTTAAGCTTTCAACTCTGGCTCTTTTGACATTCACATCTCCACTACAAACTTGAGCAAGTTTATCCCACATCTGCTTAGCAATAGTACAGTCCTTGATATCTTCAAATTCGGCATCTGTACAGGCAGTAGCAATCTCCATCATAGTAACATTATGTTCATGACTGTCTCTTAGATGATCAAGGATCAAGGGACCAATGGGTGGTGCAAGGTATCCATTCTCCATTAGTGTGAGGGCAGAATTCCCAATTCCAGATACATGCAGCTTCATTCGGCTTTGCCATATTATGAAGTTATCCTTGTTTAGCTTTGGCACTTCCCTCTTAAACATTTTGAGATATTTATGCTGAAGTCTTTAAAACTCTGTTCCAAGCAACCAATGATCTGATACCAATTGTTAGAATAACTGAGAGGGGGGTGAATCAGTTATCCACAGTCCCAATTCAAAATGTATAACCCAAAACAATTTACTTAAACTTCTGCAGCTCAGTAACATAAAATACTATACTGTTTGTGCTTTTACTGATTACCAGTCAATAACATATAGTAATTACTGATCAAATCCAATATGCAACATGTAAAGTATGACAATAAAAAATCATCACAATGAACACATAACACAAGAGATTTAACATTGAAACTCTGCTAAGGGAAAAACCACCTGGGACCGGCAACCCAAAAATTATTCACTCTTCTGAAGTGAGGTCGATGAAGACCCAACCTTGTTAAAGGTTACAAAACACACTGTAAGGTGTGACCTTGTTAGAGGATTTTAGACCAACAGTTATTGTCCAACTAGCATTCACTATGGGGTTGACAGGATAACAAATGTACATTCTATGAATGACATTACAAGACTTTCTAGTCCACTCGGTTAAGAGATTTGTCTGATTACAATGGTTAAACTATAACAATAGGTGATCTAATTCCAATACAACTTCAATTGCAAATTATCAGATCTATATTATGCTCATTCAAATCCTCTGATCAATATATCAATTCTATTTCAACAATAATCAATGACTTAATGTCTCTCGATAATAGCTTTCTGACGCTCGGTAAACTCTGTAGTTCAGTTCTCCTTAACCAGTTTAATCAGGCATGCATGAAGCTTGTTCATGCAATAATTCTGCAATCTCCTTCTTCCGGCATAAGTTTCATAACAAAACCCTAGTCTCTTCAATAGACATGTAAACCATTTTTCTTTTCATCCATTGGATTTTTCTTCTTATTCTCCTTCGTCCATTTTGTCGCTTAAACCCTGCTCAGCTAATGTGTTAGTAACACGTTTTGTTTTCATCCTTTATATCTTCCTTGAATTTTGTTAGTCGTTGATCTTCGCAACAAACTTTATCTTTTCACCTCGTGATCATACACTTTACAGCTCATCAATCCTTATCGGCTAAACTAATCATTTAGTTCCTTTCTCTCTATTCGGTTAACAAAGAAATGTGTCAGTGAACAAAAGCTCAGTTTATACTATTCTTGGTATACACTACACTGCTCAGTGTATACTGTGATGCTTCATCAACCGACCACACTGCCTTGTGTCTTTCAGCTCTTTTCCTCATCATAGATGAATGAAACATAATCAAGTCAATAACATAAGGTCATAGACTCATCAATAAGTTACCCAATGTATTCCTTATCCTGATCTATCATATACATCTTTCTCATGTAGATATTTCTATTCTTCATCTCTATTTCTCCTTGCTACAGATGTATCGGTATTGTAACTTACAAGATAAGTGATGTCAAACTAGTTGACATCAATGAAAACATATTACTGATTTAATCATCTTACATATCTAATCAGCAACTCGGTGCTCTCTAATCACTAATCTTCAATTAGGTTCTAAATCAGTTGTAGTTCATCAATAAGCCTCTATTCAGGTAGACATCATCGAGCGACCTGAGAAGACATAACAAGGGAAATTCAATGATAACAGACAACACACAATAAAATAGTTCACCATATCTTAGTCATTTTAGTTTTAGAAGTTTCATGTTTGTGTTGGGTGTTAAGGAAATACCTTTTTATTCTTGTGTCAAAGTGTGTGTGTGTGTGTGTGTGTGTGTAGCAGATAGTGCAAGATCCAATATGTGTTGAGAAACATAGTGATGTACAAATTGGTAATGTTAAAGAAACATTGTAGGATTGGGGTATTGAGAAACACTTGATTAGTGTGTTAGTGGAAAATTGTCCATTGGGAAGGACTGATATACTAAATTGGGTTAAGCTTAAGAGATCGATCAAGTGTAAGGCGCTGACACCTCAAATAGATAGCATATGATTTGCTCCAAGTGATGGATAAGAACTAAGTAAAAAACTAAGACCAACTCCAGTCCAAGAAGGCATAAAGCATACGGGAAGCGGGAGATGAAAGAAGATCAAGCTGAAGAAATCATGTGAGCTCAATCGCGCATTGATAGATGGAGTGATGATTATAAGTGATGCTTGTTTTCAAGGTTTTCACCACTTGGAAGTATTTTTATTTTTTCTACCAATGCACCTATTTCTAGGTTTTCACCAAGGCACTTTTTCTGATCTTTTTGTTCTTTTTTTTTTTTTACCTTTTTTGTATTTTTTATTTTTTTTATTTTTTTGGGATACATCAAGGCGCTTGTTTCTAGGTTTTCACCAGGATGATCATTTTTTTAGGACTTTTTATGCTTTTTAGAATTTTTTCAGGATCATAGGTTGTTGTACAAGATCCAGAACATCTAGTTGTAGAATATTTTTAGATGGAGAGCGTTGATGGGCTCTTTGATAATATCACCTTCTGGAGTAGCCAGCTCATAAGCTCCAAAACCAAATGTCACAATAATGACAAAAGGACCCAGCCAGTTAGGTTCAAATTTTCCCTTTTATTCTCTATTTGGTTGATTTTTTGGGTTCCCTCTTAGAATAAGATCTCCAACTTGAAACTCACAGTGACAGACCTTTTTGTTTTAGTCCTTAGATATTCTCTTTTGATAGACCCTTAGATGGTCAAATGCTACCTTTATGAGTTCATCAATAAATTGCAGTTGTTGAAATCAAGAGATTTTGTAATCTTCATTTGTGATAAGTCCATGTAGCAATACCGTAAGTGAAGGTATTTTGACTTCAATAGGTAAGACTACCTCAGAACCGTATACCAACGAGAATGATGTAGCCCCTGTAGGCATTCTAATGCTTGTTCGATAAGCCCATAAAGTTGGATTCAGCTATAAGTGTCAATCCTTCCCAAATTTGTTGACTATTTTGTGCAAGATCTTAAGGATTATTTTATTTGAAGTGTTTTCTTGCCAATTCCCCTGAGGATAGTATATAGAGGATGAATTATGCATGATTTGAAACTTAGCACAGAGCTCATCAATGTCACTATTTTTGAACTATCCTCCATTATATTTAACGTTGAGGAGGGGATGCCATATTTGCAGATGATGTAGTTGAGTATGAACATAGCCATGTGTTTTTATGTTTCCTTGATAAGAGGTACAGCCTCAACCCATTTAGTGAAGTACTCAGTAGTTGTAATAATGAACTTGTGTCCATTGGAGGATGAAGAACATATCTGACCCACAAGATCAAAGGCCCATTGCTGAAACAGCCAAGGAGTAATAAAAGGTAACAGGTCTTTGGCAAGAGCGTGAATCAGGTTTCCATGAAGCTGACATTTATGATAATTTTTAGCATATTGAATAGCATTCTTTTCCATGGTAGGCTAGTAATAGCCTGCTCTAAGAATCTTCTTTTCCAAGGAAAGACCGTTTGAGTGCGATCCACGCATACCCTCATGAACTTCCCTAAGCACCCTCTCAGACTCCTCATACTCTAAACACATAAGAAGCACATCGTCAAGACCTCTCCTAAGCAATTCATCAGCGTTGATGAGATACTGAGAAGTATTCTGGATGAGATTCCATTTTTTGTTCCAAGAAAGGGAGTCAAGGATAGTTTGGTCTTTGAGGTAGGCATTGATATGACTATAGTGGGAAGTGTTAGGAGAAATAATAGTGCATAAAATTTTGGACTCGGTGTGTCATTAGAGGGGAAAGGGAGTTCTTCCACCAAGAAGTCATAGAGAAACTGATGATCTTCCAATTGAAGCATTGAGGCTAAAGTAGTGTGTGTGAGTGATTTACACCTTCATGAAATAACAAGATTTAAAAGATAATTGCACTATTCAAAGCAAACTAATCTAAATAATGCACAATTAATCTAAATATCTCATGCATCTCTAAAATAAAGTGGTAAATGAGGCTCTCAGCTATGATCCTCACTAGTGACACTCTAAAGATGAGAATTAAGCTATATGATATGCAAATTTAGATCTATTCTATCAAATTCTAGCTCTATTTGATGAACAATCTACTATGATCAAAGCAATTTAAGCTAATTAGCAATGAAAAATGATAAGTGAGTGATGTGGATGCAAATTGCAAGAGCTTTGCTACAATTCAAAGATATGGAGTGGATCCTTAATGCCTCAAAATGCTTTCTACTTATAGGATTTTCCCAAGGGTAGGGGGTAGAGTGAGATAACCATGGTTATGCTTGGGTAAGGTCAATTGGCTTTGCTTTGTCTATAAATGGGGGAACAAGGAGGGGACAATCATTTAAATGGTTTCAAAAGGCTGGACAACAAAAGTGAGTGATTTGTGTCCATTTTGTCTCCTTTTTGCTTTGTTGAGGGAAATTATGATTTATTAATTAATTAAAGTAATTAAATTTAGCCATGAAGGGTAAGATGTTCATTTTGGATTTTTGTTTTCAACAACTATGTCATTAATTGAATTTAATCAATTTCGTAGTGTTTTTCCCCTTTTCAAGCTTTATTTAATCATTTAATCATTTTCCTTTGATTTGAGTTGCCTTTGTTCCATTTATTGATTTTTCATGCTATTTTGATGATTTTATGCACCTTTTGATTGATTTAAGCCTTTTGCCAATTTTTCGTGTCTACAAATGCCCCTCTTTGAGTCGATGTGCGAAGAACACCGATTCAAAGATTCCCTTAGTATGATGATCTGATTCAGGTCCTGGTTCTGATATGCCTCTGATTGTTCTAATTGATGTACTTTCTGATGATGATGATGTGCCTCTAATGATGGTTCTGATATGATTCTGATGTCTCTGATATGATATGAGTCCTGGTTTAATGATAGGTCCTGGGTTCACTGATTTCTGATATGTTGATAGGTTTGATATGATATGGTAAACTGATCTGATACTGATTTGCCTCCTGATATGAAATTGATATGATATGATAACTTGATATGATATGCCCCACTGATAAATGTTTTTGATGTGATGCCAATTTGATACTCTGATGCCCCCTCAGAAATAAAACATATTGATTCCTTGATTTGAAAGATTTTGATTGATTGGAATATGTTTTGATTTCTGATACCAGTTTAAAGAAATAGGCAAGTTTGATTTATGCCCCGGCTAATGAAAATGTCATATAATAGGTCCAAAGTGTGTTTTTAAGTGTTTATTAGGGCCAATTTGACCTTAAATAGGGTAAAACCCTTGATTTTACTATTCATTTTCACCTTTCCCTTTTGAGATTTTTAGCTCTAATTTTAGCCCTTTTTACACGATGGTGGTCCCACATCGCGAGCATCGGTTTGAGAGAGCGCACCAGTTTGGTCAGAGAGTGAACTATGGTCCTCCGGTATGTCATTCAAATTATCCTCCGGTTTCTAGAACTACATTTATGACTTCATTTAATGCGTTTTAAAATTTTAATTATGTGTTTATGAAAAGAAATGTCACCTCCGTGCAATTTAGTTACGCTAAAAAAAATAAAATGTTGCTTCTTGAAAATTTAGTATCACCTTCCGTTGCTATGTTTACGCCTATAGAAAATCTTTTATCGCCTGCGGAAAATTTGGTATTGCTTAGGGTTCAAACATTTTAATTGTTTCTCGCGTGAAAATCCCTAGATAATAAAATGTCACCTTGGGTAAATCTTATATTGCGTCTGTCAAATTAAGTCACGCGGATGATTAAAATCACGCATATGACAAATTAGATGTCGCCTCTAGTAAAAGAAATTACGCCTGAATGAAAAGTCGCATAAGTGAAAAAAAAAATTTATGTTGCTTGAGACTTTGTTATGACGTCTGATTGCTCGCTTGCGTCAACCTGATTGATATCGATCACTTCAATGAATTTGATTGAATGTTCAGTTAGGGTGTTCCCCTTGTTTGATTTCAACAATGAATTAGGACATTGGTAACTATGATATCGAAGGATAAGGTAAATCAATCTTCATCACGAATGATAGGTCATGGGTCTAATCGTCCATTCATTTTATTCTCAAATGCTTAGAGACATAAAACTAGGATCATCCTTCCTCAATGCTTAGAGTTAGGATTGGTAGGTCTGATAGGTATATTTAAATTGATGACTGTGATTGATTGTTTGATTTCCTGACATTAGGTTACTCATGTGATTCCATTGTTTTGATTAAACAGGAGGATGTCCCTATTCTGTACCTCCAGACCGTGCCACATTAGGTGATGGAGCTTAGAGATCAGTTGACTGATGCGGAGAGGCGATTGATTAGGCGTTGTGGTTTGTTGTGTGTATTAGAGCTTCCTCGGTTCTAGATGAATTGAGGTTTGATTACCGCTGTCGCAGAGCATTGGCACTCTGAGACAAACACCTTCTGGCTGCCACAGGGAGAGATGACCATCACTCTTGAGGATGTGTATAGGTTGCTGCGGATCCCGACACATGGGGAGATAGTATATTATGATGCAGTGTATGATGGGACCTATTGTCATTGAGTATTTGGAGATCATACTATTGCTGATGATTGCATCATATGGGCTCAGTTTGCTTCTTTTCCTATTTTACCAGTGATGTTAGGTGCTATTATTGGTGGCGTGTTACTACCTGATCGTCGGGGTCGCGGGTTTTCAGTGGGTTGGGGTAGGATTATCGAGGACTTGCTTCATCAACCTTGATGATTTGATTGGGGATCTTGTGTTCTTGCACAGCTAGACCATGATCTGCATGAGGTAGTTTATAGGAGATCAGCTGCTTTATCTGCTGGGATTCACATTTTGCAGCTTTGGATATGGGAGCATTTACCAGTTAGTCATCTGATATCAGAGCGAGACCGACCTTTAGGGTATCCTTTTGTGTGGCATTACACTGGGATGGTGACACAGCATCACTTGGGACATTTGGAGTATTGACGACCACAGATTGATGATATGGATGAGGTCTATTGGAGACCATATGTCGATGTTGAGGATTGGAGAGAGGATGGCTTGGAGTTACCGTACATGTTTACTCCTTAATGGATGATCAGGAGGATCGATTCTATCCTTGAGAGATTTTTGGTAGGTAGGGTGCTATGGCAGTTTGAGCAGATTTAGCCTATGCCACAGGGATCTGCAGTTTATGCTCGTTCTAGTGTAGAGAGGGCTACTTGGGGACACATGCCTTCATATGATGATGCTATTGAGCAGATATCGTGGCTTGGTTTTATCGACTGGGATATGAGATTACATATTAGAGATGCCAGGGTTACTCAGGAGTATCTGGATTGGTTGATGGAGCATCCTATGCCTCGATTTACAGACCCTGCAGAGCCAGTGCCTGGGAGAGATGATGATGATGATGCCGGTGGTGGGAGGAGACGCAGAGGTAGACCATGAGGTAGGGTGGTGGTTAGACTCAGAGGACGAGTGAGAGATATACATATACAGGCACCACCTCCTCTTCTTTCTCCTCCTGCAGTAGTACAGAGACAGAGGGCAGATCGTCAGGACCATGTGAGGGCTGCTAGGCAGGATTCAGCGTCAGGACAGGATACGAGAGTGGGATTACCGTAGGCTACCGTGGATGGTTAGGATACAGGTGCACAGCAAATGCCAGCAGCTTTTTCCCATGATCAGGGGAAGGCTCCTATAGATACAGGTGATCCTCAAAGTACCTACGAGGTTGGTGAGAGTTCTAGTACTATCCAGCTGCAAGCAGATGTGGGAGCGTTACGGATAGAGGTATCACAGACGTCTTTGATGATTCAACAGTTAGTGTCAGGTCTGGCTCCATTGGTTCCTCTCCTTGTTGCTATGGTTGGTCAGATGCCTCTTCAGCCGCCTCAGCAGCCTCCATCACAGCCTCCTCCACAGCCTCCTCTAGGACCTCCTCCCAGTGGTGATGAGAGTTGAGCTATGATTATTCTTGTTGATCAGTTGTGTATTGATGTTGAGATACTTGATGTGGTATCATATTCTTGTGACCTTGGTGTTACCCTTCTAGTTGTACTTTGATACTTGTTTGACATTGATGCCCCTGTTGATGGGTGATTATAGAATTGATTTATGATATCATTGTTATACTTGATGCATTGAGTTTTGAGTAGACGTGTGATATGAGGACATTTATGAGTTTTCCTATTTTTACTTGATGATATATGAGATTACCTTTAGATGCTGTTATATGTGTTTATCTAATGCATTTGTTTTGGATGGATGTGTCTATGGATGCAATGTATCTTATGTATGATATAGATAGATGGATGCATTTCTTTCTTCATGTACGGGTGCAATTTTTTGTTTTTGTTATTTTCTCATGTATGCAATCTGTATCGCTGTCTACATGTATGCACATGTAAATGGTTATTTCCTTCTTTTCCTCGATGGTATATCTATATAATGATTAATGGTATGGAATGAATGCAAAAAGTATAATCTCATGTTTTTATTGTAGAAAGAGGATATTGAGTTGATGTTGTCCTTGCTGATTTGACCTTGTTGATGATGTTATGTACCCCCCTTTTTGATGCGAAATGAAGCCCTTGGGAAAAAAAATGCATGTGCAATTATTCTAACATGAGAATGCATTTTAACCTTTCTATGAATGCAATTATCTTTTCTATGAATGCATTTTAACCTAAGTGTCACTAGTTTTTAGCAAAGAAATGCCTTGAGGATATATTTTCATCATTGAGCACTTGGGACCGGAAAGTCGATACAATCACCACTGCCCACTAACATGATGATATGAATATCACTTTTTATTGCTCATATGGTAACCTCCATTTTTCTTTCCCATCGGTCTCGTCGATACGACTATCACTGATTACAAACAATCATGAGAGTAAGAATACCGATTTTGTCAGATTCTATGTTGCAAGTGGATTTTGGCATTTAGATATGAAGAATCTAAATATCCAAGGTATCCGGTTCCGTAAACAAACAAAAGTTAACTCATTGTTTTATAAGATAATCCTCGATGGTTCTTTGATGACCATGTCTTTAGATGAATTCTCATAAGGCAATGAATCTTCCTCCAAAAATTCACTTCATAGTCAAGAAAAATATCATGTCTCCATCATTGCCAATCTAGTCGAAACATCATTGATTAGCTAAAAAGACTTGATACAAATTGAATTAATGTAAGTAAACAGATTTTTAACCAACTTTTCAAAAGAATCTATCTAGGTGTTTTGCATTGTTTTCTGATCTTCAAATAATATTTCCAAGTGTTTTGATCATGGAATGATGTTTGATTTTTAATCCTGAATAATAAGTCAATTTAGGCTCAAGGATTTGTTGTGGTAGTCAACTTCTTGGTTAGTAAACAATGATATCAATCAAAGGTTTACAAAAATCTGATCTCTCTTCTGAAAATGTTGATCCCTTTCTGCTTGTGACTGAATGTTGCTCGTTTGAATCCTTTTTGAGGTACCCACTTTCTGATCTGTTTTATGCTGCCCCCAAGTGTTTGATGTATCAGTTTTGACAACTTTTGCGCAATGCAAAGGATGATGCTAAAAATGTTATTATGACTATGTACAAATGACGGATGCAATGAAGGTTTGGACAAATGGGATGATGAGATGCATTATGTACACATGTGAATAGGAAAGAAATGACTTAAGGAAACCAAAAGTTCTTGTTGCCAAGTTTTCACCTTTGGGTGCTTTTTTCTTTTTCATTTTTTTTGTATTTTTCATTTTTCTTTTGTTTTTTTTGTATTTTTCCTTATCACCTTGGCGCCTATTGCTAGGTTTTCACCAAGAGATAGTTTTTCAAATGTTTTTGCTTTCTTCATGCTCAATTTTCCACTATTTTTTATCTTTCTTCCTTTCCAATGTTTTTGGATTTTCCATTTTCAAATGTTTTTGTATTTTCAAGATCCCTTTTCAACTATGTACAATAATTATGATGCTCTCTCATCTGATACTTTGTATACTCTTTCATCTGCTTTAGGTGTAGAACCTCTTCAAATGAATGCTATTTATGGGTTCTTGTAACTCTTCACCATTACAATCTGATAACTTATATGTTCCAGTTCCAAAGGATGACACTATCACAAATGGGCCTATCCAATTAGCTTCCCACTTTCCTTTCTTTTCCCTTTCAGCTTGATTTTTGGGATTTTCTCTTAATACCAAGTCTCCTACTTGAAAAGTTCTTGGTTTGATGTGTTTGTTGTAATTCCGTGAAATCCTATTTTGATAAACTCTTAAATGCTCATAAGCTTGAGTCTGGTGTTCCTCTAACAATTCCAATTGTTGCAGTCTAGCAACCCTATAATCCTCATCAGTGATCAATCCTCTTAATGAAACCCGTAGAGATGGGATTTCAACTTCTAATGGTAGAACTACTTCGGCTCCATAAACTAAAGAGAATGGGGTGGCTCCTGTAGGTGTTCTGATACTAGTTCTATAAGCCCATAGTGCGGGATTTATTTGCACGTGCTAATCTCTTCCTGATTTGTTAACTGATCTTTTTAATATCTTGAGGATATTTTTGTTCGTTGCTTCAGCTTGGCCATTGCCTTGTGGATAATAAATGGATGATGAATGATGTGTAATGTGGAATGTCATGCAAAGTTCATCAATATCCTAATTTTTGAATTGTTTCCCATTATCCGTGATAATGGCATGTGGAATACCATAGCGGCAAATTATGTGGTTCAATATGAACATTGAAATTTGTTTGCCAGTTGCTGTTGTTAATGGAACTGCTTCCACCCATTTGGTGAAGTATTCTGTTGCTGTGATGATATACTTGTGTCCGTTTGAAGATGGAGGATGTATGATTCCAATCAAGTCAAAACCCCATTGATAAAAAGGCCATGGTGTAATGAATGGGTGTAGTTCTTGAGCCGGTGCATGTATCATGTTACCATGATATTGACATTTGCTGCATGTCTTCACAAATTGACAAGCATCCTTTTCTAATGTTGTCCAAAAGTACCCTAAACGAAGGATTTTCTTAGCTAGATTAAGACCGCTTGAGTGTGACCCGCAAATGCCTTCGTGAACCTCGCGTAAAGCTAACTTAGACTCTTCTTCCTCTAAACATCTAAGTAACATCCCATCAAGACCCTTACGATACAATGTGTCTGAAAGGATTAGGTAACGGGTGGCTTGGCGTATGAAGTTACATTTTTGGGCATGAGTTTGGTCTACGGGGAGTACTTGGTCTTTAAGGTAAGTATAGATGGGTCCATACCAAGGAGAGTCATGTCCATGTAAAAGAGCAACAATTTGGGTGTCAGGAAGGTTGAATGCCGGTTTTACCAACTCTTCCACCAAGAACTCATATTTCTCATTTTGATCTAGTTTTTGTAATAAGGAAGCCAAGGTAGCCATGGCATCTGCTACTCTATTCTTTTCTCTTGGAATCTGTTCAAATGTGATCAAAGCAAAGTACTTCTTCCATCCATCAATCAAGGTTTTATATTTCATCAATTTTATATCTTTGGTATTGTATTCATTATTAACCTGATTGATTATGAGTTGGGAATCCCCATACACCTGTAATTCTGCAATATTCCATTCTAAAGCCATTTTGATGCCAATGACTAATGTCTCATATTCTGCTATGTTATTGGTGCATGGAAATAAGAGTTTATAGGACTTTGGAATGGTGTACCCTTAAGGGGTAATCAATAATATACCTGCTCCAGAACCTCCTTGTGTATAAGATCCATCAAAATATAATTTTCATGTCTTTGCTTCTATGTTGACAATTGCTGCATCTGGAAATTCAATTTGAATAGTTTGTGTAGACTCCATTGGGTTATCTGGTAAGTGATCTGCTATCACTTGTCCTTTAATTTCTCTTCTATCAACATATTCAATGTCGAATTCACTTAGGATCATGACCCATTTTGCTATTCTACCTGTTAAGGCAGTTTTACTTAGCAAGTATTTGAGAGGATCAATCTTGGCAATTAATTTGATCTTATGCATCAACATATAATGTCTTAGTTTTTGAGATGCAAAGACCACTACTAGACATTCTCTTTCCATGAATGAATAATTTAGTTCATATTTTATTAAGTTTCTACTACGATAGTAGATTGCCCTTTCTTTTCCTTGCTCATCTTCTTGTGCCAACAATATGCCTAGAGACCTTTCTATGGCTAATATGTATAACAACAGTTCTTTGCCCTTGATAAGTGACATAAGAATAGGTGGTTTTATCAAATAAGTCTTCAAAATAGTGAAGGCCTTATCACATTCTTCATCCCACATAAATGTAGTGTCCTTGTGTAGCAATATGGTGAAGGAGTGACACTTTTCTGCTAATTGAGATATAAATCTCCTTATTGATTGAATCTTTCCTTGTAGTGACCTCATTTGGCTAATGTTTCCTGGAATCTCCATCTCTAGAATGGCTTGTACTTTTTTAGGATCAACTTCAATTCCTTTTGCTGACACTATATAACCCAATAGCTTGCCGGATTGGACACCAAAGGCACACTTCTTTGGGTTTAATCTAACTTTGAATTGTTCTAATCGAATGAATATTTTTCTTAGGATTTGTAAATGTTCTTCTCTGTTGTGGGACTTTGCTAGAATGTCGTCCACATAATCTTCTAAGAAAGTGTGCATCATGTCATGGAAAATAGTTGTCATGGCCCTTTGATATGTAGCTCCAGCATTTTTAAGACCGAAGGGCATGACATTCGAACAAAAAGTACCCCAAGGGCAAGTAAATGTTGTCTTTTCTTGGTCTTCGAGAGCAATCTTTATTTGATTGTAGCCACTAAATCCATCCATTAATGAGTACATTGTGTGACCTGCTGTCAGATCCACTATGGTATCTATGCTTGGCAATGGGAAGTCATCTTTGGGACATGCAAGATTTAAATCTCTGAAATCCGTACACACACAGATAGATTTATCATGCTTAGTAACTGGCACAATGTTAGAGATCCAATCAGCATATGCTATTGTTCTTATGAACCCCACCTTTAACAATTTTTCCAATTCTACCTTGACTAGGAGAGCCACATGTGGGTGCATTTTCCTTAGTTTTTGCTTCACAGGTTTAACTCCGGGTCTAACATTCAAATGGTGCATTATGAAATCAGGATCTAGTCTGGGCATGTCGGCATATGACCATGCAAAATTCACTTGTTGTTCTTGGAAGAATTTGATAAAGTCCTCTCTTTCAAGAGATGTAAGTGATGTAGCCAAGTGTATGACCTTTGGATCTACTTCCATACCAATGTTAACTTTTTCTGTTGGTTATATAAGAATAGATGACCTTTCTTCCTCATGTTCGAGCAAAGTATCCAATCTCTCTTCTAATGGTGCCACAGTTGGGTTTTCACCAAAAGAAACGTCTTTTATTTTCATTGTTTTTGGTTCTAATGGTGCCACAATTGGGTTTTCACCAATAGAACTTCTCATTTTTTTATTTTTTTTCTTTTTTTTTTCTTTTTTTAACTAAGAGATTGGACCCTTGTTGTTGTCATTATGTCCGCATTGAGTTCATTGGTGAAAGAGGGTTCAACCGCATTGAGGTATTGGTTTGTTGCTTGGTCATTTGGGAAGTAAAGTAAGTCATTTGGTTCGGTTTGATCCCAATCAATGAGGTTCGGGTGCATCAAAATTAAGGAATTATTGGGTAAGGTATCATCAATAGGATTTATGGACATGACTTTGTTTGAGGGTTCATACATTGCATCATTTAGATCTATGATGTGCGCTTCCTCAAGATGATCCATGGAAGCAGGGTCAAAGTCCCCTTCACTCAAATCCTCGTCAACCTCTATGGGAAATAATGTGGGAAAAGCCACACGCTGGTTAAAACTAACATTTGAATTTCCCTCCTCTGAAGGTGTCCAAAATGTTTCTATCCATGCTCCACTATTAGATGCTTGTTCTATATTAGGCCTTTGAATAGGAGGTTCTTCATTAATTGGAGCATCTTGTTTTTGGATTTTTGCATAAGTATGTATAGCAATGACTTCTTTATCTTGACATGACTCCTCTGATAAAGTATCCCATTCATAATCCCGAGAGTCATCACTCTCTCCTTTGGATTCTAATGCATTTATTTGAGGATGAAAATCATGCATTGGACTTGAACTTTCTCCTTTGTATTGAAAACCTACTCCGAATTTTTCATGACTTGCCCTCCAAATAGGTTCAATAGGTTCTAGTAACCCTCTATTTCTTTGGCCTAAGGGTCCTCTTCCTTTGTATCCCATCTTTTGTATAATATCAAATCCTTTCCCATATTGTTCGGTTTGTATATTGACATGTTGAATTCTTTCCATGCGAGTGTCTAAGGTATCATCTTCATCATGATAAAGCCATTGAAGGACTTCATATTCTTCCTTATCCCATGTTGCTTTGCTATCTTCCCTCACAAAATAAGAATTATACTTATGTGGAAGATGCTCTTTTGATGGTTTACCATGTGATTTGGGAGATATGGGCATGTCAAATAGAGAAACTAAATATTCTCCTACTCCTTTTGAACTAATCTTGCATTGTTTGTCAAATTTGTTCATCATCTCACTCATGTGTTGGTAATGATCTTCTTTATCTTGTTCCTTTTCCTCTTTCATAGGTTTGTAGATCGTTGTCTCCAATTTAGGTGCTAAATATGGACTTTCCATTACATTTGGACCCTCGTAGCTCACTTTTTCCTTGCCCTTAGTTGATGTAGTTGAGCTAGCTTGAAGAGGATTTTGTGTATCTTCATTGGTGATTATTGGAATAATTCCTTCATGATTATGTGGAATGTATAATTCAGGCAAGGGTTTGAGTGCATCACAATATTGGAATGGATTTGAGTCTCCTCCAACCGTGATTTCTTCACCCATGTATGGAAACTTGATGCATTGGTGCTATGTGGATGGGATGGCTTGCATCTCATGAATCCATGGTCTTCCCAATAAGATGTTATAAGTTAATTTCATGTCCAACACTTGACACTTGGTTTCCTTCTTGACTGGTCCCACTTGGATGGGCAATACAATCATACCTTTAGAAGCTCTTTCAGCTTCATCGTAAGCTTTTATGGTGATTTTCTTTGTAGGGTCAATGCAAGACTCAGATAAACCTAAGGATTTTACAAGACTTAATGTGCAGATGTTAAGACTAGCCCCTCCATCAATAAGGGCTCTTTTGACTCTATGCCTTTCGATCAAAACCTCTATATGTAATGGCAAATTTTGAGGATGAGTTATAGACATGTCGTCTTGATCAGAAAATGAAAGACAATGAGGAGCCACGAGATGTCCTACCATATTTTGAAACTTTTCTTCCCCTAAGGTAGTAGAAACATGTGTCTCTTCTAAAGCTTTTTCTAAAATCTCTTTATGATTCGGTGACAACTTCAATAACTCTAAGATTGAGATTTGTGCTGGAGCACGTTGCAATTGATCCACCAAACTATAAGGCCTTGCTGCTGTAGGAGGTTGTTTGACCACAATGTTGGATTGTGGGATATTGGTGTTTTGAGGGACTATCCCTTGTAAAGTCATTCTAGAATTCTGCCCTCTTGTAATGACATTTGTTGCTTCCTTTTGAGATTGTTCATTAATTATTATAGCATTAACAATATGATCATATGATGGTGCAAATTTGAGATTATTGGCACTTTGTTTCTTGCCATTTGATGACTCACCTTTATCATGTTTGTAAAAAGGTTGTTTGAAGGCCGTATGATCTTCATTATTTTGGGGTCCATCAACAGTGATTATGTTATTATCTATCAAGTCTTGCACCACATTCTTTAATTGTAGACATTCATTTGTAGTGTGTCCCCGAATCCTATGATATTCACAATGATTCTTAACATCCCACTAGCCCAACTTGTTGTCTGGTTCATAAGGCTTAATAGTAGGTAATGTAATAACATTGTTAGCCATGAGAGCCTTTAATGCAGTTTCAAGTTATTCTCCCAAGGGTGTAAAGTGTCTTGAAGGAGTGGGCTTCAAATACTTATCGTAGTTGCTGTTTCGATCCTTGTTTCCTTGATTATTCTTGTTGGCATTGTTGTTATTGTTGGAAGGTGCATTATATGCTTGATTAGTATTATTCACTTGATTAGGTGTCTTTGTAAGGGCAAATGGAATCACCTTCAAGTTGCTGGATTCCACCACACCATGATTAACAATGCCCTTGTTGTTATTTTTTGCAACATAACGGCTATTGTTATTGTACCAACATTTATTTTGATTGTTGTTATTGTTGGTATTGTTGTTGTTGGAGTTAGAGTTGTTCTTATTTTCCTTGTACAATTTCAGCTCTCCACTCTTAATCAACACTTCTTCCGTTGTAACTCCGTTATCAATCAAATCTTGGAAGGTTTTAAGACATTGCATCCTTAGTCTATAATTTAATTCGCTGCTTAAACCGTTAATAAAGATATCCATTTTCTCTTTTTCCAGTACACTTCTTGGATATCTAGCAAATGCAGTCCTCCATCTTTGCAAGAATGTGAGGAAGGCTTCTCCATCTTTTTGCTTCATGTTACATAACGTTATCATTGTGACCTCATGTTTGATGTTATAGGAGTAATGAGTCATGAATTTAGAAGCTAATTCTTCAAAGGTTTTGATGCCAGATGGTAGTTTTGAAAACCAATCCATGGCCATTCCTCCCAAGCTTCTTGGGAATAGTCTCATTAAATAGGTTGTATCATGCATGAATTCAAGACTCAATGCACAAAACCCCCGAAGATGATCATGTGGGTCAGATGTTCCTTCATACCTATCATACTTAGGAAATGTTACATTAATGGGAAAAGGCACCATGACCAAACTCTTATCAAATGGAAAATGACATAATATTTCAATAGAGAAAGGCTTAGGAGCCCCATTTTGTTTCAAACTGTCGATTTCCATTTGTAATGCCTTGAATTGTTCCCTTATTGCTTCCATAGGGTCTTCTACTTCCTTGGGCTTTAGTTGTTCTATGTCAAAATCTTTAGGTAGCTTTACTCCCATTTGTATCAAGTCCATGAAGTATTTTTCTTTATCCATACGCATGGTCTTTTTCATTAGTTCTATGAAATAAGGACATTGTCTTGCCTCTAACGCCTTTTCATCCGTGGCTTCTTCCGCAGTTGGGGGTAGGTTTGTATTATTAAGAGGAGGTAAGTTGTTGCCTTGTGAATTTTCTTCTTGGGAATTAGGATCTCTTCCTCCATTATTAGAATTTTCTTGATTGTTGTTAGGACCCATACCTCCATTCATGTTGTTTCCTTGGTTGTTAGGATCGGTATTTCCTAGGGTGCCGCTAAACATCTTGTTAGTGTCCTTTGCCTTAGCAGGTTTTTCAATCACTCGTGAAGTAATGAAAGTGTCCTCTAGAAATGGGAGCTCTTCTCGTTTGTAGGTCCCGTCTGTTTGTAATGTTTTCTTTATAGAGTGTGATCTTGTAAGAACAGGCATGAACAAACTTTAAGGGTATGTTGACTTCTTCTTTTGATAAGCTGGTTTTTGGAATAAGGTAAAGGTTTTTGATCAATTTTAAATGGTTTAGAATCTTAATGATGTTTTGATCAATAACTTTAGAATATCTTGTTTGAAAATATAAAAACAATCTCAACACACACATCAATTTGGTACCATATCCCTAGAATGCTCTAATGTGTGTATTTTTTAATATTTTCACAGGTTGAAACACAAGAATAGCTTCCATGCAATCTACCTAGCACATAATTGGTTTGTAAACATGGCTCTAATAGGTAGTTTTGCTATTTTACCGTTATGTAGTAAGTTTTCCGTTCAAAATAGATCTTAGTCGTTCATCCCCCAAGTATGTTAAGGGGCTTCCCACACGCACCGAAGCATGATTTTGCGCAATCCATTAAGACTACTAGAAGAAGTTTGAAAGAGCTAAAATCCTCTTGTCGTGCACCCCATTAAGGATACACGCATTTCTTTTTATAGTGGGTTGGATTCTCGCAGCAAAAGCAAGTGTATCCCACTTTGGGCTGTCCCTCTCACCAGTCCTTTTAAGGCAATCTTGGGAGGCGAGCCCACTAAGTTTTAAACATGTTCATTTGAAAGCATGAAAAGTGGATTTGGTAGAGCAAGTTTGGGAATTTGATTCACTCAAAGAGTGAAGAGCATATCCCTATTGCTTTTCCCTTATCCCAAACACTCACAATCAATTTGGTTCTTTTTCAACCCCGTAACAAAGGGGTTCTTAGAATTGAAATGTTTGTTCTTTTCCTTTTATGATTAAACTATGTTTTGAACTTTGAAAATGCCACAATTTAAGGGAAGTTTGCAAGCTTGATGAGAGAAATACCTCAAACGATGCTAGCAAAGGCTAGGCGCATTTTTAAGTAGTAGATTTTCTCGTTTTCTCTCCAAATCCTTCCCTTACCTTAATGAAACGTTCCCTCCACCAAAAAATTAGTCGTCACAAACAAAAAAATTGAGGAGAAACCAAAATCAATGCTTAGAATTTTACAATTTCGATTATGCTTTTTATGCCTTCTTTTTCTTCAAAATTTGCAAAATTTTTACAAACTTAGGGACCAAACTCCCAATTTAATGATACGTATTTCTGTTTGTAAGCATCTACAACAGCAATGTATTTAGCATATAACTCTACATCCCTTTCTAAGTCATTGTTGAGAACAAAGGTGGTGTGTACCCAGTTTTCCTTTCTTATCCTCTTAGCGATCAATTTCTCCTCTAAGTTATGCCTTCTCTCTGGTTTTTGAACTTTCTTATGATAGACCATACTCCTGAGATAGAAAAAAAAATGGACGTGAAGTCAGAATACAGTCATTATTTTAACACTTTTGATAAAATATAAAAGTACAGCCACGCGACATTGTCCAGACTGTACGCGAGATCTAATTTAACAAAGACATGATTACTTTAACCGCGAGCATCACCTTGAGGGGCTCAAGCGAGATTAAAATAACCAGGTGCGATATCAAATTTTATCTACGCATGAAAACTTTACCAGACGCGACAACAGTCATTATTTTGATAAAATATAAAAGTGTAGCCAGGCGACATTGTCTAGACTGTACGCGAGATCTAATTTGACAAAGACGTGATTACTTTAACCGCGAGCGTCACCTTGCAGGGCTCAAGCGAGATTAAAGTATCCAGGTGTGATATCAAATCTGATCTACGCGTGAAATCTTTACCAGACGCGACAAACTGATGCTATAAAAGCGATATCTAATTTATCAAAGGAGACATTTCAAATGACAATAGCGAGAAATTAAATCGATAAGGCAGAGTGCTCCCTTCACACCAGATGTAAAATGACTTTCTGAAAGCGACTTTTTAATTGATGTCCGCGACATTTAAATGACCAGATGCATGATATCTTTGTCACAAACGTGACAACTTAATAACCAAAAGCGTGATTTTATTTTTGTAATGTGTTATTTCTCTGTCCGGTAGCGTGAATCTGTAGGTTAATCCACGTAAAAATCTAGACTCAGAGTGTCATTTTATTCTCTGTAGGCAAAATTTCTTTGCTAAAGGCGAGATCTCTTTATCTGTCAGTGTGATTTCTTTTCTGTGATCTGCAGACAGCAAGCAAAAATATATAATTTCTAGCCTAAATTTAGCAAAAATGTGAAAATAATGATGAATCTGAAGCCAAGGGCCCCATGGTGGGCGCCATTTGTGTGTGAGTGATTTACACCTTCGTGAAATAACAAGATTTAAAAGACAATTACACTATTCAAAGCAAACTAATCTAAATAATGCACAATTAATCTAAATATCTCATGCATCTCTAAAATAAAGTGGTAAATGAGGCTCTCAGCTATGATCCTCACTAGTGACACTCTAAAGATGAGAATTAAGCTATATGATATGCAAATTTAGATCTATTCTATCAAATTCTAGCTCTATTTGATGAACAATCTACTATGATCAAAGCAATTTAAGCTAATTAGCAATGAAAAATGATAAGTGAGTGATGTGGATGCAAATTGCAAGAGCTTTGCTGCAATTCAAAGATATGGAGTGGATCCTTAATGCCTCAAAATGCTTTCTACTTATAAGATTTTCCCAAGGGTAGGGGGTAGAGTGAGATAACCATGGTTATGCTTAGGTAAGGTCAATTGGCTTTGCTTTGTCCATAAATGGGGGGACAAGGAGGGGACAATCATTTAAATGGTTTCAAAAGGCTAGACCATTTCAACAAAAGTGAGTGATTTGTGTCCATTTTGTCTCCTTTTTGTTTTGTTGAGGGAAATTATGATTTATTAATTAATTAAAGTAATTAAATTTAGCCATGAAGGGTAAGATGTTCATTTTAGATTTTTGTTTTCAACAACTATGTCATTAATTGAATTTAATCAATTTCGTAGTGTTTTTCCCCTTTTCAAGCTTTATTTAATCATTTAATCATTTTCCTTTGATTTGAGTTGCCTTTGTTCCATTTATTGATTTTTCATGCTATTTTGATGATTTTATGCACCTTTTGATTGATTTAAGCCTTTTGCCAATTTTCCGTGTCTACAAGTAGCCATAGCATATGTTGTTTTTTTCTCTTCTTGTGGTAGTTTTTGGAAGGTGATAAACAGGAAGTACTTCTTTAATTCATCAATTAGGCATTTGTATGGAAGGATTTTTTCATCCTTAGTTTTATATTCATCATTGACTTGATTGATCAAAAGTTGAGAGTCACCATAGACATGAAGTTCTTCAATCTTCCATTCAATGGCCAATTTAAATCCATTAGCCAACCCTTCATATTCTACTACATTGTTAGTGCATGGGAAGATCATTTTAAAAGCTTTTGAAATTTTATAACCTTGGGGAGAAACAAAGAGTGCACCAGCACCTGCACCTTGTTGTGTGAAAGAGCCATCAAAGTACATTTTTAATGGATGTTGCCTTAAGTGTAAAATGGAGTCATCAGGAAAATTGGCAACGAGAGGTTGTGTGTCTTGTAAAGGTGCCTCTGCTAGTTGATCTTCCAGTACTTATCCTTTTATTGCCTTTTGATCAATATATGTGATGTCAAACTCCCTAAGAATCATCACCCATTTAGCCAATTGTCCAGTTAGTGTCACTTTTCTTAGGAAGTACTTGAGAGGATCAATTTTTGCAATCAGCTATGTAGAATAAGCCAGCATATAATGTCTGAATATTTTAGAAGCAAACACTACTACTAGACAAGCCTTCTCAATGACTATGTAGTTTAGCTCATAGGATACCAGAGTTCTGCTTATAGTCATGTTGTGCTTAAGCAATGCTCCCAAGGAAGAAGCGGTAGCTGATATGTAGAGAAATAGAGGTTTTCCAGGGACAAGAGCCATTAGCACAGGAGGATTCACCAGATACTATTTTATTTTCTGAAAATTCTTCTCACAATCCTCATTCCATTTGAATGTCACTCCCTCATGCAAAGTATTAGTGAAGGGTTGTGCCTTGTCAACTAGTTGTGAGATGAATCTACTTATTGATTGTAGCTTTCCTTACAATGTCCTCATCTAATTGATATCTTATGGTGGTTTCATCTCCATTATTTATTTCAATTTAGTTTAATCTACCTCAATTCCTTCAGCTAAGATAATGTATCCTAGAAGTTTGTCGGAAGTAACCCCAAAAGCACATTTCTTTAGTTTGAGCTATAACTTGAATCGTTCTATTCTTGTGAAGATATTATCCAACTTGACAAGGTGCATATCTCTAATAGTTGATTTAAATAATGTTTCATCCACATAATCTTCCATGTTCTTGTGCATCATATCATGAAAGATAGTTGTCACTACTCATTGATACGTTGCACCAATATTTTTCAAGTCGAAGGGCATGACGTTCCAGCAGAAAGTTTCCCACGCACAAGTAAATGTTGTCTTTTTTTGGTCTTCAAGTGCGATGTGTATTTGATTATATCCAGAAAATCCATCCATCAAGGAATACATTTGAAAACCAGAAATAAGGTCCATAATCATGTCTATGTTTGGTAGCGAAAAGTCATCTTTAGGACAAGCCTTATTCAAATCTTTAAAGTTTGTAGATATGCATATTGATTTGTCATCTTTTGAGACAGATACAAATGTTGGAGATCTAGTCATCATAGTCTATGGCTCATATAAATGTAGCCTTGAGTAATTTCTCAAGCTTTTCCTTAACCAGTAGTACTATGTGAGGATGCATTTTTCTCAGCTTTTGTTTCACTGGTTTTATGCCTAGTGCAATAGATAAGTGGTGCATAATGAGATTTGTATCCAATCCAGGCATATCAGAATAGGACCATGCAAAATTAATCTTCTTCTCTTTAAAGAATTGAATATATTGTTGCTTTTCATCTTTAGAAAAAGATTGTGCGAGATGTATGATTTTTGAATTCTCCAATGTACCCAAGTTCACTTGTTATGTAGGCTCTATAAGAATTGATGATCATTCCTAATAATGTTCAAGGAGAATATCAAATATCTCATCTGCAAGTGCCTCATAGAGGTTTTAATCATTGGATACCTCTTTTATTATTACTATTTTTGTATCTAACACTGCCACAGAGTGGTTTTCACCATCAAATCTCTTATTCTTTTTACTTTTATTTTTATGACTAAGATACTTTATATCTTCCACTGACATAATGTCTCTCATTGCATTGGTGGAAGAGGAAAGAGGTTCAATAGCGTGGAGATAGCACGAAAGGTCATGGTCATTAGAGGACAATAAGTTTATGGGCTCAGAAGTATTCCAGTCAATTGGCTAAGAGTAGATGAGGGGTAACGAATCAACGAGCTCAAGAAAAAAGAATCTGATATCGTCATCATTATTCATGGTTACTGAAGATAAGTCTAGAAAGTTGTCTTCTCTAGAGTTGTTTCAAGTGTGATTTGTCAAAGAGTCCCTAGAGGAGCTACGAGAAGGGTTTTGTGAACCTAACTATCTTGATCTAGTCCTGAAATGAAGATTAATATCTTATTCAATTTCCTCCCTTCGATGAAGAAATCTTTGTAAAGGGACCATCATAATCCTAGATCTTGAGCCAAAGATCCAATTGGTGTTCTGAGGGAGCATTATAAGACGATTGTTAGCAGGATACTCTTCTTCTTCGGATGCATCTTGAGTAGGAGGTATGATAACAGGTTCTATAGTTGGATGATTTGCATGATCCTTTGGATCCTGTTGTGAGTTGGATCTTTCACCAATCTTGAAACTGGAAGCAGAAGCATATTTATGAATGACATCAACCTATATATCTATCATAGCATTAGATAGTTGGTCCCATTCATACCCGTGGGAATTAGTTCGACTACTAAAAGATCATCCCAAGTACTGAGATATGGTCATAGGAGCTTCTTCAACATGACTTTCTTGATTTTTAGTGTGCCTCTCAGTTTCATCTAAATTAAGATCTATCATGTCAGATTGGTTGTCTTGAGCATCAATTACTTGATTAGGCACTTGGGTATTCAGAGTTTGAGATAATTCCCCATAATCCAACATAGGTAAGTATGGTAACCTAGGATATCTATACTCTTTGGATGAATAAATGAATCAAGGTAAATCGAGGATGTGTGCAATGCTAACAAGCTTCCCTTAGTTAGGGTGTCTTCCTTTCATAGGATCTCCTTGGTTTAGTTCAGCTTTGGGTAATGTAGTTGACTCATGTTGACTAAGTTGTCCCTCAAGTACAATCTCTTGGTCTATAGGTATATGTAACAGTCTTTCATAATTTATGGGCATAAATTCTTCATCCACATCATCAGAGTCTCCTAATTCATCAAATATAGGGCCACTTGTATATGGTGGTGCAAATTTATGATCATGGTATCCCACTCCAGTTTTATCCCTAGGAGTACATAATTCAACATGTAGAGGTTCAATAAAGCCTTTCCCTTTACCAAGAGGACTTTTTCCATCATATCCCATTTTATGCATGAGGTGGTAACCTACACCATACTTCTCAAGAGAAATTTCAGCATATTTCACTTCTTGTTCAGCTTCTTCGCCTTTATACAGCCATTGTAAAACAACTTTATCCTCATGTTCTTGCTAAAGAGGGATTTTTTCTCTTACCATACCATGTTCCTTCATGAATTGTTAGAGTAGAGGTGCTAGTAGGTTGGAAAGACGGAGATGGTTTCCCATAAGATCTAGGTGAAATAGGCAAGTTGATCATAGAGCATGAAGCATCCAGCTTGTATTCCCCCATTTTGTTTTCTTTTATACTCAGTTTCTTCTGAAAGGTATTTAGTGTTTCTTTTTTAGAGTTCTTAGTTTCTTGGCTCCTCTGGGCTTCCTTATTGTGTGGAACCATGCTTTCATTTTGTTTCACATTGTTGCAAGTATAAGCCAAGTTTGCGGTAATTATAACTTTGATTCCATTGTGAGGAAATTTAAGACATTAATGGTATGTCGATGGGACTACCTACATTTCATGGATCCACTAGTGACCAAGAAGTATATTGTATGTGAGTGGAAGATCTAGGACTTGACAAATAACATCTCACTGAACAGGACCCACTCGGATGGGTAAGACTAGCATACCTTTAGAAGAATGTACCTCTTCATCATATGCTTTGATTGTGATTTTTAGTCTAGGATTATCAATAGCATTCTTTGAGAAACCAAGAGCCTTAACCAATTTGAATGTGCAGATATTCAAACCTGTGCCTCCATCTATCAAAACGTGTTCTACCCAATGCTTATGTATGAGGACTTTGATATAGAGAGGTTGGTTGTGAGGGTTACTAATAGATTTATCATCTTCTTTTGAAAAGGTTAGATAATGTGGGGAAGCAAGATGATCGAACATGGACTGGAACTTGTCTACGTCTGTTATCTCTAGTGAGCATTAAAGGTTGTCATTAGTATCAAAGGTTATCAAAGGTTATAAAAGGTTATCAATCGGTTACATATATTAAGCCAGTCGATAACTATAAGCAAAACAAACTAGTCAGTTAAGTATATACACCAAGCATTAGAATAAACATGAGTAGTTTATACAATGTTTATCGAGGATCACAAGAAATGGCATAGTAATCAGGAATGGCACATTCTTCTATGCAAATGGTTACAACAGATCAGAAAACATTTTACCAAGATCGAGAAAAATTTATTGTTGAGATATTCATTAAATGTAATCAAGATCTTATGTAATAGTTTGATCTAGGTTATTTTTGTACACCGTAGATCTTAGGTTTTTGTCTAAGATTTGTAAACCTAATTGTATAAGAGACATAAAGCAGTATGCTATATAATTGTATGTTTGCATCATTTTTGGTGTGAACTGATGTATGAATGAAGAAGCACTTGAAGCACTTGCCTAACTTCAAGGTTATCAATTGTTAGACAAAGAAGAATAGTATACAGAGATAATCAGATTGAGCAGAATTAGAGCAGGCTAACCAAACAGTTCAGAGCAGAGATTCATCACAATAAAGGTGATATTTTATCAGCACTTTATTGATCTGTATCAGACAATTAAGTTGTCATTAGCAGATAGATACCTATTGCTTTCTAATCATTGTAATAGAGTTTTGTAAAATCTCTTAACAGAGTAGACTTGACAGTCTTTTGTAAATCTCTTAACTGAGTGCACACTCAAGTAGTGTTGCTAAAATCTTATCACTAGGTAGATCTAGTTGATCCAATATGTTACTCCTAACAGGGTAAGATCACCAAAAGTGATCAAAACTTGTATCCCTAATAGGCAAACCTTTTCTATCTGCAGTAGTGAAGAATTTGTGGGTGTCATCCCCACCACATTTTTTACCTTCTAACAAGGGTTTCTGCATTACCAAAATACTTGTGTTATGGGACTGTTACATTGTTGATTTCATGTTGTTTACTTTTATAAGTTGAATGGATGAGTGATACATGCATTAGATACAAGTTATTTTGCAAGGTTACTATTGTTTTTTGTTATAGATCTGAAAGGTTTATGAGTGGGTGAACCCACAATATTGGGTTACACTTTTTTGCTTGAATGGATACTAAACTCTACATTTTGAAAAAAACTTTCAGATTCGAATGCATATTCTCATTAAACCATTTGGAATCGGAAGATGAAGTAAATTAGAGTCTTTTAGGATTTTCTATCCAGATTCTAAATATATTTTTTATTTTTTATTCTTGAATTGAATTGATTATTTTTTTTCTTTCTCTCACAAAAATTGGTATGTTGCCGAAAACGTCATTTTCAGAGAGCTACATTGTTTTTATAGAGCATAACTTTTTTTCTAAAATAGATATCAATGTGATTTTTTTGAATTTAGTTTTTTAACATCCATATGGAGGGCATGTAATTGGTTTGATGAAATTACCATGATTATTTCATATTTTATTAATGTTTAAAGTTGACTAAACCATAATTTTGACATACATTGACTACATAGCTTATAACTTGTTGGGTAATTTTCCAATTTGATTTTTCTTTATTTGGATAGAAACAGAACTCCAATACCTAGGGCATAGATATTTTTTAGAATTTTTTTTCTCTCATTTACTATTTTTTCATAAGTGTCAAACATAGAGGTAGACATGCGGTGAAATATCTATGTTTAGTAAAACTAAAAATACAAAGTCATAATAAACTTAATATATATTACATTATAATCATTGAAAAGAGTTTTCTCAATAGTACCTTACTACATAGATAAGTTTTTCAAATGGATTCATTTGATCTACCAAAAGATAAAGTCAAAGTGATTTTTTGTCAACATTTTAATAGGTGTGAAGGAGACTCCATTTTAGGTATGAATGAGGAGTATAGATGTTATATCAAATTTTTTTTTATCTAAGATGCTTTGAGCTAACCATTTGTAATTAATTCCTTCAAATGGAACCTCTCAAGGCTTAAATAATCATATTTTATTAAAAATTTGTTATTTCAGCAAAAATTAGCATGTCTAAAAAAGTGTAACCCACTATTGTGGGGTCACCCGAGTTAAAGTTTTTGTCAGCACTGATTCACCCCTCCCCTCTCAGTACCCTATATCTCCTAATCTAACAATTGGTATCAGAGCACAGTTCTCTTATTGAATAGTTTAACCACTGAAGGGTAAAGATCTAGTCATGGAGAGGTATAAGTTAGATAAGACAATAGAAAATCAGAAGATTCAAATGTAGATGTTTGTGGAACAGTATAAGCAAGCTAAGGATGAACTGGAGAAATTGTTGGTTGAAAGGAAGAACCTAGCTATTCTACAAAATGAAGTCGGTTATCATGAAGAAGCAATTAATGATTTATTTGATCATATTGGATCTAGTTCTGGAAGTATTTCCGATGGATTTGACAGCATGATCTCTGATTTGTCTGAAAAGAATCAACATTTAACCGAACAAATGAAAGCACTGCAAATCGGTCAAGAATCTTAGATGGTGAGAATGGTAGAAATAATGAACAATGCTAGATAGGTTGAACAAGAAAGAAATCTAGCTATTGATGACTGAAGACAAATAACTGAACAACTTCAAGCAAAAGAAAGTGAGATACGGAGACTCACCGATTGCCATTTTCAAACATCCAATTAGGTGATGGTTGTGAATCAAGAATTCAACCAAGTGAATGGAGAATTGTCAAGAAGACTTGAAGAAGTTGCAAGGCTCAGAGAGGAGAATGAGAATTTGAGAAATGAAGTGAAAACCCAATAGAAACACAATGAAATGAAGAAATTGGCTGAGGGCAGTTCTAAGAAGATTGATGATTTTCTGGTTAATCAAAGAAGATTTGGGAGTAAAGTTGGATTAGGCTATACCGGCGAAGGAGAGTCATCACAACAAGCTAAACAAGTCAACAAAAATCAAAGTCAAAGACCTAAAGTGTTGACATGTTATCACTGTGGCAAACCGGGACATACTTCAAATGTTTGTAGAAGCAGAGCACAAGGTAAACTTCATGTCACTCCTAAGTTTAATGGTTATTGTTATTACTGTGGAAAATTTGGTCATCAAGCTTATGAGTGTAGAGCTAAACTGAATGATAATGCTAACAATAATAATGTAGATAAAATATGCTATACTTTTAATAAACATGGACACACTGCACGAGAGTGTAAGGCTAAGATGAAACAAGTATGGACTCCTAAGCAGAAAACTCAATGCAAGCCTTATCAACCGAAGAGACAAGGTAATTCTTATGTTTGGGATTACAACACATGGGCTAATTGTATTGCATGTGGTAGATATGGGCACATTGCAGCAAACTGTAACAGGAAAAGATGGTCTGGACAATCAAGAAGTTGGACAAGCACTGGAATGGCATGTTTGCATTGCCATAAAGTCTGTCATTTAAGCAAGGACTACAAAGACAAAGCACCAGAAGACGGTCATGTATTTGAGAGTGGAAACACTATTGTGGATATCATGAAGATTAGGAACACTATGTGGAGGAAGGCATCTAATGAGAATGTTGAATCAAGTAATGGTGTCGGTGAAACCTCGTCCACTAGATTGGGTGACATCGGTACCTCCACTTAAGGTGATATAGGTATGTATGGGACTGATATTTCAAATAAGCATATCTTACATACAGTTCCTTATATATGATGAGCACATACCAAATTTACATGAATAAAGATGCATTGTGGTTTATATGTTTTGATCTAACAAAGTTATACAGTCGGTAAAAGTTAGACCGAGCGTTAGTTACCCATCGGTAATCACTATTCAAGGTTAACTAAGTATCAGTATCATCCGAGCAAGGAAATCTTGTGTTAACCAAGCAGATGAAAGTTCATAGTCGTCACCGAGATGACAGTTGTCACAAATCAAAAAGTAGGTCAGGCATTTATTGCATAAAGTTTTGAGCAGGAATGTGAAAAATCTATAAATACACGGAAGACAGAGTTCATTTTTCACATTGCAATTTCAGAGAGATAAAATGTCAAGAGCATGTTCGAGAAAGAATCTTTCAAGGTCATTCAAGCAATTGCAGATCAAACCGAGCATAAGCTTCGATACATTCTGAGTAAGTTGAAACCCTACCGAGTATATTTTCGTAACTTACCAAAAACCTAGTTTGTTGAAATGGCATCTACTGCGAGTTCCTCTAAGGTTATGGAAGAAGAAGTTAATTTAATTGTGTCAACAAGCTACAAGGAACCTCACTATAAGTTACACCCAGAAGTTGCAAGAAAAATAGATTCAGCGGGCGCTTTTTCAAGCATTCCACCTAGGGTTTTGTTGACGGAAGACATAAGATCGTATATTCATTGTAAAATTGGCAAAATTAGAGATTTTGATATGTATGTCACATTTCAGGCACTTTGTGATGGAGAAATGAAATTGAAACCAGAGCACAAAATTGTTGAAACACTTGGACTCACCAATGCCCTAAATTTCTCGAAGAATTTCAAGAATGAATGGATTAGGGTTGTGTTAAGCCAATATCACGAAGGCATATTTTGGTTAGAGAAACCGATCCAAGTAACAAAGAGGATGATTAGCAGGGTTACTGGTTACCTGACTACTGATAAGGTCAAAGCATTTCAAAGCGCTGCACGAACAGAAGTTGAGAAGAATACTGGCACAACATGGGATGGTAGAGCATTAAAGATTGCATCCATTATGGATCCCAAAGTAAAGTTCACGGCACATGTTATTGGTTATAAAATCTTTCAGCCGAGCGGGTCAAATAGTGTACCATGTAGTACAGTAGATATGGCTTACAAATTGATAAAGAAGGGTCATCAAATAGACCTTGCCGAGCTACTACTGAGACAGGTCGGAGAAAATATGAAAACTATCAGGTCACAGAAGACCAATACCTATAAGTTTGGTTCACTACTTGTATGTTTGTTTTTCTATCTCCAGAAATTATTTCCCTTCGTCGGTCGCACTAACTGGATAGATGAGAAACTGGTTAGTTTACAAATATTTGATATTATGAAAGGTCTAGGAGATAATGCAGAGAATATTTTGGATAAATATTTTGAAGGATTTCAAGTTAAAATGTATAAGAGAAGCAGAATACCGAGTTCATTGGTCGAGAAATTTGAGATGGACATTTGTTTTCTAGTAGACACCAACCATACTATGATTAAAGCAGTTGAACCGAGAATAAAGTGGCTAGCACCTATGGGCTATGAAATGGATCATGATTTCACTTTGAAATCCATTGAGGCATTGCTAGCACTACCGAAGGACAAAAAGGCCGAAAGGTTTGGAACCTTTGAAGAAGCAAAGTTAAGAATTAAAACAAGGCTTGTCATCGGTAAAATGATGATAAAAGCAAAGAAAATGAAGAAAGTTTTAACTGAGCATTTTGGAGATGTATCAGACTCATCTGAGGAGTCACCAGTTGAACCTACAACCAAAGGTCAGTTGATGTTGGCTGACAAACCTTATGATAGTGAAGAAACCGAGTCCGAAAAAGAACAAGAACCCAAACCAGTTTCTCCCACTAAAGCTCCAAAGAAGAGGCAGTTACCAGTGCATAAAAAAGCATGCACAAGGTCATCCACTATAGCTTCACCACCACAAAAGAAGGGAGCTGAAAAGATAGTAAAACCAAAGGCAACTACACCAATAAAAACATTTGCTAAAAGAGGTCGGAAGGCTATAGCTGAGCCACCGAAGAAAAGGAGAAGGTTATTAAGAATAAAGAAGATCTTGAGGATGATGAAAATGATAATGACAACAATCAATTTTTGGTTATCAGTAACAAAGAAAGACCAATTGATGAAGTAGCAGCAGATATTATTGAGCATGGAGATCTCTCTGATCCAAAACTCAGATGATTTGACAAAATGTCAACCAAAGATCAAAACAAAATTGAGGAAGCAATCATCTAGATGATGATTCACTTTAAGCAAGCTCCATTAGAAATTGCATTGACACTACCTAAGGAATTGGATGATAGAATAAATCAGAAGTGGTCATATGCATTGGAAATCGAGAGAAAAAGAAGAGAACATATTCTAGTTTCGGTAGCACCAAACATATCTCTTATTAAGATCAAAGAGCTTATGGACACATATGTGAATAGATTCAAAGTGAAACACTGAGAAATGTTAGTATTAGATGAGAATCTAGTAGAACTTGATGAGTCAGCTCAACTCATCTAGGCCTCAGTTCTAGCTGTTAGAGAACATAATGAGAGGATAGCATTTCAAAAGTTGTCTAAGAAGAGACAGAATTCAAAAGGAAAAGGAATATTTTTTGAGGAAAATACAGCAAAGAAGATAAAAGAGTCAGAGGTATCAATTACCGAGGTGATTGACACAACAGTTGCACAGAATATTAAGGATAGTTCACATGATGCACCAAATCTAGAAGAGATCAAGGTAAAGGAGAACAATGATAATGATGTACTCATTGAGGACATCACAAATGGTGATCCTGATAATAGAAATGATGATGATGATGTGAATTTTTCACAATACAACACACAAGATGAAGCACAAGTTACTGAGTGTGCATTTCCATCGATACCGAGTGAGCTACCTATACTTGTAGAAGCAGTTGAAATTATTTCAATGCAACAACCTGAAGGCTCAGACTCTGAGCAACCACTAGACACAATAGGGGAACAAAGCACTGAATCTCCTATAGAGACAAACAAACCTAAAGAGAAAGAGGCACTAGCGGAAGAAACAAAGGCACAAGAAGAGCTTGAGGCAATCGAGGCTACCCCACCTGACACAACATCAAAAGCTCTATCTCATTCAACTGACACATAGGTTACCAAGGAGCAGAAAAAGGAAGACAATGTGTCAACCAGGTAGAACACTCCGAAGGCAGAAGAGAAAGCTATTGTTATTGTTGCCAAGAGTTCACCACAGGAACCAGTGAAGAAAAAGAAAAAGAAAGAAAAAGGGTCGGTCACCCTAGATGAAGTGATTGTGATACCTGAGTGTGACCCGAGGACCCTTAGCCCCAAAGAACTAAGCAAATATGGGGAGTTATGCAAAAGGAAAGCGGCACAAGAAAATTTGAAACAAGAGAGTAAGAGCAAGGAGATATTGGAAAATGTAAGAGACATCTTACAACAGGTGGTACCTGAGGTACACATAGATGAAGACACACTGATCATGGACCAACTTACTACCCTTACCAAAGGAATCAATGCCCCAGATGTAGATACTGACCAGAGAATAGAACAGCGGGCAGAGTCAAGGATTCAAGACAAACTTGTAGAAAGAATCAGCCAAGAAGTGGCAATAAACAAGGTCAAACTAGCTGAGGTAATAACTGAAATCAAATCAATAACTCAGTTAATTTTTTAATTCTTACTGAAGCTATGCACTGTGGAAACCTTCACTACTAAGATCAGTGAAAAGATAAAAGGACTGGAAAATGAAATCAAGGCCAGTGCAAACGCAACTACAACTGAGCCACAAGCTTTTTCAAAGCATATCATCAGAGTTCAGGAACTCAGGTGGTTGATAGTAGATCTTAAGAAATAAGAAGAGTGGATAAATGATCAGGTTACTGAGTTGCAGACAGAACTCCTACCATACCTAAAAAATTTTGAGAAGCATATTGTCAAAGCGGAACAACTTGTTGCAACACCAGAGATTTTTGTGTTGGAGAACATCTTTGACATGCATGCACAAGTTGGTCTTGAGCACATTGCTCTCACCAACTTGAAAGAGGAATGGGAAAACCTCTTGGATTCACTGAAGAAAACCCATCAACACATTTTTGACAAGCTGTAAGTATACAATTTTTGTATTTGGCATTAATATCAAAAAGGGGGAAATCAATGTATATGCCAAATATGTAACTTTTTGCTAAGTATACTACACATCACTGGGAGCATGCACCAAGGGGGAGTATATAGAAAAAAAATTTGATAAGTATATATGTATATGGTGGAGATATAAGTTTTTTGAAAAATTTTGTCTATATACATTAAAGTTTTGATACTAATGCCAAAGGGGGAGATTGTTATCTCTAGTGAGCATTAAAGGTTGTCATTAGTATCAAAGGTTATCAAAGGTTATCAATCGGTTACATATATTAAGCCAGTCGGTAACTATAAGCAAAATAGACCAGTTGGTTAAGTATATACACCGAGCATTAGACAGTTTACCAAGCATCAGCAGACACCGATACCAAGTGATAGTAAACACTGAGCATCAGAATAAACACCGAGTATTTTATACAGTGTTTACCGAGGATCACAAGAAATGGCATAGTAATCAAGAATGGCACATTCTTCTATGCAAACGGTTACAACAGATCAGAAAATGTTTTACCAAGATCGAGAACAATTTATTGTTGAGATATTCATTAAATGTAATCAAGATCTTATGTAATAGTTTGATCTAGGTTATTTTTGTACACTGTATATCTTAGGTTTTTGTCTAAGATTTGTAAACCTAATTGTATAAGCGGCATAAAGTAGTATGCTATATAATTGTATGTTTGCATCATTTTTGGTGTGAACTGATGTATGAACGAAGAAGCACTTGAAGCACTTGCCTAACTTCAATTTTATCAGTTGTCAAACAAAGAAGAACAGTATACAAAGATAATCAGATTGAGAAGAATCAGAGTTGGCTAACCAAACAGTTCAGAGCAAAGATTCATCATAGTAAAGGTGATATTTTATCAATACTTTATTGATCTGTATCAGACAATTAAGTTGTCATTAGCAGATAGATACCTATTATTTTCTAATCATTGTAATAGAGTTTTGTAAAATCTCTTAACAGAGTAGACTTGACAGTCTTTTGTAAATCTCTTAACCGAGTGCACACTCAAGTAGTGTTGCTAAAATCCTATCACTAGGTAGATCTAGCTAATCTAATATGTTACTCCTAACAGGGTAAGATCACCAAAAGTGATCAAAACTTGTAGCCCTAACAGGCAAACCTTTTCTATCTGCAGTAGTGAAGAATTTGTGGGTGTCATCCCCGCCGCAGTTTTTACCTTCTAACAAGGGTTTCCGCATTACCAAAATACTTGTGTTATGGGACTGTTACATTGTTGACTTCATGTTGTTTACTTTTATAAGTTGAATGGATGAATGATACATGCATTAGATACAAGTTGTTTTGCAAGGTTACTACTATTTGTTGTTATAGATCTGAAAGGTTTATGAGTTAAAGTTTTTGTGGGCACTGATTCACCCCTCCCCTCTCAGTACCCTATCTCTCCTAATCCAACAACGTCTAGGTCCTCGAGGACATTAGCCACTAAAATGGCTTGATCAAGAATCTCTCGATGTGGAGAAGATATTTTGAGCAATTCAAGAATTTATATTAGAGTTGACGTACACTAAAGTTGATCAACTAGATTATAGTCGCGTGTTGCAGATGAGGTAGTTGTTTTGGACCCTTGGGTCATTCCGTGTTTAGAAGAGGAGAAATAACTTGTTCCTTGTAGAGAAACCTTACCCTGAGAACAAGTAACTATATTAGAAGATTCAGCATGAGTCTTTCTCTTGATCTTAATGACATTGATAGTATAGTCAGAGGACTCAATCATGTGGATCACATTATCATTGTCAAAGTAGGTGTAACTTACCTTGTTGTCTTGTGTCTTATATGATTCCCCTTTTTTGTATTTAGCAAAAGGATCTTTAAAGCCCTTATGATCGGTATTTTTCTGAGGATCAGCCACGATGGTCTCATTATCAATTAGATCCTGGATCAAGTGTTTGTGCTTCATGCAGTTGTTAGTTTTGTGTCCTTTCTTGCGATGGTAATCACAATAGTGGTTATCATTCCACCACTTATGCTTAATCTAAAGATTGTAGGGCTTTGAATTATCAGGCAATGTGATGATCTTGTTATCTAGAAGTGTCTTCAAGGCATTCTCAAGTGACTCTCCAAGGGGGGTGAAATCTCATTTATGCCTAGGGATCCATGACCTATCTCTGTTACTCATGATCTTAGAGCTTGGTTGGGTGCTCTTATTGTTTTTCATTGCTTGAATGACAATGGAGAGGTTGAAAGTTGGCTCCTTGGGTTTGTTAGAGGTAGATGCAGAGGTTGTACTCACAATTCCATCATTGACAACATCCTTAGTCCTAGTCCATAACTTATGTGTATCCTTGTTATGTTGATTTTTAAAAGAAGACTTATGTTCTTTATGTTGCAGGGTGATGTCTCATTTTCGAACAAGGATGTCTTCTATGTGAATGGAAGTCTCCAACAACTTTTCAAATGAGGTATGAGTTTGCATCTGCAATGCATAATTCATTTTAGGGACCAAAGTATTTATAAATATGTCAATCTTTTCAGTCTCTAGAATTTGACGGGGGTATCTAGCAAACATTCTTTGTCACTGCTGAAGGAATGTAATGAAGGGCTCTCCAACACATTACTTTGTGTTTCACAGATCAAGCATGGTAAAAGTATGAGAGATGTTAGAAGAGTATTTTTGGATGAACTTCTAAACGAGCTCATCAAAATTCTTGATGCCAGGGGAAAGCGAGGTAAACCAACTCATGGCTTGGCCACCGAGACTCCTAGGAAAGAGTCTCATGAGGTAGCTATGTTCATGCATAAACTCCATACTAAGTGCACAAAATTCTCTCACATGGTGTTGGGGATCTCAATTGCCATCAAATGTGTCATACTTAGGAATCCCCACCTTAGGTGGGAAGGGTGTCATATAGAGGCCTTTTTTGAAAGGGAAATGACAGATAGTTTCAACCGAGTACTTGTTCCATGATTGACCCTTTTCCTTTTGGAGTTGGGAAAGCTGACGTTGTGAATCTTGGAGTTATTTATTAAAGATTGTGATAGGAGATTCTTCCTCCTTTCGTAGCAAGACATCCACATCAAATTCAGGAGGAAGCTTTATGCCCATAGAGGCAAGATGCATAAAATTTTGATCTTTGTCCTAACTCATGATAGCCTACATTACTTTATGGAAATGTTGTCCTCTTGACAATTTTCAATTTCCTCATGTGGGTTCTTCATTTGGAGAAGACTTGGAATCATGTTTGTTTCAATTGCTCCAATCATAGGTTGACATGTTGGTTTGGTCAAGATACTCAGTGTACATAAAATGGATTGACTAGTAGATAGGTACCTAAGGTAAATATTCCTCATGAAAAGATGGTCCCTGGATATCGTCAATAGCTTTCCCTTTTAGATCAGCAGTAGCCTTTTGGTAACAGCTATGAGTTGTGACTGACATGGAAGATAATATTTAAAATATGATAGCAAAAAATTTACTAAGCTAGTGTCAAAAGATCTAGATAATGATAGCTCTTTCACAAGGATAAGTGATAGATAAAGCAGCGGAAACAAGGTGCAAGGTATCGAGAGAGAGGCCTGAATGCCTATTGAGTGATACTTGCAACCAAGTTGATATAGCAAAGAGAACTAAGTACAAGGTGCATAGAATGAGGCATGAATGTCTATTGAGTGGCACTTGTGATAAAGTTTGAGCAAGGTTCAATTTCAAATGAGACAGGATATTTGAGACAAGAGCTAGAGCATTTTTCAAGATCTTAAAACAAGAGCAAAGATGAACCAAGTTACTAGCAAAGAGTCAATCAGTTGAGAATACCAGTTTCAGATGTGTGACTGTTGATCAAGATGATGGAAAATCCATGAGAGTCTCAGGTAGTAAAAGATATAAAGGTTTTGAGGATTCAATGTGGGTCTGATGACCAATCAAGTACAGTATTGTATGATAAACTCTAACACTGGGTACAATGAAACTCCAAGTTGCGTATGATAATATATGAGGTTAAATCTTGTCATACGATGGAACTCAACACTGGGTGAAACAAAGTACTCGTGCCATATCATAAAATGTTGAGGAAAATGACAGAATGTAGGAAAAAGACAACTTGCCATTGTTTTTGAGGAATTTGACCAATCTGGACTGTTTTGGTTTCAGATCTGTGATAAGTCTGAGTGTCCCTAGTTCTAGTCTGAGTGTTTTCAAGTAGGTGATTGCGTGATCAAACAAAAGTCTTCAAACAATCCACCAAAGGACAAAGCAAACTTGGGGATACAAGCACTTGTGAGGTCTAAGAGGTATTGCAATGTGCCAAAATGTCAAGTGTATGTTTCACAATGATTTCCATGGGTCTCAACACATTCGAAAACACAGCAAGCAAAATTTTACCTATGATCAAAGGATAGTATCAAAATCTTTGCCTGCAACTTGGTATTCCTTCACCTCACACAAAGTGATGTCATCTTTTTCGAGGAATATGCATACATTATGGATCAAAAGAAGAGACTCAATGCTTGTATTGCAATGGTTCTCCAAATGCCACATTCATGCTTTAAATCATCCAAGGGAATTCATATGGTGAGTAATCTTGAGGTGATCCAGGTAAGTCCACTTGGATCAATCCTTGCACAAAGATTAGGACACTTTCGGAGGTAATTCAGGTAGCTTCTAACCAAGAGTGTCTAGTAAGGGCATTCATTCACAACTATCCCTTGTAGTTCTTCTTAGCGGAATTGAGGCCTATAGCCCTACAAACGCTTCAAGTAAGGTAGTCTTGCAAGCAAGATTGAGACCTCTCGACCCTACCATTGCTCTCACATGTGTTCTTTCAGTCAAATGAATGACCCAACACAATTAATAGCTATGTCCTTGTGGTTTTTGGTCAACATGGCATAAATTTTATAGTGGGTTGGATGAGTTGGCTTTGCTTTGTCCCACTTGGGTCGTTCCTATGAGATTTTCACCTCAATAGTAGGCCCTCTAAAGGTAAATGAGAAAAGAAAATTGGATAGGCTAATGGAGGTCTAGATTTTTTATTCTCCACAAGGGAAAAGAGCATACTCTCCTATTCTGATGAAGATAACAGAAACAGAGAAACAACAACAATATGCAAGAACAGAAAATGGGCTTCTTATTATCTCCACAAATGTGGAATTAAAAACTTTCAAAATTACAATATGCAAAGCCACATGGGCATTCCCTTACAATATTCTGTAGGACAAAGCCTCGAATCAATACCCAGATCTACTACCCACAACTGACTAGACAACACTACGGGCCTTCTTTATATAGGCAATTTTTATTGCCCAAGAATATTCCAAAAATTTAGCCTTTAGGCCGACTATACATAGAATTATTTTATTTTCACAATTTTTACAATAGGGTCGGCTCAAAAGAAATATAAAAAATGCTTTTAGGTAACCCAACTTCTGAAGGCCATAACTTTTTAACTGTAGCTCCATTTTTCTATTGTAACCACTTTTCAAAAACGCTACGATGAGATCTACAGTGCCTGACTCACGCAAGCTCTAGTCAGCTAGGACTCAATCACGATCCGGAGCCTCTAAGGCCTTCAAAATTGACCTAAAAGATTTTGTACCCAAAAACCTCAATAACTTCACCAATACAAATGATGTGGCAATGAAACTCAACTGATAGGCTGATATGACTAAGATGAACCTCCAACTGTGAAATCAGAACATTATGAGATCATATGACCAACTTACTAAAAATAGTAAGTTTCTATAAATAGCAACTCTACACAAGATAGCCCTTATTGAAAAGCAAATAGAAATATTTTTGGGTGGTGCAAGATTTCTCTTACACCCAGGATGCTCCTGCATCAGACACCTAGGGTAATTTGAGAAGTGACCCTGTCACGACTCAGGTGTGCAGAGGAAAACTAAGATGGTTAACCTCATCCTTTGTCAACCATGATGAATCTTCAATAGGTCATCCTTTCCATTTGACCAAATATTCTTCATATACCCTGTTCCTTGTGCTTCTGCCAACACGACTATCTAATATGTCTTCAATCTCCTTGATATCTGAACTGGTTGCTGGAATACTCCACTGTGCTGCTATAACCTTATCTTCAACACCTCCTTCATGATACTCTATCAAATCTGAAATGTTAAACACTGGTGAAATATTCAACTCAGTAGGCGATTCTACTCATAGGCATTTCCTAAATCATGCTTCTTTAGTATCTTACATGGCCCAAACTTCTTCATTTTCAGCTTGTTATATGTACCAACTAGAAATCGCTCCTTCTACAAATGAACCATGACTTCATCTCCAACTTGAAATTCCTTATGCCTCCTTTTCTCATATGCCTTAGCCTTATACTGCGCATTCATCTTGGTAATGTGCTTCCTCACCTCCGCATGGATGTTCTTCAAATGTTCTGCAAAATCCTCAGCTTCAGCACTTCTTATTTCTCCTTAACCTATCTTTCTCAACTTAGATGCATTTCTTGGACTACTCCCATATACAATCTGGAATGGTGATTTACTAGTGCTTCTGTTGACAGAGTTATTGTATGCAAATTTTTTCTGTGGTAAAATCAAATCCCATCTTGTTGGCTTATCTCCAACCAAACATCTCAGCAAATTCCCCAAACTCCTATTCACCACCTATGTCTGTCTATCAGTCTGCAGATGATGTGATGAACTAAACTTCAAATCTGTCTTCAACCTCTTCCACAATGTACGCCAAAAATATCTAATGAACTTAGTGTCCCTATCTGAAACTATACTCTTTGGCAGACCATGTAATCTCACCACTTCTCTGAAAAACAATTCTGCTACATGAACAACATCATTAGTCTTCTTGTAGGGAATAAAATGTGTCATCTTTGAAAATTTGTCAACCACCACAAAAATTGAATCATATCTCTGTTGTGTCCTTGGTAAACCAAGAACAAAGTCCATACTGATATCCTCCCAAGGCTTCTCTGGTAGAGGTAATGGCTGAAACAACCTTATATTTTGCTTCACTCCTTTCGCCATTTGACATACTCTGCAACTTCGTACAAACTTCTTGACATCTTACTGCAATTGTGGCCAATAATAATTCTCACTAACCAAAGCAAGGGTTTTATCTCGACCAAAATGTCCAACCAATCCTCTGCTATGCTTCTCCTTGATGAGATTCTCCCTCATAGAACTTCTTGGAATGCACAACTGACTCCCTCTGAATAGCATATCATCCTGAATGATGAAATCTAGCCACTTCGTTCTGTCTAGAGTAATAGGTTCTTTACAAGATTTCCAATCTTCACCAAAATCAGGATCCTTTGGATACAAATTCTTGAGTTCCTTGAACCCAACCACCTCAATCTGCATCTCTGTCAACAATAATTTCCTTCTGCTAAGCGCATCTGTAACCCTGTTAGACTTTCCACTTCTATGTTTCAAAACAAATGTATAACTCTGCAAAAACTCAACCCATTTCAAATGCCTTTGATTCAACTTTCCTCGACTATTCAAATATTGCAAAGCTTGATGATCAGTATACAAAAAAAACTCCTTAGGAAGCAGATAGTGTCTCCACTTCTTCAATGCCTGAACTATAGCATAAAATTCCTGATCATAAATAAAATACTTTCTCTTTGCATCACTTAACTTCTCACTTAAATAAGCAATAGGTTTACCTTCTTGGCTCATAACAACTCCTAAGTACCACTAGAATCACAATCTACTTAAAACACATTATTAAAATCAGGAAGTGCTAAAATAGGTTGTTCTGTAACCTTTTGTTTCAATAGTTTAAAACTCTTATCTACCCCATTAGTCCACTTGAACTCTTTTCTATCCCCTCTCATTGTTTCAATCAAGGCTCCACAAATACTGTTAAAATTTATGATAAAATTTCTGTAAAAGCTAGCCAAACTATGAAAATACCTTACCTCAATAGCACTCCTTGGAGTAGGTCATTCAATGATAGCTTGTACTTTCTTTGGGTCCATTTTCAGACCTTCTACTAAAACTACAAATCTCAAATACACTAACTCCTTCTTCACAAAATTGCACTTCTTCAAATTAATCAACAATTTCTCATCTCTTAACTTCTCAAACACCATACGAATATGCATCATATGTTCCTCCAATGTCTTGCTAAAAATCAAAATATCATCTAGGTAAACAATGACAAACTTACCCAAAAATTCTTTCAAAACCTTGTTCATGAGCCACATGAAAGTGCTTGGTGCATTGGTTAGCCCAAAAGGCATGACTAACCACTCATACAATCCCTCCTTTATCTTGAAGGCAGTCTTCCATTCATCTCCTTCTCTAATCTGAATCTGGTGATATCCACTCTTCAAATCTATCTTTGAAAAATACACAGCTCCACTCAAACAATCTATAATATCATCCATTCGTGACAATAGAAACTGGTACTTGATTGTGATCTTGTTTATTGCTCTAGAATATGTACACATCCTCCATTCTCCATTCTTCTTTAGTGCTAATACCGTTGGTACAGCACAGGGACTCAAACTCTCTCGAATCAACCCCTTTTGCAATAACTCATGTACTTGTCTGTTCAACTCTTCACTTTCTACTAGTGTCATTCTGTGTATTGCCTTATTTGGAAAATTGGCTCTTGGAATCAAATCCATCTGATGACTGATCTTCCTTACCGGTGGTGATCCATCGGGTACATTATCAGATATAATATCTTGAAACTCATTCAACAAATCTGCAACTTCTACAGGTACATCCTCTACTTCCTCTTTACCAGCTTTTGGAATTAAAGAAAAACACACATGCTCATGTCTCATACCATCTAGGAATTTTCTTCCATCAACAAAAGTTATTCTGGCATTACTACATACCTTTTCTTCATTCTCCTTCAATGGCTTTAGCTTATGTCGCACTCCATCATTTGTCAAGAAATAGGTATTCACACGGCCATCATGTACAGCACACATATCAAACTGCCACAGCCTACCCAACAACATGTGACATGCATCCATAGGTATGATATCACATAGTACCTCATCATGGTACCCGCCAATCTTGAACTTTACTAGGCACTGTTCATTGACCATGACCTTGTGGTCATCTTGCACCCAGGCAATCCGATATGGATGTGAGTGTTTCTATCTCTTAAGCTTCAACTTTGTTACCATCTCTTCTGACACCAAATTGTCAGTGCTTTCACTATCAATAATCACATCACAACATTTACCCTCACACTTGCATCTAGTGTGAAACAGCCTCCTCCTTTATTCAAGTTCATTCTCACCACTCAGCATGACTCTTATGTTAATCAACATTTCTCCTCTTTCAGCATCTTCAGAATTTGAAGATCTGGCATCTTCATCTACATGTGCCACTCTGACCTGGCCTTCATTCCTCCTATCCGTCCTTCCTTGGCATTGAGGACATTCAAATGCCCTATGATCTTCTTCTCCATAGTGAAAATATGTTCCATGGAAGCCTCCTCTTCCCAAACCTTGTCCTCTTCCTCTTCCTCTCTGATCTCTATTATTCTGATCTTGGAAATGATTGGAATTGTTTCATCTCTGATTTTGACTGCATCCTTCTTTTTTGAATCTTCATTTTGGTTTCCATATGACCATCCACCACGACCTCTTTCGCTTTGTCTACTCTCAAACTTCTTGTTCAAATTTTCCTCTACTTTTAGGGAAAACTAGTATGCCTCTTCAATACTATTCATTCGAACCAGATTCAGCTCCTCCTGAATGCTTGGCCTCAACCCATTAAGGTAATGCGCAACTTTCTCCTTATCAGCTTCTGCATGGCCTGTTCTGATGAGGATTCGATAGAACTCCTCTGTATACTCCTGAACAGATCATCCCACTTGCTTCAAACTTTGCATTTTCTTCATTAGGTCAAGCTCATAATCAACATGGATGAATTGTCGCTTCAATTTATCCACCATCCGCTCCCATCTTGTGATTTTATCCTTTCCTCTTCGATTTCGCTCTAATTGAATCTCTTGCCACCAGATCTTTGCATGACCCTTCAGTCTGGCCTTCGCAAACTTGACCCGATCAAGATCTTCGATATCTTCATACTCAAAATATTATTCACATTCATTGATCCAGTCGATCAATTCCTCTAGGTTAAAATTTCTAGAAAATGTCGAAACCTCAATCTTAGGTCTCTTCCTAATCTTTGAGATGGCTTAGAAAAGTCTTTCTTCTTCTTGATTCAAAACTTTGACTTCTCCTTCCTGATCAGAATTTCCTTCTCCCTCAGCTTCATCCTCACTTTCATCTCTGACATTAAGATTCATTCATCTACGAATCTCTTCTTGCAATGCTCGCACTTGTCTCTACAGTTCCCTAACCTCAGGTGTTACAACACCAGCTCTTCCGCCATGTTCCCTTCATGGAGGCATTTTTGTGTTGCTCACTGAAACCGTAACCATGGTCCTGGTGTAAATTGTCTCACAGTCGATGATATGTTTACACACTCAAGAACTCCCACTCTGATACCACTTGATGAAGATAACAAGAAACAATAAACACATAACAGAAACAGAGAAACAACAACAATATGCAAGAATAGAAAATGGGCTTCTTATTATCTCCACAAATGTGGAATTACAAACTTTTAGAATTACAATATGCAAAGCCACATGGGCATTCCCTTATAATATTCTATAGGACAAAGTCTCGAATCAATACCCAGATCTACTACCCAGAACTGACTAGACAACACTACGGGCCTTCTTTATATAGGCAATTTCCACTGCCCGAGAAGGTTCCAAAAAGTCAGCCTTTAGGCCGACTATACATAGAATTATTTTATTTTCACAATTTTTACAATAGGGTTGGCTCAAAAGAAATATAAAAAATGCTTTTAGGTAGCCCAACTTTCAGAGGCCATAACTTTTTAACCATAGCTTTTTTTTTCTATTGTAACCACTTTTCGGAAATGCCACAACAAGATCTACAGTGCTTGACTCACGCAAGTTCCAATCAGTTGGGGGTCAATCACGATCCAGAGCCTCTAAGGCTTTCAAAATTGACTTGAAAGATTTCATACCCAAAAACCTCAATAACTTCACCAATACAAATGATGTGGCAATGAAACTCAACTGATATGCTGATATGACTAGGATGAACCTCCAACTGTGAAATCAGAACATTCCGAAATCATATGACCAACTTACTAAAAATAATAAGTTTCCATAAATAGCAGCTCTACACAAGATAGCCCTTATTGAAAAGCAAACAAAAATATTTTTGGGTGATGCAAGATTGCTCTTACACCCAAGATGCTCCTGCATCATATTCCATCACTTCTCCCAAGCACATCAGGCACATATTCATTTACCCAAGATTTTTTTGCAAGTGAAAAACCAAGTAGATCAAGATTTCTAATTCGACCTCTAGGAGGTGAAGAGCATACTCTCCTACTACCCAATTGTTATCTCTATTTGATCATTAAGTTTTTTCATTAGTATCAAATAATATCAGTCGGTAATCTAAGCCAATCAGTCGATAAAGATGGAATAAGGGGCAATACAAGCTAATCGGTTGAACTTACAAAGCCTTCATACCGAGCAGTCACAAGGCAAAACCTAAAGTTAAATGGATACAAGTTTAACTGAGTATGTTTACTGAGCATCATATTTTACCGAGCACTGAGTTAGTGAACACCGAGCATTCTACACATCGAGCATCAAGTTATTCACCGAACTGAGAATACAGTGTTTATCGAGTTATTCAGGAAATGGCATAGTAATCAATAATGGCACATTTATCTATGCAAATGATTTACACAGGTCTATAAATGTATTACCAAGATTGAGGCACATTTATTATGGATGTAATCATTAAATATTATGATGATTCTTATGTAATAGTTAGATCTAGGTTATTTTTGTACACCATAGATCTTAGGTTTTCTAAGATGTTGTAAACCTAATTAGGTCAAAGTAATTTTCTATATAATTGTAATTGATGTTATTTTGACATAACGACATGACAAGGAGATCATAAAGTAGTAGCCGCTTACAAGACATCAGAATTCAAACATAGTATTCAGTTTATCTTAAACACAAGGCTATCGAGCAGAATAGAGAGTAATATACTACACATCAAGGTGAAATCTATTTAGTATTTCATTGATCTGATTCAGACAAGTTCAAGTTGTCATTTACAAATATTTTATGTTATCTTTTAACCATTATAGAAGGATTGTAAATCTCTTAATAGAGTATACTTAACCGTCTATTGTAAATCTCCTAACCAAGTGCACACTTATTTGGTGTTGCTAAAATCTTTTCACAAGGTAGATCTAATCGATCTTATGTTACTCCTAATAGGGTAAGATCATCATAAGTGGTCACAATTGTAGCCTTAACCGACATCACTTTATTTAATGCAGTAGTGAAGAATTTGTGGGTGTCATCCCCACTGCAGGTTTTACCTTCTAACAAGGGTTTCTGCGTAACCAAAATACTTGTGTTATGTGTTACATTTCATGAATGTTTTATTGCTTGTTTTCATGCACTTTACATTTACAAGTTACCTGAATGTATATTGCAAATAATGGAATCAGTCGGTTAGATGAACACTACTATTGCAGATTGTTAATTCGGTAAATTTTTTGAGGGTGCTGATTCACCCCTCCCCTCATAGTACTATATCTTTCATATCCCAACAATTGGTATAAGAGAAGGAATCTGAGATACTAAGACTTACCGAGCATCATTTTGAGATATCTAATCAGATGGTTGTTGTGAGTCAAGAAATCAATTGAGTGAATAGTGAGCTAACAAGAAAACTAGAAGACATTGGTGAACTCAGAGAAGAGAATGAGAGACTAAAACATGAAGTCAAGATGCAGCAGCAACATAATGAAATGATTAAAAGACTGAAGATAGTTCCAAGAAAATTGATGAATTTCTGATCAGTCAAAGAAGACTTGGAAGTACTACTGGATTAGGCTATACCGAGTAAGGAGAATCATCTAAGCAAGTTGAACATATGAATGCATACAAGATTCAAAGACCTAATAAACTTTCATGTTATCATTGTGGTAAACCGAGCCACACATCAAATGTTTGTAGAAGTAAAGCTAAAGGTAATCCTAAAACCACTCCTAGGTTTAATGGTCATTGTTATAGTTCTAACAAGTATGGACATCAAGAACATGAGTGTAGATCTAAGTTGAATAGGACTCCTAACAAACTCTGCATGGAGAAACATTGTCGCACTTGCAACATGCATGGACATACCTCACAAGAATGCAGAACAAAGATGAAGCAAGTCTAGACACCGAAAGGACAAAACAAGACCTATCAACTGAAAAGACAAGGTAATGCTTATACTTGGGATTATAACACATGGGTTAGTTGTACAGCATGTGGAAGATATGGGCATATTGTAGCTAACTGCATGAGAAAGAACTGGAAAGGTAGATCTCACTACTAGGAAAACTCTGGCATGGCATGTTTACATTGTCACAAGGTCGGTCACTTAAGTAAAGATTGCAGAGACCGAGCACCAAAGACACAAATCTATGAGAATGGAAACACAATTGAAGATATCATGAGGATAAGAAATTCTATGTGGAGAAAAGCATCAGGTGATAATGTTGAGTCAAGTAATGCAGTCAGTGAAACCTCGTCCAATGGATTGCGTGACATCGCCACCTCCACCTAAGCTGAAAAGGCATGTATGGAACTGATAATTCTAATTGGTTATATCTATCATACAGTTCCTTATATCAAGTGTTCACATACCAAATCTGCATGAATGAAGATTCACTATGGTTTTACATATTTTGAGCTTTAAGAGTTTATAGTCGGTATATGCTAGACAGAGTGAAAAGTTGCTAGTCGGTAACTATTAGCAAGGTTAACCGAGCCCCAGTATTAACCTAGTAAATTTTCATGTGTTAACCAAGCTTATGACATTTTGTGGTATACACCGAGTGTGGTAGTTGTCATTGAGCCATGTTAGGTCAAGCATTTATTGCAAAAAGTTTAAGCAGGAATTTGAAAAATACTATAAATACATGATGGACTTAGCTTATTTTTCACACTATGATCACGGAGAGCTAAGAGTCTATAGAGAAAATTTGAGAAAAATATTTTTAAAGCATTTGAGAAAAGATTTGAAGGACTCGGAGTGTTTTCATCATTGTTACGAGTAAGTGCTACCATCACCAAGCTGTGTATTTGATATTTCCCGAAACCCTAAACGAAGAATAATGGTGTTTGCATCTAAGGTTAACAAATCTAAGAATGTAGCTGAGGAGGATGTTAGATTGATTATTTATGTTACATGTAATGAGCCAAAGTACAAACTTCACCCCGAAGTTGCTTCGCAGATTGACAAAATTAGAGCTTTTTCAAGCATACCGCCTAGGGTTTTGCTAGTTGAAGACATATGCACCTATATTCACTCCAAGATTGGTGAAATTGGTTATTTTGAGCCCATTTCTACATATCAAAAGCTATGTGTTGATGAAAAATTGAAGGATGACCATGATCATTTGAGAGTCAAGGGTTTGACAAATGCCCTACATTTTTTGAAGGTATTAAGGAATGAGTGGATAAGAATTATTTTGCGTCATTTTCATGATGGAAAACTATGGCTAGATGAGCCCGTGAAGATCACGAAGGATATTATACACATAATAACAGGATACCCTACCACCGAAAAATTCAAAGCACTGAGGAGTGCACGGAGAACCGAGCTGGAAAGGATAACTGGAGCAGAATGGGATAGAAAAGGTGTGAAATGTAACACAATCACAGATCCCGAAACTAGGTTCGATGCTTATGTTATTGGTTATAAAAAATTTCAATCAAGAAGAGCCAACAGTGTACCATGTGGAGCGATAGATATTGCATACAAGATAGTGAAAAAAGGATTTCAGTTGGATCTTGCCGAGTTGTTACTAAGACAAGTTGAGGAGAACATGAAGACTATTTGGTCGACAAAATCCAACACATGTAAGTTTGGATCACTGTTGCTTTGCATATTCTTTTATGTGAAAAAAATTTTCCCTTCAATCGGTAATGTTGATTGGACTACCAACAAGCCTATGACAATTCAAATAAATGATTTGATAAAGAGTTTGGGTGATAATTTTGTGAGCATATTGGACATTTATTATGAGCAATTCAAGGACAGAATGAATGCAAGGAGTAGAATACCGAGACATTTGGTAGAAGATTATGAACATGACATATATTTCCTAGTGGATATAGATTATACACTTATAAAAGCAGTAGAACCGAGAAAAAAGTGGTTAGCCCCAATAGGATACGAAATTGATATTAACTAAGCTTCTAGGTCAATCAAGGCTTTACTAACAAAGCCTAAAGATCTAAAAGCTAATAAGTTTGGAACCTATGAGGAAGCGAAACAAAGAATTAAAATGGATCTAGTCATTGGAAAGGCAACCAAGAAATAAAGAAAAATGATAAACAAATTGATGAAAAATTTTGGAGATGATGTAGATGATGCAAAATCATCTGAGGACATTCTGGTTGAGGTAGCAACCAAAGGGCGGTTACTTCTTACTGACAAAGCACATGACAATGAGGCAACCGAGTCTAACAAAGATGTACAATCTACATCGATTTTGCCCACTCCCAAGAAGAAGCAACTAGGAGTGCAAACTAGAGCATGAACAATATCTACTATTGTAGCTTCACCACCACTAAAGAAGGGAGTTGTTAAAATCTCAAGGCCTACACCGACCAAAACATATCAGAAGAAGAGAGGTACTCAACATACCTTCGAGGCACCGAAGAAAAGAAGAAATTTGATAAGAGGAAAGGACAATGTTGATGATGATGATGAAGAAGATGATCTAAATCAATACAAAGTAGTTGCTAATAAAGATCAATCAGTAGATGAGTTAGTTGAAACATTGATAGACACTAGAGGCCTCGGTAACTCATAGTTGGGTCGGTTTGCACACTTGTCAACCGAGGAACATAACAAGATAGAGGAGGCAGTCATCCAAGTGATGATCAAATTCAAAAAGGTACTCATAGAATTTTCAAAATTTGTACCTAAAATTTTATATGATAAAATATCTGCTAGATGGACATATGCATACTGAGAAGAAAATGAGGGAACATTCCCTAGTATTGGCAATGCCAACATTGACAGTCCCTGAGGTTGAAGAATTAATGGCAAAGTATTCAAAAAGATTTTTAGTTAAGAGCAAAGCTCTATAAATACTTGCTGGGAATTTAGCATAAATTGATGAGACTAGTCAGTTGTTGTGGACTTCTATTCTACAAGCCTGAGTTGAGGCAAATAAGTTGGCTTTAGCCATAATACCTGAGAAGAAGTCTAAATGAAAAGGCAAAGGCATCCAATCAGATGATGCAAATCTGGCCTCAAAGGACCTCATTGAGCTATTAGACACCGAGGTGTCTGATACTACTATTACCACTGACTATCAAGATGTACACCAGGATGCACCTAAGCAGGTGTTAATAACTGGAATAAATGATGGTTCAAATGATGTACTTATAGAGGACATCACCAATGGAGACCCTGACGATGTCAAGGATGATGAGAACGTCATAGTTTTCAAAGCTCGACAAGATGAACAAGCCCCCACCAAGCCAGCAGTAAGCATTATACTGAGTGACCTCCCTATATTAGTTCAAGCAGTTGAAATTATAACACAAAAGGAACCCAAAGGCTCAATCCCCAAGTAACAAAAGGATACAACAAGGGAGCAAGGAACAAGCACACAAGGCACTGCAGAGTCAAACGAGCCTAAGGAGAAAGAGGTTGACACACAAGTAGAGACAACCGAGACCACACCCACCAATACTATATCAGAAGCTCCAACTTAATCAATCGAAACTCAGGTCACTAAGGAGCAGAAGAAGGATGAAACAGTGTCAGCCGAGCAAGACAAGTCAAACACGGAGGTAAAATCTCTCGTAGCTTTTGTTAAGTCTTCGCCACAAGAGACTAAGAAAAAGAAGAAGAAACATGGTAAAGGGCCAATCACCTTAGATGAAGTAATTGAAATTACAGAATGTGACCCAAGGGCTTTGGACCCTGAGGAGCTGAGAAAATATGGAGAGTTGTGCACGAGGAAGGTAGCATAGGAGAAGTTAAGAAAAGAAAGAAAAAGTAAACAAATCCTAGAAGAAGTAAGAGACCTCCTTCAGCAAGTTGTTCCCGACATCCAAATAAATGAAGATACACCAATTTTGGAACAACTTGCATCTCTTACAAGTCACATCAATGCCCCAGATGTAGATGTTGATAAAAGGATTGAAGAGATTGTAGAAGCAAAAATACAAATGAAACTTGTCGAGAAGATCAACCAAGAAGTGGCAATTAACAAGGTAAAGCTTTCTGAGGTTATAACCGAGCTCCAAATTATAACTCAGAGGATAATGCAAATTTTGTTTAAGTTATGCACTGTGGATACATTCACTGCCGAGGTCAGTGAGAAGATCAAAAATCTAGATGCAGAAATCTTAGCTAGTGCAAATGCTTCTCTAACCGAGTTAAATTCTTTTCATAAGCATATACTTAAAGTACAAGAATTGAGGCAGTTGAGAGAAGATTTAAGGAAGCATGAGGAAAAGATAAGTGAACAAGTCACCGAGTTACAAGCTGAGATGCTGCCACACCTTAAGATCATTGAGTGACATATTGAGAAGGCTAAGGTATTAGTCGCCACCCCTGAAATATCAATTTTGGAGAACATTTTTGGCATGCATGCACAAGTCGGTCTTGAACACATTGTTCTTGACAACTTGAAAGAGGAATGGGAAAACCTCTTAGCATCGTTGAAGAAAACCCACCAGTATATATTTGATAAGTTGTAAGTACATTTTTGTTTTGGCATTAATTTCAAAAAGGGGAAATCATGTATATGCCAATGTACTTCACTACATGTCGGGAGCATGCACGGAAGGGGAGTTTTTGAGTTTTGTAGAAGAGTTAGTAAATTTTTGGGTATATGTATATATGGAGTTAGATCATTTTTTAGATATGGTACATATACATTATGGTTTTGATACTAATGCCAAAGGGGGAGATTGTTATCTCTATTTGAGCATTGAGTGTTTTCATTACTATCAAATAAGATCAGTCGCTAATCTAAGCTGATCAAACTGTAAAAGATGGAATAAGGAGCTATACAAGCTAACTGGTTGAACTTACAAAGCCTTCATACCGAGCAGTCACAAGGTAGAACCTAAAGTTAAATGGATACTTGTTTAACTAAGTACGTTTACCGAGCATCAGAGTTTATCAAGCACCGAGTCAGTGAACACCGAGCATCAAGTTATTCCCCGAATAGAGAATGCAATTTTATCGAGTTATTCAGGAAACGGCATAGTAATCAATAATGGCACATTTATCTATGTAAATGGTTTACATGAATCTATAAACATATTACCAAGATCAAGGCACATTTATTATGGATGTAATCATTAAATGTTGTGATGATTCCTATGTAATAGTTAGATTTAAGTTATTTTTGTACACCGTAGATATTAGGTTTTCTAAGATGTTGTAAACCTAATTAGGTCAAATCAATTTTCTATATAATTGTAATTGATGTCATTTTGACATAACGACATGACAAGGAGATCATGAAGTAGTAGCCACTTACAGGACAACAGAATTTAGACAAGGGTTTACATGAACGAGTAGTTATCAGAGATAGTATTCAGTTTATCAGAAACATACAAGGCTACCAAGCATAACAGAGAGTAATATACTACACATCAAGGTGAAATCTATTTAGTATTTCATTGATCTGATTTAGACAAGTTCAAGTTGTCATTTACAGATATTTTATATTATCTTTTAACCATTATAACAGGATTGTAAATCTCTTAACAGAGTAAGGTGTTGCTAACATCCTTTCACAAGGTAGATCTAATCGATCTTATGTTACTCCTAACAGGGTAAGATCATCAGAAGTGATCACAATTGTAGTGTTAACCGGCATCACTTTATTTACTGTAGTAGTGAAGAATTTGTGGGTGTCATCCCCACCACAATTTTTACCTTCTAACAAAGGTTTATGCATAACCAAAATACTTGTGTTATGTTTTACATTTCATGAATGTTTTATTGTTTATTTTCATGCACTTTACATTTACAAGTTACCTGAATGTATGTTGCAAACAATGGAATCAGTCAATTAGATGAACACTACTATTGCAGATTGTTAATTCAATAAAGTTTTTGAGGGTACTGATTCACCCCTCCCCTTTCAGTACTATATCTTTCCTATCCCAACACCAACTAATCACAAGAAAAGAAGTCTTCCTAGTTAAGCTAGATGCCTAGAAAGATAAAATTAAGGAAGACACAATGTTTGCTTGAATCTCCAAGGCAACCTGCAAAACAAATGGTTTTAGTAGTCGCAAGATATGACTTTGGCAAGCATCCTACAATCACAAAATGTTAGTAGTCTCAAATAAGGAAGTGTAGATGACTTTGACAAGCAAATTTCCTCTCAAACACCCTTCAAAAACCAATTATTTCCTGCAAAACATAATGTTAAGGCCAAGATGAAACTGAATCAAGCACGAAAATCCAAAAATTCAAGCAACTAGACCCTAAAAAATACTCTATGTTTTTTGTGCGAGAAAACATATTCAGCATCATATTATCGTATGATGAAACTCAAAGTCATGCGATGAAAGCCAGAGTTTTTTGTGTTGTACGATGAAACTCAAAACTACATGTGATGAATCACCTTATTTCATATTATCATACGATAAAACTCGTCGTTGCATGCGATGAAAAAGGGTGTCGTATTGTAATCTGGACTGTTAGGTGTGATATTTGTCACAGTTTTAAAAAATGGATAAAAAGAACCCACAAGAAATGGGACTAAAGCAGGAGATGCAACCAACACTCAATAAACTATTAACTCAAGAATTTAGCTACAAGAGTTCACATCAAATGAACAAACTAAACCCTCCAAAGTGGCTTATTGTTTCCTAGTTGAAGCAACTTTAATCATTTTCAAATTGCTCATCAGATTGGCATGAAGGATTAGTGACTTGACTACTCCAAAACGAACGATTTCAAATGTGGAGGAGATGCAAGACTTGCATTCACCACTTTAAGATTGATCTAAAAGCAAATGCAAAGCTATGATGAAACTAGAATGAAAGATTAACAATGCTAGTATGAAAGCAAGCTAGATAACAAATGCAAGATTACACTAGACATGAACTAAGCTAACAATACAAGAGAGATAAGAGCTAAACTACTATGAACTTGAGAACTCAAAATAGCAAGATTACTCTAGAATGCAAGAATCTGGACTTGGAAACCCTTGAGCCAAAGAAGAGCTTCCTTTTTAAAAAATTGTCTCAAGAATGGAGGGTGGAGATTAAGAGGCAAAAGATGTTAGGTAGAGATGAGTGGTGAGAGAGATCAATCCATGTGAAAGGATCCAATATTTTTTATTGGCCAAGCTTGATTGGAGAATAAGACAAAATAGAAAATCCTCATTTTAATTGTCATTTAATCAAGATTAAGTTGCACAATGTGCTCTTTTAATAAAAGTGCTAAGATTTTATATATTAAAAGGAAGTTTGACAATTAAATTATTTTTTCGAGTTTTAATATTAGAAATGATTTGATTTAATTATGCAAGGGGGATTATTCAAGTTGCTTACATAATTATGTCTAGTAAATTATGTCTTTGAGATTTTAAAAAAAAATTGAGGCAGATTTGATCGAAATTAGGAGCTTAGGTTCTACTAGACAAAAATTAGGTGATTACACTTATATGAAGCAATGCAAAGCATTCTCCCATAAAGACTACAGCTACTCTTTAAGCTTCTCATACTTGTCACTTTTGGGTATGCACATATTGACTTCTTATTAGTTGACCCAAATTTTTGAAGTTGTCTCAAATCCACCATGAACCTTTTTTTATCAAATGTACATATGTGCTTAGTCCATGAGATCCCTAAAAACCTTATCTCATGTCAATCAGTCACATGTAAACTAGTTTTCAAATGACATAATTCAATAAAAGTGTCAAAATTTAAGATTTATAATGATTCATATAAAACCATTTTATAGGGGGGTGACCCCACAATAGTGGGTTACACTTTTTTAGACATGATGATTTTTGATGAAATAACACATTTTTAATAAAATATGATTATTTAAGCCTTGAGAGCTTCCATTTGAAGGAATTTATTACAAATGGTTAGCTCAAAGCTTCTTAGATTAAAAAAAAAATATTGATATAACATCTATACTCCTCATTCATACCTACAATGGAGTCTCCTTCGCACCTATTAAAATGCTAACAAAATATCACTTTGACTTTATCTTTTGGCAAATCAAATGAATCAATTTTAAAAACCTATCTATGTAGTAAGGTACTACTAAGAAAAATATTTCCAATGATTATAATGTTAATAAATATTAAATTTATTATGACTTTGTATTTTAAATTTTACTAAACATAGATATTTAACCGTATGTCTACCTCTATGTTTGGTTCGCTTATGGAAAAATAGAAAATGAGAGAAAAAAAACTCTAAAAAATATCTATGCCCTAGGTATTGAAATTATCTTTCTATCAACAAAAATAAAATGAAATTGGACAAATACGCGACGAGATATAAGCTATGTAATCAAGGTATGTCAAAATTACAGTTTAGTCAACTTCAAACGTTAATAAAATATGCAATAATCATGATAAATTCGTCAAACGAATTGTATGCTCTCCATATGGATGTTAAAAAACTAAATTCGAAATAATCACATTGATATCTATTTTAGAAAAAAAGTTATGTTCTATGAAAATAATGTAACTCTTTGAAAATGATGTTTTCAACAACATATCAACTTTCGTGGGAGAAAGAACAAACAATTCAAATAAATTCAAAAATAAATATTAAAAATATATTTAGAATCTAGATAGAAAATCTTAAAAGACTCTAATTTACTTCATCTTCTGATTTCAAATGGTTTAACGACAATATGCATCTAAATCTGAAAGTTTTTTTTTAAATGTAGAGTTTAGAGTCCGTTCAGGCAAAAAAATGTAACCCACTATTGTGGGTTCACCTAGGGGCTTCCAAATAGATGTTTTACCCAATATGGCCTTCATTATAACCCAATTTCTAGCCTTCAAAATATTACACTTTATACTTTTTCGGTCATCATGGCAAAAATAATTAAATTAAAAAAAATCCTAATTTCTAGACTCTCCAAATTATGGGTCCTAGTCACTAATGTGGTATTACTAATCTAGTCAAATTTTAGAGAATAAGATGCTCCCAATCAAAAGACGGGATTTCTAAAAGAAGCAAAAGAGGACAAGAGACAAAAATAAGTGAAGAAAATAAAATTAAAATTGAATATAACAAATTCACTTCTTAAAAATTAAGTGTTATACATCATTTATGATTTTTTAAAAATGCAATGCATTGTGAAATCAAAATTCAAAACTCATAAGGATGTGAAGTGAATGTAAAAGGATTGTGGATCGTGCAAAGTGAATGTAAAGGTAAGTTATGAATGGTAAAAAGTAAAGGCAGAGCATGTAAGTTATGCATTGTGAAATCAAAATTCACAACGCATTACTGGGTTAAGAGTTTCAAAAAGTAAATGAAGAGGGTTATCATGGTGAAAATTGAATGCGAAGGTAAGCTATGAATGATTAAAAGTAAATGTAGACAGTAAACTTATGGATAAAAAAAAGATTGGTGATGTGAAAAACAATTTTACAACACACAACCAAGTTAGGGGAAGAACACCAATAGCCGATTGCTTTCCAATAGCCATGCACTACATTTCGCAAATTAAAATTCTAGTAGAAAAAACATCTATGAGCCAATAGCCACTCATTTTTGGGGGGAAAAAAAAGTTAGCAATTAGATCAATTGTGCAAGTTTATTGGTACCAATAGTGCATCATTATCAATGCAATTTTATAAAAGTTGCACGGTTATTAAGCATTTGTGTAAAAGTATTGGATCAATTGTGTAAACTTTTTTGGTTCTTTAACCAAATGATTAATAGTACAAAAGAGATCATGTTTAAGGCAACACTTTGAAATGTCAACTTTTTTACCCTTTGACGCTTAACATTTTCTATAAGAAACTTTGATAATACTGAGAAACCAAAAAAAAAAAAATTAAGTTAACTCACATAAGAAAACAACAAATAAACAAAAATACCATCAAAAACCAACTTATAATTTACAATCTACAAATGTGAAAAGTTAGCTATAAGACTATTAGTACACTTCCCCCATAAGTTTGAAATTGAAAAGCAAAAATAGTTATGTTAACAACCGAAAAAGTCCAATTCTTAAAAAGATAATTTGCAAAGCCAATCTGTACAACTTTTGCCCACACACTCTCTACTCCTGCACCAGGACAAAATGCATAAAAGAAATGGCATCTCGTGGAATGCAATGATTGATCAGTTTGTTAGCAAGGTTTTGCAGATGTAAAGCCAAAATCTACAACCTCTGCAATTACATCTCCAGCCGCACCAATTTGGAAGCTTTGTGCCTGCACAAAATGAATTTGTCGTAAACGCTTTAGAACTTTCAAACAAAGGCAAATAACAGGTATGAAACCATGTTTTATACCATTTCCAGCATCCTCACTATTGCTCGCATAGAGACATATGCAGAATGTGCGTGGCACCAGAAGCGCGCAGGATAATGAACATTATCAGATTATGTGGTTTCAGATTTTCAGCGGTAAAAGTATACACAATGTGGAATCTTGGACAACGCACTTGAATTGTTTGACTCAATGTCTCGAAGAGATGCCATCTAAAAAGGACATTCTCATAGTATATAAAGTCACCTTTATTCTGCTGTTCTGAATGCAATTGCCGCACTACAATGTTATCAAAACAATTCGACAGAATGCCTCAAATGGATGTTGATGCCTCAAATTGCATGATAATATGAACAAAATGAATTTTATGAGAAGTCTTTAGAACCTTTCGAGCCAATGCAATTAGCAGCTGTTTATAGAAAACGCACCTGACAGAATGCCTCACATGGAATGCTATGACTGCAAAGTTTGTAGGAAACGAGTTTGCTGAAAGAGCTTTTGAAACTGTCAAAAGAACTTAATCCGTGGAAGCACAAACATTACATGCAAACTGTCTCATAAAATGTCTAAATAAATGTGGAATTATGGACGAGGCATGAGAACCGTTTGATGGAATACTTTTTTTTAAAAATCATTCATGCACCCATGAGAACATAGATTAAGTGTTTGACAGAATGCCTTCAAGAAATGTCAGAGTAACAAACGAAATGAAATGATTGCAGAATGTGTACAAAATAGATTTTGCAAGGAAGCTCTTAAGATATTTGAAATAATGAAGCACCCTCGACACATCTTAACGTTGTAAGCTTTGCAGAGTTGAGATCGTATAGGCTAAGTATTTCCCTAGTGCTGCAATTTTTCTTCTTCTTGTAAACGTTTATGCAAAATGGATAAACCAGCTAGGTAAGAGAAATAATGAGATTGATGGTGACGCTAAATAAGACAATTTGGGAATTGGTTTGCACCATACAAATGCGCAACTATATCAGACGTTCAAGTATTACTGTACGATCTCGTATGGCTAATCTTATTATTGCTCCTCAATACAATGATGGATTATATTAAGTCTGATTCCATATTCAGATAGAATGGGTTTTGTTTGTTGTTGATAATTGGATACGTGGTGAATCTTGTGGACGAAAGTAGTTGATCTCAATATTAGAAAAGGCTTGTATAAGATTGTGCAAGTCTTCCGAAGCCCTGGAAGGGGGCTTTGTTCAAGAAGCTCGTGCTGACCTTACAAACGGTGCTAGTGAAGAGATAGATATAAGAGGTGTTCGAACACAAATTGAACTTTTCTAGTGGAAATTTATGGTCTCAGTTATTCAATTTCGAATAAAAAAAAAAATTTCCCTGGACGCAAGAAGCCCTTAAGCTCTGATACTCACTTGTATTCTAGTGGTATTGTTCAGGGCCATGCCCATTCTTTATTGCAGATACATGAGCTCAATGATCACAAGCTGGCCCAAATACAAAATCCTTACTCAAAAAATCCTTAGCCAAGTGGAGTGGAATGGTCCATGGTCAAACTCAACACTTGAGTAGACATATAAAATAAAGCACCTACTATTGTAATCCGTTCATAAAATTAAAAGCGTCCGTGCTTATTTTAGGCCAGGGAAGAACAACTTTATTTTAAATGAATGATGTTCCATGCCAAGAAAGATGGATCGGTAAATTACTGTAGGGCAGATACAAAGTGGAAGTCTAAGTTCAAAGAAAGTATGCAAGAATACGAGTTTATTATTCACTGGAGATACATCAAAACTAAGTATTCCAATGTGTATGTACATGTAAATCTATTGAGATTGACGATGAAATAACATTGTACATATTGAAAAGTTAAAGAGATGAAATAACATTATAAATTTTGAAAAGTTAAAAGAGTATCGATTTTCTTTTTTTTTATTGAAGGTATCTTTTCGATTTAGTTTAGTGGAGTATCGACTATTTTAATGCTAATGTTTCTGGATTCAATTGTGTATATAATTTTTGCATCAACATTTTGGATTATACTATGTGATCCATCATGAAGATGGAAGAGAGCACAAGGAGAAGGATTTGAAAAAAAAAAAAAAAAAAGTTAAGTATACACCCATTCCTACTATGCAATGAAGAGGACAAGATAGATAATGTTTCATGCAAGGGAACATCTTTAAAACACAGAGATGAAAAACTACTTTGATAAGATCAATAACTTGGTCTTTCTTCAAAGTTATAGATTATCGGTTACCTTTTTGTAAAAGTGACTTATACTTACATGTAACTAAAACTTCTAAAATAAGCCTTCTTTTGTGAAAAGATATAAAAGTTGGTCAAATAAGATTTATTGTTTTTAAAACCATTGTATTTTGAAAAGACAATTAGAAAGTAGTTATTGGGTAGTTAGAAAGTGGTTATCTAAAGAAGCCTATTAATACAAGGCTATCTCTATCGTAAGGGAGACTTTTTAGAAGGGAAAACTCTTAGATAATTTTTCAAAGAAACTTTCAATAGCTTTTGGTTTCACATTATGTACAAAAGGGTTTGAGATCGTATAATCACGTAAAGATAATAAAGAATGCAAATGTTCTAAATGTTCTGAGTTATGATTGTTAATTTTTCATATGTTAGATTAGTGATCCCTTTGTGCATCTATTCAAATCATTAATAATCTATGCAATTGATGTAATAGAACACAATCATTGGTATCTTGAGTTGGGTGTGTCAAAGTAACCTATATACTCGTATGTTGATCTTGAGTTGGGTGTGTCAAAGTAACCTATCTACTTGTATGTTGAGATTTGTTATTCTTCTTTCTTCGTCTTTACATATCAAAATTTGTTTTGTACTTAAACCCCTTTTGTAATCATTATTAGTTATAGAATCTCAAATAGTATTTGTATGTCTACTCTCTTGGGGTTTTCTTAGTCATCTTTCTTTAGTTTTATTTTTTCTCCTTTTTGTACTTTCAAGTTCAGAGTGCACAAAAATCTTAAAATCAACTATCATATGAGGGAGCTACCCCTCTCAGGTGCAGAAGAAAATTGTTATTCCATAACAATCTCTCCAATTGTTGGAATGGTTGTCACTGCTCTTTGAGAAAATACGAGCAGTTTTAGAGAAACTATTGCAGTGACAAATATGTTTCCCAGCAGGTCAAAGCACCAAATCAATGCAGTGGTTGAACTCCAAATCGGTATTCCTGTGATGTACAAAGTACATGTTTAATTATAATCTCATAAAAATACTTAGATTGCCAATGGAAGTGGTTAAATACCACAAATGATAAAAACTTCAACATTTACAAATTTTCATCTTGAATTTCCTTTTGATCTCGCAACATTAACCAATCCAAATGAGGCCATCTTTGCAATCAGAAAAGAACAGTAATATGAATCCAAAACTCCCAAATCTTCAGAGACTAAAAGGGAGATTCATGTAAAATGAAAAAAAAAAAAAAAAACATTGAAAATCAGCTAGTAACAAGTTACATTGATTTTTGAGAAGCAAGGATTGTTATTCAATGATGGCTCTGCCCATTCCCGTTCCCGTTCCCGCTTCCACCGTTTTTGAAATCGATGGCTCTGCCCAACCTGCAACTGCTACTCCTGATTCAGCTGCTCCTGACTCAGGGCCTTCTGCTCTTGTTGCTCGTCCTGCAGCCGTGGTTGCTGCTCGCTTGGGGCCTGCCTTTTCGCTGTCTGGCGTCACTCAACCTGCTTCTTGTGTGGTTCGTCCGGGGCATCCTATTTTAGCGTCTAGTGGTGCTCATGCAGATGGCTCTCCAGCTAGTTCCTACACTGACGTGGCAGCTTTTGAAGCGGGTCTCTGTGGTGCTTCCTCTGTTGGGAAAGGGGGCTTTGCTGGTAGGGGGGATTCCCGGTCCTCTCCTCTTGTGCAGCCCATTTCTGTAAGTAAACCTATTATGGTTAAGCTAGATACTGATACAGTAGATGAGATTTTAAAAACTGCAAAAGACTTCTCTTCCAATGTTGTTATCTTTCGTTTTAGGGGTTTTTGGCCCTCACTTTCTGATTTGCATGCTTGGATTTCCAAGCACTGGGAGCTCATCTTAACAAATGTTGTGTAGATATACCATGTGGCAAGGGGTTTTTTTATTGTAAAGTTTAAGAAGGCTAAAGATAGGAAAATTATTTTGTGTTATAGTTGTTTCACTTGGGAGGAGTGTTTCCCTCATATGGCTAAACCCTAGTATCAAGGGTTTGACCCTCTTTCCGAGTACTTTAATAAAATACCCTTATGGGTAAGACTGTCAAATCTTCCCCTTCATCTTTGGTTGGATTCAGTTTTGGAAACTGTGGGTGAGGCTATTGGGGATTTTCAAATGGTGGATTCGGACTCCTCAAATAATTTTAAGACGACCAATGCTCGTATTCTTGTGGAGGTTGACGTTTCTAAGGGCCTTCCTGAGAAGATAACTTTGGCTTCTCCTTTGGGCTCTTGGACTCAGAATCTGGATTATGAAGGTATTTCGTTTAGATCTAGGAGATGCCACATGACTGACCATCTTGTTGCATGGTGTTTATCAGATAAGGTTAAATCGAAGAAATCGCCTTCTTGGTGGTTGGGGGCCTCTGACCATCACTATACGGTTCGGAAAGTCTTTAAGGATGGGGGTTCGGATTCTTGCCCTACTCAGAATGATCATGCTTCTGTTGCTTCTGATGTTGTCTTTGATGCTTCTGGTACCGTCTCTGTTGCGGCTTTGGCCCAATCTATTAGTGCTATCCCTTCTGGTGATGCTATTGTTGGCCCTGGCCAAATCGTTGATGCTGTCTTGGGTTCAGCGGTCTTGACTGCGGATGTTGCTGGTCTTGTTGCTCATGGTGTTGTCTCTGGTTCTGATGTGGTTGGTGCTATCTCTGGTTCGGCTAACTTGGTTGTTGGAGTTGTGCGCTCTAATGTGACCTGCCCTTTAGTGGGCTCTTCTTGCTCTTCTGTGGCTTGGCAGAAGGCTGCTGAAAAGGTGGAGGATGGATGGACAATAGTGAAGGGAAAGAAATTTAAACCTTCCACTCCTTTTGATATGAATTTACATTCACATAAGGATGGGCAAAAATGTAAATCTTAATCACCCTTTGTTGTGACTGGTTTGGATGTTTTTTTGTCCAACTGGTAGTCCTTTGGTTTGTTTGGTGGGGCACCACAGTTGTATTATGGTCTTTCAACGCTTTATCTTTTGATGCTTTTGTTCAAGGTTTCGGGACTTTTCAAATCCTGTTTTTACTTAATCAAAACAAGTTAAATTAAATTAAATTATTTTTTACTACCTTGCAAAATAAATATCATAACCCACATGATTTCAGGTGAAAGAGCACCATTAGTCTAGATATGGAACCTACGAGAAAATGTATTGAAAGGTATGTTGCACGTCCATTAGTTCTAATTTAATTTAGCAACTTCTGTTGATGTACCTGCAACACCAAATTGATTGGCTTGATGCTGCTTTGTATTTTGGAGTTGCCATTGCTGGAAAACTAAGGCTTAACAAACGTTTTAAAGTTCAGTTAGGCAGTCTATTATATAGATATATAGTGGGGATCTCAACTCCAATAACCAAAAGCTTCAACAAGACTGTTTTCATTGCTTTGTACAGGGATCTATGATAATCAAATAACAGTCTATCTCATTCATTTGCATGCACACCAAAGACGTTTCTTTTCAGCTTTTCTCTGATCAGTTAAATTGCAGTTCCCTTGTTCCTCAATGAGCTCACACCAAAAACATTTCTAATTCAACATAAACTTGAATCAAAGCGCAAAACAACTAATTTCCAATAAAAAATGGGATGACAGAAATTCAAACAGCTTTAAAGGTAAAAAATGTGTTTTTCCCATCATTCCTTTCCGTACTATCTTTATTGTTTTGTCAGATGGCTTAAACTGCATACTTATCATCCTGACATAAGTGGATTTTGTGACTAAATATGCCTCTAGACGTAAAAATAACTAAACCATAAAAAAGATTAAAAATAATCAAACATTTCCCAAGGCATTCCTGGAAAAGATAAGAAATAGAGGCACTGGTGTTCAATTTGCAATTCAAGAACTGCATGTTTTACTAATAATAAGGCCTGAAATTACATAACTGTCATAAAATGCAAGCAAAATCATGCACTACTAAAGCTAGGTTGTGGATAAGAGACATGATGAGCAGATTCAATAGAACACAGAACTAACCATTAAGAGTCGAAGGAAACATAAACGCCCCTCTGTCTCTACTTCCCACAGACTGTCATCGAACTCTTTGTCCATGCTATTTCTTCTATCCAGATTGCATAGACTGGAATATTTTCTTCCCTCCGGTAATCCACAGTATGTGCAGATCACAAAGGTTATCCAACCATTCTTCTGTGACTATGAATGGAGAAATGGGACAAGATTCATCTCTTTGAAAGCAACTGTGAGTGGAGAGTTACAGCGTAAATGAAATGCCAGATGAAACACTTCCAATTCCATGCATCTATAACAGTCATGCATTTCTAACTGTCAGTGCTTTTCTTTTCTTTGTGTCCAGACTCAATAACTTTGTGCTGCAGCTGTACAGTATGCCTCTCAGCATAATAAAAATAGTATTAAAAAATAAATAAAAAACTGTCCAAGGACAATCCACTCCCTATCCCTTGGTGGCATAGCCTGAAGAATGCTGCGGCCCATTCTCTGGGTCAGCGAACCCCCCCTTCTGATTACATATTACAATATTACTGTACTTTCCAATTTGTACATAATGGCCATTTTGCAGATCTTTGATTAGGACATTTTGCATAATTATGCCCGTGGTTTCAAAACTTGCTGCTCCACAATATTCAGAAGACCTTATTTTGACTCGGATTGCTGAAGTTTGACCAAACTTGGTTATATATATATATATATATATATATATATATATATATATATATATATATATATTTATATTTATTTATATTTATTTAAAATTTTACCAAAATTTGAGGAAAAACTAAATAATTTATAAAATACTTAAAACAAGGTGAAAGTTAACAAGAACTTTGCAAGCACAAGTTTCTCCTGCATATCTATTTGTGCACTGAAGCTTTACTCAAAGCACCCAATCTATCCATTGCATCTTTGGATGCATTCTTGTTTGTAACCTTTTACTTATATTATTTATTTTAATGTTTTTTCCCTTATCTGCAACTATTTTTAGTTTTTTTAAGCCTTCAGAATGATTACACTTTGCCACTCTCTCCTCGGCTGCCATTGTAAGTTATGCTTGGCCATGATTATTCCTACCATAGACGTTGGTTTTATTCCCTCAAAATGTCCTTACATGGCACTGAGCCAGTGAAACTTATTAGCCAATCATCACTCAGCCAACTTTATCCTATCTGTCTCCAACTAAACCTGCTATGATTCAGTAAAATGTAATGTTCCACTTTGCAAAATAATTAGCAAATCTGATGAAACTTCTGTAACCATTAAATTTCTCTTAGACACCGTAGGCCACAGATTTATTTTTATTCATTCAAATACCATAAATATTTATATACATACAGCAGTGGAGCTTGTGATCCAGACGTCAAATAAAAATCTTAAACTTACGAAAAACAAAGAGATAAGAATAGCACCAACAATCCCTTATTACAAAGGGATTACTGTTAGGACACAACTCAAAAACCAGCCAAATTTTGCCTAGCATTAACAACTAAATTTGCCATAATTGGGGAAGTGTTTTGCCTTGAATGTTTTGCAAAGGCATTTGCAATTGTGATGAAAATGCAGTAAATATTAACCTTTTGAAAAAACAATAAGCCTTATTTTTATTGACTCGAAATGTCATAATTATACATACACATATGCCAGTCAACCTTGTAAGCCAAACAAAGAGCTTGAACTTGAAGGAAACGGTCAGATATGCATAGAGCATTAATTCCTTATTACAAAGGGGTCGATATTCAGACACAAACCTCAAAACTCGGCCGAATTTCTCCAACCTGTCTACAACTAAACTTGGTATTTTTCCCTCACTAATAATTATCACTCATCATAAAGAGATATCATGGCAGACCACTTCTAGCTGCCTTGATACATGGAAATAAAGAACTCTTGTTCCCCCCATCAGCCCTCTGATTTATCCACTGCCTTTAAGCTGTAAGCTCTTGCATCTTTGCAGTTTACATTCAATACATATTCAAGCAGGAAAGCCACTTTCACATTGGTTGCTATCTATACTAAAAAGAGGGAAAATACCTGATCAGACAAAGGTAGGATATCCTGCCAATGATTATTGTGGCCTGCCACCTTCATCTTCCCAAACATTTTCCCAGGCACCGGATGCCCCTTTAGATTGTTCAATGTAGTAGTGTTCAGGTGTCTCTTGACCAGCAATTGCTCTGGATCCAGGCCCGGAAATGCCTCTTGATTTAGTCCGAGTTCCAAGCAACCTCAGCACAAACTGAGCAATTTCTCCATATAATAGACCCGTCCGATCAAACAGCTGCAAGATGTGTGGCAGCATACCAAGAAACAGAAGTCAGGCTTATTTCTATAAATGAAAATATTATTACAATTTTTTAAATATGCATAGATGTGTGTCCAAAACTACCTGGAGAAGAGCAGTTATGAAAAAATGAAATGCCTGAGTGTTTTCATCAACAAGGGTGGCAATTCGTCCAAAGATATTGACAACGCCATGTAACTGTATTTTCAAACAGGTACACAAGTTAGGCCTCTCAAACCATGTAAAAAAATGCTAATTTTTTGGTGCATAAAGAACTTTAACTTAGTTGTCAATTTTGGGGGTCCTGCTAAAGGCACATTAGGTAGTACACAATCCATATCCAAGTATTACTGTGTAAGCCAATGATATAAACTAGTTAAGCATCAAGTCACATAAATATCAAAACTTGATCAATTGCTAACAGAAAATCATTTGGACATACAACTGAACATCTAGGGAATTCCTTTGAGATGGTAAGATATTCTGAATCAGGTATCTAGTCGCATGTTCCAACCCAGATTGGACTCCAGAACGACAGGAGAATTGGTCCATACTTAAAGCAAAAAGTCACGGAACAGTTTTCTACCAATGTTACTGCCAAACAGACAGGGAAAATATTGATGCAGGGGCATCCAACACTGTATGAAGCAGCCTACAATTTTAGAGCAGGCGATTACAATTGGCACAATTCCTTTTATTAAAATTTCTTTATTGTAATTTGAAGAGGTGGAATGGACCAAGATTAATATTGCAGCTATTAGAGGGTGGCTCCTTTATTTCAGCACATGCTTGCTTTATTTCTATAGTCTTTGCCTGATGGACAATTATGGTGGCAGCTTTAGTCCTGTGCCCTGGTGTTTTCTTTTTTGCAAAACTTGGGGATCCTTGATCTTGATAAAGGAGATGAGGCATTTTAAACAGGACTAAAGGGGAGATTTCAGGAGTTTTGCATTCGATGAGGACTCATAGTGGTGAAATAAAAGTTTGTATTCTATAGTGAGTCTGTAAAGTTGTTTTAGTTTTATTGTAGTCTGGTAAAATAACAGAAGGCTGTGCATGTGCAGACCTGGAATTTTGTTGTCTTGAACTGTCAATGTTTTTTTCTGGTTCGATGTTATTATCTTATATGTTTTCAGGATGTTGAGGATGATTTGAGTTGTTCAGAATCCAGGTTGTTATATTTTGATAACAGAAAAACATACATACAAGTGCTGCTTTTCCTTTCTACCTCTAGTCAAGCTTTTCCATTATGTCATATTAAGCTTCTTGGATCGTCAGACTTTCATTGGATCCGGATCCTCATCTGGATCAACTGGCATCAGACCAAAGCCCACCTTTAGATTGAGTGGGTGAGGAGCACTGTTAGTGTTGAGAAAGACATTGTATACAAATGAATGTCAGGTAGAGTACTGGTAGATGACGTGGGAAAGTTAAAACATCCAGAGCTACAGAATTAGCTCAGAGATTCAGGGAGATCCAAGAAAGACTAGTTGAAATAGAGATAGCTCAAAGAAAAAATGTTCACCTTGAAGATGTCAGTGATGAAAAAGGAAAAACGGCACAAGAAGCCCAAGGCCATGAAGAGCAAGTGGTGGATGCTGCCGAGACCAGATTTCTTAGAGCCATGGCAAAGATTTGAGGTACATCAAAGTCGGATGCACGTTATTAAGTAACTATAATGGTTGTCTAAATGATAAAGAACTCATAGTCTGTATTACAGAGATGGATACTTTGAATCTACAGAAGAGTCCAAGAAGGTAAAATTTGCTTGCACAAGGTTAAAAAGCCATGCAGCTTTATGGCAAGATTATATACAAACTGAACAACAAAGAAAGGGGAAAGAGAAAATTAAAGATAGAGATAAAATGGTGATAAAACTGAAGACCAAGTTCTTACCTTCAGTTATCAGCTGAGTTTATCCAAAAAGTTACAAAACTTGGGACAAAGGGAAGCAGATGTAAAGGAATATACTATAGAGTTCTGCAAACTCATTATAAAGGTTAGAAATGTATAAGATGGCCCAGAAAAGACAGCAAGTATGTGAATGGACTGTGTTTAAATATCCAAGATGAAATTAGTTTGTTGAACTTTAGAGGAAGCCTCTCAATGTGCTTTAAAGGCAGAAGTTATCTAGCAGGCAACATAACAATTCAAGAGGAAGAGCAAGGTCCACTATTGCGAAAGAACAAACAAAGAGTAGAAAAGAACGGGCATGTCATGAAGAACTTGGTAATTCAACAAACTAATGAATTCAACAAGGTACAAGAGGAAGAAATTGTTATGGAGAAAGTAAGAAGTTTTACAAGCTTGTGCTACCAACATGGAGAAGTTAGACATAGTACACTTGAATGTCCTCAAATGCAACAAGACAATAGTAAAAAGGGTATAGCTAGATATCATGTTGCACAAGTAGATGTAGAAAGTGGTGTATCACCTCGGCATACAAAACAAAGTGAACCATTAATGTTCAAGAGAGTGTTATTAAAACTCGAGGAGGAGAAACAAGACCTTGAGCAAAGGAAAAGTTTAAGACTCTGCAAATAAAGCAAATTAAGTATTGCAAGCTAATTGTGGACAACAGTAGTATTAACTTTTAGAGCAGAATACAAATAATCATAGTTTCGTATTCACAATGCAAATCATTTGGAAAAATACATTTATATAGGAAGAGATCTTCCTGACAATTCTCCCGTACAGCTCTACCTTATTCTAGAATTAGAAAGCTGTTAAAACAACTTGTAACAAACACATCAAACTGAGCACTAACAGTATTTTCCAACATTCTCCCCCTTAGTTGGAACATAGTAAAAACTTCCACATTTTCAACTATCATAAGCCCAATTCTTGCGGCTCATGATCTTGATTCAAACAAAAAGAACCTCTCATCAACCTTTCATGTTTTTCACATTGGTTTACCACAAACTTGGACACAAACAAGAACACACTTTTTTGTTCACCTCATATGGTTTTCCAAATTATCACTGACCTTTTCAAGATCCATGAACTGCATTATACTAGTGCTTTTGTTCATTCCAATATTTTACACAGGGAGGTTACATAAGGAAAACACACTTATAAGTAGAAATAGCCGCTGTTGTAGATCATGTTATTTGATCTCCAATAGCATAGGAAATTTTCACTAGCCAGCACTTTTATTTTTTATTGTTCATTTGGCAAAGTTCATTCGCATCAATTGGAGAAACTAAATTGGGTTTAACACCATCCCAAAGATCTTTTTCTATCAAATGTAAAAACATCTGTTTTTTCCATGCATGAAAGTCTCGACCTTCAAATATCTCAATGAAAATTTATCCATGATAACCTCCACAAACTTACTTGGACATAACAAAAACAATATCTCTGCTTGAAAGAAAAAAGAAATATATCCTTATTTTTAAATTACAAAGCAAAAAATCCTCCCCAATGAGGCATATCAAGTCAGGAGAGGTGTAGCTTCTGCACAAAAATGCTCTCCAAACTTGCATCAATTCCTGAAATTGATTTAGCAGCAGACCGAATCAAAACAGTGGCCACATTGTTGTGAATGCACAAGCACCACAAAGACGGTCAAAAAATTATGTCTCTTGGCATGCACGACATCCACACCTCCTTCCACTTGCCCCTTAAAACTGAAAATAGAAAAAATGGTGTGATAGAAGGTCAATAATTGCATACAAGACTCAATAGAGCAAATGAGGAAGACGCACCATTCGAAACAATTATCCTCCGGTTCATTAAATTGCCTCATGCCACACCAACATTCTGTCTCTGCTACGCATGGCTAAAAAACAAACGTAGCAAGATGATGCCCAGTTGCAAGTCACTCTTGAATAAATTCTGTACGTACTTGTACAAATATTTTTTAGTGCCTTATAAATTGAAAATAAATATCATAATACCTACCTTTCTTAGCACAGGGTAAAATCTACTCTTGCATGTTCACTGTTTAGTCAGATTGCCAACTTAAATATCAGTATTAAAATACTATCGCCACAGAATTAGCAGGCCAATGAATTTAGGATTTTGCCTGAAACCAACAAAATTCCCTAACATTCTATTGTGTTAGATTTGTCAGTGATACCTACCATGAATAGAATAAATAAATCAGCAAAAAACGCTTCAATATCAATAAATACTCTTTTTTCTATTGAAAGAAAGGAGCAAAATGAGAGGCAGGTGACCAAGTGCATTGCCTCATTTTGAATACTGCAAACCCAACAGACTTCCACTACAGATCCCACTCTCAGCACACCAACATGTTCATCCAAATACAAAATGGCATACTTTTGCAGAACAAGCTTCTACTTCATTGCTCTAATACCATATTAACTTTCAGAGCAGCACACGTATGATCATAATTTCGTATCCCCCATGCAAATCATTTGGAATAATGCATTTATAAAGAAATCTACCTGAAGTTTCTCCCATACAGTTCTATGGATTCCTAGAGTCGCCAAAACTCAGCGAGCCAAAACTCAGCGAGTCCCGAACCAAGTGACCCTCGGTGAGTCTAGGGGGGCTAGACTCGGGCTCGGCCAAGTCTAGGCAAGACTTGCCAAGACTCAGCATGTCTGGATGCTCAAACTCAGGCAAACTGATTTTTTTCTGTTTAAGTTTCAAAATTTTAATGTTTTTTGGTTTATGATTCTAGAATATACATGAAATGTAACATTTAACTCCCCATCTTTGTCTTCAAGTCAGTCTCATTTTCTTTAGTAGAATATATAAATGAAATATAACATTTAAATATAAGTCACATTTCAATCTGTATACAATTCAATATGTATTTTTTCTTTCTTATATTTAAGTTATATTTTGATGTATATATTGTCAAGATGTTTGAGAGTGGTTTCAAATCTCTACGAGTTACAATGCAAATTCTAACTTTTAGAGGATCTTATAACTTTTCAGACTTAGTAAATTTCACTAATCAACAGGCTCCTATCAACATTTGAAATATCCCGGATGGATATTTTTCCAAATATTTCTCACAGACGTCTCAGAAATTTAAACAAATACTTGCATGCAATAAAATATCGATTCAACAGAAATAAACCAGCAATATACTCCAATAAATCCTCAAAAATTGTTATTGCATTGTACAGCAGCAATACAACAACAATGAAATTACAAAGCAATCCAATCTGAAATACAGTATGCAACAGTGAGATCGGATAACATGAACCTGGAAGTGCAATGGTGAACTCTGTTGTGAATCCACCTCAGAGATGAACAGGGTTTCCGTCCAATCCACCGAGAAAGCCTGAAGGTTTCCGTCCTCAGGTTTTAGAATCGAAAGCTGGAAGCTTCCTAGATTCTCCAAGAGAAATAAATTCATGAAATCAAGCATGAATCAAATGAGCCTCCATTCCTTCTTTTAAAGCAACAGTTGTGACTCTTCAGTTTCCCCTTCTCTGTCTTTTCATATTTCCACTTTGTGTCTCAATTTAACCACTATAAATTAATAAGCCCATATAATAGTAAAGTGGTAAAATAATAGATCATGAAATCTTCTGGCATTAAAATGGATGACCAAACGAACTCGGAAGATGACATGTGATAGCTTGCCAGAAAGCTCTCAACGATACGCTCCAATTCCAATACTGAAATGCCAAGAAAACTGAGCTCTGTCGACTTACTATAAATAGTAAGTATCCAAAAACCCTGCGGAGACTGCTCTGATTGGCCTGCAACTGGACTTACCTAGGGCAAATATCACACTGATCCATATAAAGCTCTAGTCAGCCCACCGAACCATGATAAAATGGCTAACAACACAGCAAGAAATAATGTGCCCGAAAAAGGGGACATTACAGCATTCTCTCGCTCTCTCTATCTAACTCACTTTATTTGTCTTCAACTCTAGACCTATCTCTCTCCCTATCACTTTTCCTCAATCCCCTCTCTCTACCTCTCTTTATCTCGCTTTCTCCTCTCTCCCCCAAGATCTAGACCTATCTCTCTACCTCTCTTTCTCACCCTCAAACCCCCACAAGGGGTGCTACCTTCAACCTCATTTTGATGTTTCCCCCAAACCCCCCTCAAACTATAAGTCTAAGCAAGTAAAAGGTCATTGATGAATTGTGATCATAAAAATCTACATAATACATATCCCTTGTAAATCTTTCCATATTCATAGTTAAAAAATATTATGGATGCTATATCATCCAAAACCTACGTTAGATGCCTTCGTAGGAAGGATTCTTACTCCTCTGAGTGACTGAGCCATAGACTTGTAGTTTTTGTTTCAATATTTGTTTGGAACATTCGATGTCATGGATTCCATATCCCATGAGTCTTGTATGTTTTTGAGTATATTTTATATATCTAAGTGTGCTATTTTCTGAAGCTACGATTTGTGTTTATACTTACGTGATTGATGTAAACTTGTGTATGTGATCAAAATAGATCTATTTGATGATGCTACAAGTCTTTAAGGTTTATTTAATTAAGGGTGCATAAAAAAAAATTAAAATCCTTAAAAATCTCTAAATTTCTTGGATTTTTCACTTTGCCAAGTCTTGCTCTGTCCTGGGTCCGAGTCTTGTTTCTATGGTTCTACCTTATTCGAGGAATTGGGAGTTGTTAAAACAACTTGTAACAAACACATAACAAGTTGAGCGCTAACAATAATTTCCAGCAAGTAGTACAAATAATTTGGCGTCACAAGAAATGGAGGAGCTGAAATTGAAGAGGACAAAGCATCCTAGCCCCTCCGAAGTTTCTTCATTACAAAGAGGTCATCAACTCTTGGTGAGTGAACAATGTTTGATTAGTTTTCAAATTGGAAATTACAAAGATGAAGTTGTGTGATATAATGCCCATGGATGCTTGTCATATTCTTTTGGGTAGACCCTAACAGTTTGATAAAGAGATTATTTATAATGGAAGAAGAAATACATACACTATAGTGAAAGATGAAATAAATTTACCTGGAGTTCATTGAAGAAAAAAGTTGAAATGGATAACAATTCTATTGTATGTTTGAACATAGAGAACAATTGTTGAAAGCAGCAAAAGAAGTTGGGAGTGATCACATAAAGAAGGTAATGGCAAAAAGAGAAGTAATACTGAAAATAAGCATTAAATTTTCAAAAAGGTGAGAATATTCTAGAGAGGACACTTAATATGCTGTTTTCAAGAGAAAAAATCAGAACTTTCAAATTGGAGATTTGGTATTTGCCCATGTACAAAAGGAGAGAAGGGGATTCATAATGAGTTACAGTGGAAGGTACTAGGACCATGTCAAGTCTTAATGGCATTTGCAGAAGTGTTTATGAAATGGAACTTCCAGAAATTTTACCAATTTTTAAAGCAAAGGATTTGTATCCTTCTCATGAAGGACAAACAAGTGCAGAAGTAAATGAGTGTTCAGATGTAAAGATGGCAAAAATCATAATATGAAAACATATAAAGAAGCTGGAGTGAAGAAGAAAAGAAAGATGGGATTTCAATCTCAGGATTCTCCTCATAACCATGAAACATTTCTTCCTACCCAACAAGTCAGATGCAAGAGCATCTAACACCATTTGAAGCAGCTCCCTATTTTAGAACAGACAATTATGATTGGCATAATCTCTTTCATTAAAATCAGCAGTTTCATTAAATTTCTTTAGTGTAATTTGAAGAGTTGGCGTGGAGCAATTAGAAGTGGCGGCTTTTAGAAGGCAGCTCCTTGATTTCAGCACATGCTTGCTTTCTATTTAAAGCCTTGGCCTGATGGAGAATTATGGTGGCAGCTTCAGTCCTGCACCCTGGTGTTTCTTATTTCTTCTTTGCAAGAATTGAAGATTCTTTTCTAGATAAGGGAGACAAAGATGTTTGAGCAAGAGAGGAAAGATGGGAAGATTTCTAAAGTTTTAAATATTTGGAGGAGTCATAGTGATGAAAAAAGAGTTCAAATTTTGTAATTAATCTTTAAGGTTGTTTTAGTTTTATGGTAGAGAGGTAAAATAACCTACAGCTGCACCTGTGCAGACCTGAAATTTTGGTATGTCCTGAACTGTCAAGGTTTTTTCTGTTCAATTTATATATAAATAACTTCTGCTTTTTGTTTTGACCTGTTGCCAAAATTTTCTGCAATGTCATATTAGACTGCTTGTAACATTGACTCTTGATTGGGTCTGTGATCCTTGTCTGCATCACATATCCAGAGAGGTCAATGTTGCTCACCATAGCGCAATAAAGAACTCTGTAATGCCTTTACAATCATCATATGATAACGCAGGTTGAACATTTCATATATGTACATGTGTGTTTACACTTGTAACTGCTTGTATGGTATCTGGATAGAACACTGAGTTCGGCCAAGGCATAGATGAGATCAAAAATGAGAGATAGCTAGATGATGCTTCAGAAAAGTCAATAGACTGTTAAAGATCAATCATACTTTAAATTCATTCTGAGAACAGCTACAATTTTCTTGTCTGAAGACTTAACTCATTATACAGAAATAAAAGATAGAACTCAAATTAAATAAGAGAAAAGTAGTCTCACCACCCGCAGCATAGACTGCCAAAAGCTTGGTGGCGAAGGAGGTCCACCAAATGGATTATTTGGATCTTGAATCCCATTGTCATAAGGGCCTCCAGATCCAAAGCTGTATCCACCCATTGGGCCTCCCATCCCATTATTCACCATCCCACCATATCCATTCAGGCTACCATATCCTCGGTACATGTTGTTACCATAAAGACCACCACCGTATGATCCTCCCATTGCACTTCCGTACCCTCCCAATCCGCCATACATACTGTTTGATCCATACATACCTGAACCATATCCTGAATTGTATGGTGTCATAGCACCATAGCTTGAATTATAATTCGTCGTGGAACCAAACCCTGCATTAGGTAAACAAACTCAGCAAACAAAGTGTATTGTGAAACCTGTGTTCACAATATAAACAGTTATCTAACTGTAAAACTTCAGAGCAGCCGTACCATGCTTAGAAACGAAGATGTACTAAATGGAATATTGCTAGCTTGAAAGCACAACGAATACTATATTACAAACATGTTCAAATTAAATAGGTCAACCGAATTCAGCGGCATTGATTAAGCTTTAGTTGAATAGGAACTAATGCAACCTATGTATATACCTCCATAGTTACTTCCATAGCCAACACCACGGTTCTGTTCCCAGGGTCTTTGTGGCATAGGCCTACCAATTGTGCTTCTATTAGCAACAGGCAGTCCTCTTTCAGCATCCAAATTCTTCTCTCCAATATTTGCAACTCCAGCTGCCTCTACAACAGTACTTGTGGGACCAGTCGAAGAAGGCTTGAAAGGAGAAGGACCAGATGAGCTTTCAACATGCTCCCAAGGCTTTCGTGGGGGCATATTACCTGTTTATTTCAGCAACACAAGAATCAAATAATATTATGGCTAACCTCCAGGAGCAGATGTCTTACAGTGACCCTCCATAGTCATCTTTATTTTATTAACCCCAAATAAAAGAACCTTTTACAAAAAAGGAAAAATTCTCTAGGATGATTTTTTTCTTTAATATTTCAAAACCTAATTCTTACAAGATTTCAACTTGGATTGTAACTCTGATAATCACACCCACAATTGAATTGCCAACCGACCACGGATTTTTCTTCTTTTGAAAAATTGCCTTTTCTTAAAAATCATGACAGCTTCTTTGAAATTGGGGAAGCACCATATGGCCCCTGTTTCAATGATTTCTTTATCTATTTCTAGGAATTGACTGTTCAAACTCATACCTTAGATGTACCCTTTCTATCTATACTTTGGATTTCAAACAAACTATCCCAAGGCATCAGTGAATTATCAAAATGATCCAGTAACGACTTAGAAAATAATATTTCACAAAATAAGTTATCCTTAAGTTGTAGGTTTGAAATTCACCCCGGGAATCAGCAGAGAGAAACTGCCGGCTCCATCAAGGGGTGTTTTCAAAACCACTGGTTCCTCTTTAGGGGTACTTATGAAACCACCACTATACTGAAGGTGCAGTATCCTCCTGACAGCAGACACAAGAATATGGAACAATCAGAACAAACCCGACTCTTCATATTCTAGACAAGAAGTTCAGCATACATTTACGATCTTCCAGTGCTCATAAATAAACATGGAAAGGAAAACAATATCATTGCAGGTTTGTGAGAGTGATGTAATAATTAAATTAAGGAGCTGTAAGGACCAGCAAATTGAAGTTGATGGTAAGCATAGAAACAACATTTTCGCTATGTTTATTTTTAGTTGTTATTGATCTAATAAATTTGGTAGACAATTAATTATTCCTGATTTGCTACTAACGCAAACTAATAGAATTCTCAACTTCACTCTTTAGTGACGGATCATAAAGTACAATTCAAAACAGATGAAATATTCTAAAAGCTTGGCAATTCAACTGTGAAACTCTACTGGAGTTAACTGACAATCCTCTTATTTTTAGAAATATTTTCCAACACTGACACCTTTTTAAAGACAAATAATTATTGCTAATTTGCTACTAACGAAAAAATAATAGAATTCTCAATAGTGATGGATCATAAAGTACAATTCAAAACAGATGAAATATTCTAAAAGCTTGGCAATTCAACTGTGAAACTCTAATGGAGTTAACTGACAATCCTCTTATTTTTAGAAATATTTTCTGATACTGACTTTTTTAAAGAACAACTAAATTTTCAACAATTAGAAGCATTAATATTTGGATAATAATTTAAAAATTGTCATAATTTAGAATTTCTTCTTAGATATCATTTTAGAGATTTGAATATAGATTTCCACAATTATAATCCAATGCTTTCATCATTTGATCACAATTTTTTAATTATTGTTTCTCATCTTCATAATTATTCACAAAATGTGATCCAGAACATTAATTACACAATTAAAAATACAATTTCTTCAAAAAAAATTATATAATCATAACACAATTTTAAATTCATCCACATATTTTTTGATTACGGATCGGCGCCATGTTCCCATCTGCTGCATCGGCTAGGGCTTTGCAGGGGTTGCAGAACGCAGCCGCCCCATTTTGGATGGGGATTTGCAGATCTACACATGTGCTCGCAGGTTTTTCGTGTTGATGTTTGACAATGTCCAGGACAAGAATAAGGTCCTTTGTGACTCACATTGGAGCTGGGAAAAATTGAAAATAAACATATGCTGTTGTTACTGAAGCCATGGTACCCAGATTTCAATCCGGCCACAAACCTTTTGACAAGATTCCTTTATGGGTAAGACTTCCAAACTTACTACTTCAATTTTGGTTTAAATCCTGCTTTAAGGTTATTGGGAGCTTCCTGGATAGATTTTTGGGGGTGGATGAGGGTTCCCAAGATTTATTTCACACTACTTACACTTGCATCTTACTTGAGATGGATATAACTAAGGCCCTTCCGGCAGACTTATCGCTGAAACTAGCAAATGCTGTGTGGATGCTGTTGAAGATTGGTAGCTGCAGGAGCTATCTGCTATACCTGTGATAATTATATCTATTGAAATTGTCATCTTCCCAAGCATTTGGTCGTTGGCTGAAAGGCATTGATAAATCAGTTTGGCCATGTTATGGAGATTTTGTTCTTGTGTAACATTGGTCATCAAAGAGCCATATGCATATGTGGCCGTTGATCATCGAAGAGTTTATTCTTGTGTGGCTGTTTGGTAAACAAAGAGTCAAGACATTGAAGAGTCAAGACAATGAAAGGTCAAGACAACAAAGGGGTCTTCACTTTGTAACGGCAAGATAATGAAGGGTCTGATGGAGCTCAAATTTCCAAAATTAAGGACTCCATTTCTTTACCTAGTTTTATATCATATTTCATCTTTTGATAATTAACATTCTGTCATTAGGGCTGAAACCTGGAAGATCATTTTGCTAGTGGGAGATTTGATCTGGATGATGAGTTAAGCATACTTTTCAGCTTGTCCATTAATGAGGTTTCACAGAGTTAAAGCAGGACACATCGAAATTACATCTTTTCCACGATGAGATAATGCCATCATTTTCAGATGATTGCAGTAGTCACCCAATGGCTCGTTTCTAGTTGTTCGGGCAGATACAATGTAGATTGATATATTAAAAATGGATGCTATAACAGATGTTCTTTGTTCTTCTACTTCAAATTAAAATCCATTTTTCTGGAAGCACCACATGGCGATTTTCAGACATGCTTGGACATGACAAAGGTTGCAGATATAATTGCATTTGTAGTTTCCTGGTGGTTTCAGTAGTGAAGTGTGCACAATCGATATATATTAACCTTATGGGAAGCCAATGCCTATCTATGTTTAGAGGTCTGGGTTTGCCCACCACTATTGGTTTGATTACTGACTTACCAATGGATCAAAGGAAGAATCAGGATGCTAAGAAGAATGCATTTCATTTTTATGAATGAATTTCTGGAAGACTGTAATATTTTACTTGTGGATATGAAGGATGATTTCCAGAAGTTAGAAAGTTATTTAGGTGAGCTGCGCCTGTCAGTGTCTCAATAGAGGGATTCAGTTTGGATCAGATCAAATATATTTATTGCACCATGTTTTGGCACTCGAAAATTAAAAGTGAAAGTAATGATTTAAAATACAAATTGAGGAGGCCAGTATGCAGTGTTTGAAGTTCAAATTTGTTCCTTAACAAATTTCAAATCATGCATTAAGAGCCTTAAGAGATGAGTCACACGTCAGAGGCAATAATAACAGAACAATGCTATAACCTGAAGGCTAAGGAAAATGCTTCAGAAAAAGAGTCGGTTCTTTGCACCAGCTTATCATGTCCAGTCATTGACCTTTTGAAGCTATCTATGTTCCACCATTCACAATGTTATGTGGCAGAAATATTCAATAAGACTTCGGCGACGTTGGTTCTAAAGACAAGCAGTTCAAATATCTGAAGTCACACTATTCCTATGCCAAGATATTCGAGCACCTTTCATTTGGAACCTTGGGGAATTCACGTTGCCTACTGGCAATTATCAATTCAAGTTTTATTTTCGCATCTGATCTCTTTGATTTATTTGCAGGGATATACGCGGGAATATGGATCATGCGATGGAAGCCAGTGCTTATCGATGTTCACAGACTAGTGAGTGTGCGTGTTGGAGGAGAAACCCACGCAAATCTGCAATAGGGAGACTACGAGCATGATATAGTCGTTTTTAAGAAGCAGAACATATGACGCGAAGGTAAAAGGAAGCCGTGTAATGGGAGCAGAAGTTCAAAGATCTATGCACGCCACTTGTCTCATTGGCAATCATGCCCTGTGCCTTATATAAGAGGATGGTTACGAAAGTTTTAAGTTCGGTTTCCTCATATCGAACCATGTTATGAATTAACAAGTGTCGGTTACTTGTTATGAAGCGGTGCATCTTTTAAGAAATAACCACACGTCTTTTTACTTTCATATAAATACAAGATGAAAATCAAACAAAACTTATGATAAACATAGCCTTTTGACTGGCGGATACTTTATACTGATTTATAATAAAAGTTTCTTCATTAGCAAGATTGGATGTTGAACAAAGTTCTTGGATACTGGATTATTGAATGAATTTTTGTATGCGATTTTGGAATCGAATTCCAGTGGATTGATCATCAGTAATGAGTGTCTTCATTGCATTTTTATTTCTCGCATAACCAGTAAGCATATTTATGTTATTTATTTGCACAAAGCTTTAGAGTTCAGAAATATTATATAGTTCCGTCCTTTATAATCTCTATTTTTATTGTGTAAATAATTTAGTTTTCAGATAATTTGATAGAATCATTTATAGCATTTTAAATTCGATTATCACAGATATTGTGAAATATTTCATTGTTTCCGTATCTGTGCCTAGTTTGTCTCCGTACATTAGGAGTTAAAGCGCAATCTAGACTATTTTAAAATTGCATAAATATATTTGATCTATCATATCTGGACTCTCAAATTGTTTATAGTTTAAGTGCATAAATCGTTATAAAGTTGTATGTAATAAACTTATAATACTGACTCTATTGCCATTTTAATTTTGGCACTGGTCTTTATATTGTTCGAAATTCATAATCTATATGTTGGCAATTATTTCATATCTTTCTTTTGAAGAATTAGTATATTCATTTATTTTTAAAATTCATAATTATTCTCCATTCTTTTTATTCTCATATTCATATAATCATTTGTCTTTGTCTTTAATTTAGAATCCATAATTTTGAAGCATTTACTTTTAAAAGTTATCTTTGAAGTTGCAAAGTTGGCATTGTTTCAGCAATTTCCATATTATTGTGCAATTTGAAAGTCTTCTATATTTCTTGCCATTTAGGAAGCTTTCGTTGCATTCATATTCAAATTGATCTGCTATAAGCATCTTGGACCTAAGTATTTTGTTCAGGATCAGGTGTACCCACCTTGGTCTTGCGGAGCCAAAAGTGTAGAAGATCAAATTGATTGATCTTGTTACGTTGGCCATAACCAATTGGATATCCCAGCATCGAGTTGGCAAGACTCGTAGGATTCCAATCTGTGGTTTTGGGAACCAACAGGGTCAAAGCAATTTTATATATTCTTCGGGAGGAATTTGTATGGGATTGATATTGATACCTTGTGTTTCTGAATATCACTTCAGTTTGAGCCTTGTGTTTGGGCATATTGTATTTCAGACTTCTGCTTATTCATCAATAAGTGATATATTTGTGGCTGGGTTTTTCTCCCTCAAATTGGAGGGTTTTCCTAGGATAAATTGTTGTGTCTTAGTGTTCATTATTTTGTTTATCTTCATTTCTGGTCAAAACATTAACATGGTATCAGAGCAAGTTGGATAACAGCAAACAAGGATTATTCAAGTATGTTGAGATCTTCATGACGGAGTCTACATTTGGGCAAATTGAGTTAGAAAATGTTCATGGTATGATATTTTATGTGTATCTGTTTTGAGAAGTAAAGGACATTTTATGTTGAATATTATTACCGAGGCTTCATCTACTGCTGAAGATGTAATTCTTGAGCCGAATTATATAAAGAAAATATTATTCTACAAAACATTTGTTCTCGGAGGATAAATAATCACTCAAAAATATATATATTATAAAAAATTTGATTACTGGAGCCTAAAATCGTGACACAAGAATGCATACCCATGTGAGTCCTTTGTAGTGGCGCCTGAAAAACATATTGCAGATAAAATATAGATATTGGCTCTTAAGTCTAGGGAAATATTTGATATTTGTTATAAGGATTCATATAGTTTGGGCAAAATTATTGAGAAGCAGTGTTTTAATTGGTCCAAACATTGTCGTTAATATTTTATGAAGCTTGATTTCGCAGGAGAATTTTAACAAGTATCGGGTCTCTTCATTGCCGTGGAATTAGAAGTTTTCAGAAGTTTAAATCACACCCAAACAAACTGGTATAAAATCTATTTTAAAAGAAAACAATCTTCTATGAGTTCTAGTCTTATTTGGCCTCATAGTGTCTACAGAACAAAGTTAATAATGATGTTAAAAGCCTTGACAGGATTAATTATTTCTGGTAAATATTTTCAAGATGTCGTTAATTCTTTAGGCGTGACAAGTCTAGTATATGAGCCCCGTAAGTATATCGAAAAAGAATTAAAAATGTCTGTCGTGGCACTTAAAAAAACGTTAGCGGCTGGTAACAGATACAGACAGCAATTCATATTGGTCAATGAGCCTTTGAACGAGAAACAAAATATTATTAGTGCGATGCCTTTGAAAACATTCATGGAATGAGTTTGGGAATTACTACTACATCTTGTGTGTCGGGTTGATTACAAAGACTTAGCAAAGGTGACTGTCGGGTTGCACTTTATGGTTTCTTGCTGTTAAGTTATGTAAACTCTCAACCTGGATGAAGTATGGAATCAATCTTGCAAAGATCACCATATTCATAATCTCAGGTGTCCAGTCCCAAGCCATCATGGAAGTCCATAGTTGTTCCAGAGCCATTCTGAAGGGTATTTTCATGGTTGTTATTTGAATGATTGGTACTGGAGGCTTTCGTTGTCTGTTGAGGCTGACAGGGATCGCCCCGTTTCCAACCTTTTTGGTCTCGGTGCTCCCATTTTGAAGGAGCTGGAATTACCTGTTGAGAAAGAAATACCTGCTAAGCTGGTTGTTGCGGGCAGGTGTGATCTGTTGTGAGATAGGGAGATAGAGTATACAGAGAAGTTGAAGGAGTTTGAGAAACAGGTGGAGTTGGTTGTGTATGAGGGGTAGCAGCATGGTTTCTTTTCGCTTACACCCAATTCCCCTGCTTCCAAGGATCTCATGGACTGTATTATTGCTTTTATGGAGGCCTGTCAATAGCTTGTTTGAGGCTATTTTTTATGCCAGGACTCATGATCTGTAGAGTGGAGTTCAGGCCCTCAGAGGAGGGTGGATGAAGCGGAGCAAATTCTGCTCGTTTCTAGATAAAAACAAAGAGGGAGAAGCTTCCTGGGAAATATTATTGAAAAATCAAACAGCTGAGATTTATCTACAACCACTCCTTTCATCGGTGGCTTTCAAATCTGAATATGACATTTGAAATTAATCAATTTTTCTTCTATAGTGTGGGGGCAAGGGCCAGAAGGAATTATAAGTTCATTGAAATATTTGTATCTGCTGGCTCCATTATTGCCATGTTTGGATGAATCGCTTGACCTGACCATATGTGACTTCTCAATTCCACACGCATATGGCGATTACTGTTTGTAATGTTTGGCATGGATACTGGTCGTTACCGTAAAGAATGGACAGGGATTTTGCAGATGATAGCTTCAGTTCTGGTTCGTGTCATATGTGCTTGCTATTGAGAGTCAACCAATGTGGTGCAGATTTCAATTTTGATGAATGAACCACATATAAGATTAGTTGAGTTGAATGACTGGAGCCATTTGTAGACTCACAGGAACAACATGTTTTAGAATCACAGTATATGATTTGCATAGTTTATTGGTGTTGGTTGTCTAAAAGAACAAACAGCTTCAATCTTTATCATCCAACCAAACAGGTTGAGTCTATTCAGAGATAAGTTGCTGCTGGTGTTATTGGAGTTTAATGAAATCTGGAGGATGTTGTGTATTTCAAATTGGCAAAAATTCCACATACAGATTTTCATAGGTTGTGTTTACCAATAAGGTCGTGAGTCTGGAAGGGCTCTAAAGAGAAGGGAATGAAGTGACTAGACCTTATCTGAGCTACTCACTAATTCAACTGTGCAAATACTCTGCAGCAACTCTTCCTTCATATCGAGTTAGAGATTTAGAGGGAGCTTGAGCGGCAGATGGAGAGTGCCAAGTCCATTGCAAAGGATCAGCAAGCTCATGAAGCAATGTGGCTTCGAAAGCTCTTTGTTGGTCAAACATTAGAGTCAATTGTAATTTATTGTGATAATCTAAGCTGGGAGAATGTTGTCCTTGCTAAGAGGGAGTCTCAACATCAGTTGCTTTTATGACTTGCTAATAATGCATTTTTCTCAAAGACAGAGAAATTTGAGATGAAAACCCTTGTAATGCATTTTTCTCTGAGACGAAGAAATTTGAGGTGAAAGCCCTTGTTTGCCTTTGAGACAAAGGTATTGCTCTTTCCACTCATGGGAGTAGCCATAGTGGATGTCATGTTGAGAGACTCCATGACAACATCACGTTGAGTGAATCCGTGATGAGCTTGTGTTTATTTCACACATGGGAGTAGCCATGGTGAACATCATGTTGAGTGACTCCATGATGCTATCACATTGAGAGACTCCGCGATAAATTTTTTGTTTTTCTCACAAATGGGTGAAGCCATTGTGAGGTCATGTTGAGAGATTTCATGACTTGAGTATTTGGAAAGATACCTCCTTTGCTAAGAGGGAGTGTTGAAAATTGGTAGCTGCAGGAGCTATCTGCTATACCTGTGATAATTATCTCTATTGAAATTGTCAACTTCCTGAGCATTTGGTCATTGGCTGAAAGGCATCGATAAATCAGTTTGGCCATGATATAGAGATTTTGTTCTTGCGTAACGTTGGTCATCAAAGAGCCATATGTGTATGTGGTTGTTGATCATCAAAGAGTTTATTCTTGCATAGTTGTTCGGTAAACAAAGAGTCAAGACATTGAAGAGTCAAGACAATGAAAGGTCAAGACAGCGAAGGGGTCTTCACTTTGTAACAGCAAGATAATGAAGGGTCAAGTCAATTTTATATATTTTTCAGGAGGAATTCGTATGGGATTGATATTGATAAATTTTGTTTTTGAATATCACTTCAGTTTGAGCCTTGTGTTTGGGCATACTGTATTTCAGACTTCTGCTTATTCATCAATAAAGTGATATATTTGTGGTTGGGTTTTGCTCCCTCAAGTTGGAGGGTTTTCCCAAGATAAATTGTTGTGTCTTAGTGTCTAGTATTTTGTTTTTTCTGTTTATCTTCATTTCTGGTCAAAACATTAACAGATGCAACATGTGGACTTAGTTACCCTGGTTCACCCCTAGACCCCTCCGGACCAGCCTAAGGTACAAACTGGTACCTGGTCCTGGTTCGGTCCGCCTGCTGGTCCGGACAGGGTTCGATTTTTTGGGCCTAGTTCGAACTGCAGCCACAGCTGATCAGACCCGGGCAGACCACCATGCAAAACGACGAACTTCCGGCAAATTTCAGCGAACTGGGACCTGCGGATGTCACTTAAGTGACTTTGTTTTGAAAATTTTGACATCCGTAACCCTAAAAGGTAGATATGAAAGGCTTATGTTTGCTTCTCATTCTCATGGTATGATCACGATTCATGATGCTATGATTACAAGTTTATGGTGTTTTTGTTGTTTAAATGTTTTTATGATACTATGTGCCATTCTAATTTTAACCCATGCTTCTAGGCTTCATAAATATATATATATATAATTTTTACACATTTTTGTACTAACGAACCCAAACCCCTTTTGAAAATTATGTCGAACTTGCGAACCGATTCTTCGTACCCGAACTTAGAACCGAACTCAAATGGGTTCACTCAGCCTGTGGATTATGAGGGTATCCCTTTCAGGTGTAGAAGATGTTTTCAGACTAAGCATGTTTCAACAAATTGCTCAAAGAAGAGAGTTTTTAAACAGCCAACTTGGTGTAAGGAAGTTTTCCCTGAACTTTATTCGGTTGAAAAAGAGGTTTCTGAAGATTCAAAAGATGAATTAATTGCTTCAGCTCAAGATTTAGTGATTAGCCCTGCACAAGAAGCCAAGACTTGTAGCAGCATGGATACTGTCACAGGCCAACAGCACTTGAACCGTGATGCCCCAAAGCCCTCGAATGGGGAGAAAATAAGTTCTTTGGAGAAGAGTAAAGAGGGCCAGAAGAATATTAAGGAGGAGGAGAGGATGGACTCTTCTTGTGAGTTGGGAGATAAAGGGCACTTTGAAAAAGGATAACATTGGGTGCAGTTCTGAAAATGCAGGTTCAGTAATGGATGGGCATCATGGCCGCCAAGATATGGTGGCTTTGCTTTCTTCTGATGATTCTTCAGGTTCACAGAATGAGGCTGTGAAACTGGAAGATGGTTGGCAAGTAGTTAATGGAAAGAAGGATAAGAATGTGAGGAAGGTTGGGGTCTTTGACATGACTCTTCGCTCACACTCTAAAAGCCAAGTGACTAACAATTCTTAATTGGTGGGACCTGTTTATGGGTTTTCTTTCCTGACTGTCTTGTTTAGGAAGCCATTGTAAATCTCTATTTGGAGACTGAGATTTTGTTCATACATTCTCATTGTCTCTGTTATATGGATTTGGGGAATTAGTCATTGGAAGTATCAAGTTGGAGTAGGGTCATTAGGCAGGCGTAGAAGAACTATTATATGTTGATGTTGTAAGATCTTTTCTTTTGAAATTAATAAAAAACAATTTCATTACCGATCGAAAAAAAACATAATCCTAAATTCAAATACTGAAAATCAAGCCCTATTCAAGTCACCAGAGGTAAACAAATATGAAAGTTACAGATAAGATTGCCCGACCAATACGTTCCATCATAACAATTAAGAATTTAACGCAGAATAATCATAACAGCGTCACCAGTTCCAATCCCAAAAGGTAGGAAGCAACTGAGAGCAGCAAAACAAACAAAAAAATATTGGAAACCCCACGTCCCATCAATGTTCTAATACGCAGCCTTTTCATCAATTTAAAAAAGTTAATATAAACCCAATAGCGCAAATTATTATTGTAGAATTTCGATGCTTTCAACATGTGCACAATAAAATCTTAAATTCCCTAATTCGCAGCATTTTAGTGAATTAAAATAATAATGTAAACCTTATAACACCCTCCGCCGGAGGATAAATAAATAAATAGAATTTTGATGCTTTCGAGCTGTGGACAACGTAAAAATCTTCAATCGTTTTTTACCCCAAGCTTGATTTCAAACAAAAATGGAAGGAATCGTTTATTTTCTGCGATTGTTTAATTTAAAGATAGTACCTGTGCCATCATTACCTGCCATTCCGCCCAAGACAATTGCAGATCATTAATCTTTAAGAAAACCCCTCTGTGATTTAGTTTTGTTTATTTGCGAAGATCTGAACCTCTGACCTCCGGGCTATTACGTACGAAGAATTTTCATTTCTGAATACCCCCAAAACCTTCTAGAGAAAATTTACAGTAGGTACATACACAAAATATATGGAAAAGTTACACTTTTTTTTTCCGACAAATAATTATGGCGAGAGACGTACGGTGGTAGCAGTGCTTGAAGTGTTAGGTATGTGGCATAGAAAAAAAATATATTCGTCTATTTCTTGCATGCATTTGTGAAGTACTTAAGGTCAATTGGTAATCTATTTAGTAAATAATGTTTGTGTTACAAAAGTCTTAATAAAAAAGTAATAATACAAGAAGGTTAAGGAGTATGTCAATAAGTTGTGGATGTGAAAAAATCAATTACAGATTTCCATAAGCGACATAAAGTAGTATCCAAAGACTTCAAAAAATATAAAAAGGAAAATATAATCTCATTGGAAGTTTGCAAATGAAAAAGCAGAAGTCAATTGACCTTGTGGAAATACCCTAATTCAACAACCTTTACGAGCACCCTCCATGCCTATGATAAAATGGGAACCTCATAATAGGTATGGACATGCATGGGCATCCATCAAAGCAAAATTGAAGTTGGATTTTTTCGAATACCATGGTTGGAAATGCTCTGGCATAATGGAAGGTAGAAATGCTCTAGTAGATATATTTGCAAAATGTGGAAGTACAAAGCATGTGAACTTTTTGTCGGAATGCCTCTAAGAGATGTCATTTCATGGAATGTAATAATTGCAAGATTTGTATAAAATAGATTTCTTGAAAAGCCTTTAGAAACTTTCAATCAAATGCTACAAGGAGGTATGAGGCCAAAAACCAAACCCTATCATGAGGTTTCTAGTTGCATTCTCTCCAAATGTGGCATACCCAAAGCAACCACAAAGCAAGTGGAAGAAATCTGTTGTTACATAAATCATGAAAGCATTCTTCATAGTTTTGTTTTCTAGAGGTTTTGAATTCAAAGTGTCATGCATGATAATATGATAAATTTATATCCACTTGTACAAATTATATTGCAACTTAGAAAAAGATTTTGCCACACAGACTGTTTACTAATATTTTTCCATACCTCAATTTCTAGGACAATGATAGAGCGTGAATAAGAAAATGCTATGTCGCCAATAGCTTGGAGGATCAACCATGCTTTCTATGATTTGGATATTGTTGTGGTCGAGTTGATTCCAGCTATAATTTCATACAACTTTCCATTTTCTACAGTTTCCAAGTTTTTTTTAGTCTCATGAGAAATGGACCACTTTAAGGACTGCAGTGCATTGGATAGGATTTTGAACACATACCAAAATAAGAGTATTCATCAAACCTTTTTAAAATAAACTAAAAGAGAAGAGGATAAAAAGAATACCAGACACTTTTTCCATGGCAAGACCTAGTCCTATCATTGCATAGGAAATCAACATTATCAATGCAATTATTGAAAGACCCCAAGTTTTATAAAAGTTTGGTATTTGGCATAGGATAAGTTGTGTCATTCCAAAAATGATCATAAAGGTGGTTTCTAAAAACTGGCATGTGTAGTCAGAATAACAACATGGGCAGTGCAAGCTAGTGTCTAGATCTCAAATTGTTAGCAATATTTTAGTTTAAATGGTTGAAGAAAATCTTGTCTAACTCTAGATCAAGCATGTACTTGAGATCACAAAGAAAAGTATTCAGCAAACTGCTGGATTGGTATTACCCAATTTAATTCAAGTTAATCCATGAGAAATAATAACAAGAGGAGTAGGAATAGTTACATTCAATTGTCCAAAACAATAGTTAAAATTTTTGTTTGTTGGGAAGAAGATAGTTTATTTAACACAAACTCTTATAATTATTGATGTTTTTGTTATCCAAACAACGCAACTGATGATGAGGTCATAAAAGAGGTAATTTGACTTCAAGAATAAATTTAGCCTAGGGAGAACAATAAAAGATAGCCAACTAATCAAATAAGGTCTTACACATACTTCTCTATAACTATAATATTTAGATTCATTTAGTTAAAACTAGCAGGTATTAAATTATTGATTTGTTTAACAAAAAAGGCTATTGTGTAACGACATAAAAAGAAAGAAAAAAGTTTATTAACAGTGAAAACATGAAATTATATTAGTTTTAGAAAATTTCTAAATTCAACAATGTAAAAAAATAATAATCCAGAAATATTGCCAAGCTGATATAAGCTATCATGAACTGGAAATTTTAGATTTCTAGTTATTACTTAAATAAAGGCATATATCAGCAATATTGAAGTGTATACACAAGGCACATGAACTGTTTGACAGAATGCCTCCAAGAATGGTTTGACAGAATGCCAGGAAATAGGTAACGTATGTAAAACTTGGAAGCCTAAACAAGGCACATGTATTGTTTGATAGAATGCCATGGAAGACATGTATGCAAAATTCAAAAGCATAGACAAGGCATGTGAACTTTTTGACAGAATGCCTACAAGAATGGTTTTAGAGAATGTTGTGATTGCAGGATAAGTAAATGTTGAAGCATTGATAAGGCAAGTGCATTGTTTGACAGAATGCTACTAAGAAACATATTCTCATGGACGCCCTTATTGCATGAAATTGACAAAATGGATCTAGTGCATTCATAAGACATTGAATTATTCAATGTTAAAGGCTCTTAACAACATCTTTCACATGGAAAAAATATATATTCAGTGCTTTCAAAGGTTTGATAGGGCTCACTAATTTTTCACCTAGTACGAATTTCACAAGACAAGAAAAGGCCAAGCAAGGATTGGAGCTCCCGACCGTTATGTCGTAATAATTTGTTGAATAGGGTTTCCACATTTCTTTATGTAAATGTCGATAAAAAACAAGCTTTATATGAAACATCAATCTTACAAATTTAAACCACATAAAACATCAAATCTCAATATCTTCCCATCCACCTCGCAAAAAATCATAATTTTTTCGCTTGGCACATAAAAATACATAAATGCATAAAACAAGACCCACAATGAATCGTATAGATAAAAATTTCATCAACAAATTAAGCACTAAAACCAAAAAAATCTTACGGCAATCAAATTTTTACCTGCGTTTTATAGAGTTGTAGAACCAATACGATAATCCCCTTGGAAGAATCTTCCCAATTAATGGATCGGGTTAACTGTGCAATAAGAAATGCGTATCAAAACAAATGAGATATGTAAACTGGGTCACTACAAAGAAAACATGATTGTAAACAAGGTCTGAGAAAAATAATTCAGGGGGAAGCAATTTCTCAGAGAAATGCAGAAAGACATGTGAATAACTGGAAGAGTCGTTGAATGCAGTTCTCATGTGCCCACATGGAAACACATATTTTGTCCAAATTCATATTGCTTCTGATTTCTAGCGTAATGAATAGTGTGAATCATTCACATTTGTAACATCTATGAGAGGAGGAGATGCATTAATAAAAACACTTTATGAAGTTGTGGATGTAGTTGAGAAGTAAATTCATTCTGGGTACCTGAAACAACATATCATGATTAAAAAAATTGGACAATGCATTGTGTGCACTACTTAGAGAAGAATTACCATCATCAACTTCCATCATAAAGTCACATATAACCTACAAAGGATGAATAGGTGCAAGAATATCTAGGGTTTCCCTAGCTAAATCAAGTTTTACACCAAACAAGGCACTTGTAATCATTGTAAAACATGAATGAATAGTTATAGAAAATTGGTAGCATGGGTAGGCGAGATTGATTTCTTTTGTTTTGGAGAAGTGGGATGTTAGTGAGTTGTCTTCTTTTCTCATATTTGTACCAATTGCCGACTAGGTATTACTGAACCATTACAACATTACATGAACAACTATGTCCTTTATAAACCCTAGCTCAGTAGCCTAGCATAGAATTTGGTCATCGTGGGGCTTTTACAAATTTGTAACCCCACAAGACGTGTAGTGTGCACTAAAACCAAGTTTCCACTATCACAGTTCAAAATCGGAGAAATGGTGGTTTCAACCATGAGACAAGTTTTGTGGCATCCATACACAAGCAACCTTGCAGGTAAATCATAACGGCTAATAAAATTAACTAATCATCTTCTTAGAGGGATCAAACAACAATTAGAACAAATCTTGAACTCTTGTTACCAACACACTCAGTTTTGCAATTGTGTGAAAGGGAGGAGGGGGAGAGGGAGGGACAAAAAGAGGAAGATGTAGAAAGAGCAAGAGTAAGAGAGAGTCATAAGGACCTAAGAAAGAGAGGGATATTAAGAAAAAAAAGAGAAAGGACCTATAAAACAGAGGGATACAATATCTAACAAAATCTCCATTCATGAAGATTTTGATGTTTTTGATATTAATAGTAGCAAAACAAGGGTGCTGACCCATTTACAACTATTCCATAGGATTAACAACTAATTGCCATTAACAATAAGTAGAGAAACTACAACAACTTACACTTGCCTCTATCAAAAAACAACTCAACTTCTACGACAAAAGAACCAAATATCTGGTCCAAAATTAGTGTCAAACTATTTTTCCTTTTACACTAATTTGAATTCCAATATTTAAATATCATTTATCAATTTGTATAACACTTTATTGAATAACTAACATTCAATAAGTAATGCAAATAACTAAAATAGAACAAGAACCATAATAACATAAAGACCATACATTGCAAGTTGATAACAGAGTTCACCCCTTAAGGGCTACATCTTTGGATCTACTTCAAATGTGCAATCGATCCATTAAAAATTGATGGAAAAATATATCAAATTCCCTTCATATAAGAACAACCTATAAAATAGTATTTTGGATTCTTCTAGGAAGATATAAACTCACTTAGAGTTTATTTTAATTCTTCCTACAAATAAAAAGGCTATTAAAAACCTTTACTTTTCCAAAACTGCTTATACAAATCAATTTTGGGCACTTCTCTACTAGAAATAGGCATGTGTTGCAATGGCAAGACCCAGCCTTTATATAGGCAAGGTTATAAGTTCAAGCCTTCTCATTGCATTTTTTTTCACTTTTTCAAAAACATATAAATTAAATACACTTCCAACCATATTCAACCATGTTTTGCATATTTGGTGCAACGGATAAATCTTATCCTCATATTTATGAGGTCGTTGGTTCAATTCCATATGTGAGCATCTTTTATTGACTTTTTCCTCCAACATTGGGTCACACAATAAATAAAATGTGCTCCCATTTAATTCCAATGTCCACGTATGTGGTGCCTTGGTAAATATATTCATTGGAGTGGGGAAGGTTGTGGGATCAAATCCCATTGAACCCACTTTTTCATTAAATGCAACTTTATCCTCGCTTTAAATTTAAATGAGTCCCTACCGATGCATGTGTAAACCATGTGGGGTAGTAGTAAAGTCATAAAGTTAGTTTGAGTAGGTTGTAGGTTCAAATCCTACATACCATATTTTTAAATTGAATCACCATTTTGTCCACATGTCATTATTTTACTTTTCCATGAGCCATCCTCATCATGCCACATGTCAACATGTAAGTGTGTCACGTGTGAATGCACCCTTGTCACACCTTCAACTTTCGAAGGCCATAACTTTTGCATACGATGTCTATTTGGCCTTGTTCAAAGTGTGTTGGAAAGATCTTAATGAGATCTACAATATGAAGGATTTTTAATCAACATTTGACATCGTCATTTTTGTCACCATCAATATAGATCAATTATGGAGGATCCTCCTAGACCAATATCAATTTGAGAGTAATTATCTAAACTATTAGTGTTCACAGACAAAATAAAAGTCTTTAAACTTTGCCACACATGGCTAACCAACCATAAGTTTATTAAAGTAACTATTTAAACTAAGGCCTAACATGCCTATTAAGAACTAAAAAGCCACCAAGTCACCATTGAGCATCAAGAAGTCTTCTCGAGAGGGTTCTTGGACAACCAAACTCTGGCCTAATCTTCAGTCAGGAACTTGAAAAGTTTCTTGTAGTCTTCCTTTTCCTCTTCCTTTCCACCCTTCAATTGCTCTTGTAGCAAGCAAAGATTTTTTTTCGAGCTATGCATGATCTTGGTCGTAAAGTTACTCACATCCTAGAGCCTTTTGTCCAAACCAACAACCTCATTCTTGAAAGTTTTCATCCCATTCTTAATCCCTGTAATATCATTATTTAGTCTTCCAATCAAGGCAACAGAATCCTTGGGGGCACTAGGAATCTCTTATCCAAAAATCTCTTCAACAATGATATTGTTATTGGGAGGCAAGGGGAGGGAGGAGCCGATTTTTTACCAATTTTGAGCTCAAGGGCAAGGGTATTGTCATTCACGCTCTTAGAGAAATGGGAGGAGGAGTCAACCTTACCAGAATTCTCCTCATCATTTCTCTTAGTTTTCTTTGAGTCCTCAAAGCTCGGCTCAACAATATTTTTCTTCCCTTTGCTCTCAAGTTTAGCAACAATTCTAATTGAGCGACGCCAGGTATTAATCTCTTCATCAACTTCAACCTCAGAGTCAACTTGATAAGTGTTGGTTTTAGCCTTTTTATTTGGCTTTATGTCTAATTAGGTTTTCTAGTTAAATTCTTCTTAGACATATCCAAAAATTCGGCAAGGAAGAAGTATCTTGGGGTCCCTTTAAAGCTTTGAGAGTCATATTTTTGAGGCAACATTTCCTTCTTGCCCCAATAGTGGGTAAAATATTGGATTTAGGAGAAGGGGCATCTAAGGAAGGGGAGGGGGTAGCAGAGACAGGCTCAACCGAAATATTCCTTGGAGGTAAAAGAGCAAGATGAAACTTGTAAAGCTGGTATATCAAACCCTGGTGAAGGGTAGTATAGTTCTTTCCACTATTTTTAGCCTCAAAAATTTCTTTGACATTACTCCCAAGGGAATGGAGCAAATAGAAGGGAATGGAAATGAGGTCAGGATTGCGAAGGTTATTAAGAAATGGTACATGATAATAATAATAATAATAATAATAATAAAACAATCTGAATCTCCCTTCCAAAGTAAAATATTTCATTACAATTACACACACCCAAGGCCAAATATCGGGAAGCTTTTCCCTGTTGAAACCCCCACACTGCTTTACCAGTCGCTCACTGGGTCAAATGAACTAATTTAAACTAACAACATCCAATGTTCGACTAGTTTTTTTCCACTTTCTTCCTTCTGTAGAGAGGCCATTAGATTTTCCAATAACCTCCTCATTCACTTCGAAGTAGATACCTTCCACAGTCACTCATCGCTCATTCCAAGAGAAGACAAATTGACAAGAAAGATTCTCGTCAAAACCCTTCATGTTTTCCATAAATGAGACAATACCGCCTTCCTTGAAAACAAACTAGACTATAGGGTAATTTCTATAAATTTCATCAATTTTATCAGGTTCACCACATAGGCTATCACTACCCATGGCAACCAACAAAGAAATCTTGACTTAAGAAAACTAGAGCACACCCAGACTCAAAAAAGAAACATCTAGATACAAGGGCTTTGTTTCCCGTAATAAGAGGTAGTAATGAAAATATTTATTATTACCATAAATGCCACCATCTCTCACCCCATTTAGAGTGTCCTCTATCACAAGTGAGATGTCTATCATTTCTAAGCAACAGCTGTTATAGGTGATAATCAAATTATCCTCAAATCCAAGGAGATCCATTGGAAAAATGGGGCAATTATTATTGCAAATACCAACTTTCATACTTTGATGCCAATTCAAATTTTTAAAGGACCATACCTTGCAATGGGTATGAAGATGATGACATGTCCTTAAGTACTAGCCACAGGAACAACTGATATCCAACTATCCAATATTCATCATAGCGACACTTAAATTTGAATAAAAGATGACATTCAAATTCAGCCCTATGGCCTTTAGAGTGACAAACCAAATAATGACAAATATATAAAAAAACAACCCTTCATTATCATAGATTTCATTGTGCTCTTCCCGCCTTAGTAGAGTTGTGGTATTCTCTAGCAGTCGATTCACATCTCTCTAGTATCATAAGCCCATTTGCCACAACACCACTGTCGTGAAAGATTCAGCAATAGAATTACCCTCCATATAATTATGCAATAGAGTAAATGCAATTCACTAATAACATTCTAATATCTTTAATGATACCTTCCACTTTCCATCTAGCAAAAGCATATCCACGAGTGGCATCAATTATGAGCTTGAAATCGCCTTCAATCTCAAGGTGCTTGATTTGAATTGCAATAGCAATTTTGAGACCCTAAAGGAGAGACATTCCCTTCACCTAGTTAATTGTGTGCTCCTTCAAATGTCTTGAAAAGGTGGTAATCATTGAACCCCTGTGCTCCCTTATTACCCCTCCTCTAGCCTCAACCCCGTAGTTAGTCGCACCATCAAAGTTAATTTTTTTTCCAATGAAGATGTGGGGGTTTCCAAACTGTATTCTGCCTTGCCAAGATTTAAGAATAATCATATATATTGAAGTCCTGAGGGAGATTCTAGGATTGAGTGATAAATTTATCCTTAGTTGAAGGAGATGAGCTTGGGATTTTCCAATTAGTAACCAAGACATTCTCAAGTAGAAGCTTCTTGCAAGAGATAAAGACAATGTCTGAGACCAGAGCAACATCCCTAAAGATCCTATTTTTAAACTCTTTCCAGATGCTCCAACAGATGTGGGGTGGGATCTGTCTTCACAATTGTTGAATAAGAGGATGGGTCGAGGGGGAAGGCCAGGAACAAATAAACTATTGGATATCCCTCCTGAAAACCCATTGTAAATTGAATTTATGTATGACCTTTTGCCAAATTTGAGTGACATAATAACAGTGAATAAATAAATACTTAATGCTTTCCTCAACTCTCTTGCATGGAACACACATGTTAGCAAGGTAGAAGCCTCTCTTCACAAGGTTAACTTGTGTTAAATTTTTACCATGCAACATAGCCTGCAAGAAAAAATTAATTTTAGGAATTAACTTCGAGTTTCAAACTTTTGTAAGATTTTGATGTTGTAGCACATGACAAATCTTATTGTAGACTTCTTATTTTGGCACAATTAAAAAGAAGGTAGGGAAAATAATTATGGTACCTACTTTGTACATGTTGATTCAATTTTCTTGAAAGTTTCTAAGGAAGTCATGACATGACACCTTTCAAAAATTTACCAAACAATTTGCTCCCACATAATTGATCAATTTAACTAAAATAAGATTATTTTGTACTTACCAAATTAGTTTAAATTAAGAATTGAAGTACTATGTAAATAATATGATCATGTGTTTAATAATACTTTTTCTATTAACCATAATATATATTAACACGAAACGAGAGTTTACATCAATTTAATTTTACAAAAAATACATTGTCCCAAATATACGAAGGGATACACAAATAGGAGCCATCCTGTCATACAAAAACCTTTAAAGTAACAGTTAACCAAAAAAAAGCTAATAGAAAATAGGTATATCTGGGAAACTAGGTTGTCCATGGTCGTTGGTGATCTACCCACTTGAGGCATAGGTCATCGTGAAAGATGATATTGTAGGGGTTGGAGAAATAAGCCTCCCACAACAGTGGAGGTAGCACTGCCACAGGTGGTACATACATAGAATCTGCCCTGGATGGCTGACTGGTGACGCCTGTATCTTTCTCTTGTATGTCTAGGTTCGAGCCAGCCGACTCACTGTTGGTGGTCTCCTGCACAACTGTCATGGTGGTCACCTACTCAACTATTATGGTGGCATCCTAATCAGGCCATTCACCTTCTTGCTGAACTTGTACACCTTGATCAACTCTCTCTCCTGTATCAGCTTGTCTTTCTGATTCCTTCATCTGATTCTTGCTTTGTTGTAGCATCTGTCCAATAGTGACTTCAAAGTCAAATTTGACATCAGCCCTGGTAGTCATGTTGTACTTGACCTAATCTCTATCTAGTACCTCTCTAACCTCACGAACGACTTTCAAGGCTTGATGTTCTTTCACCTACATCACCATAGTAACCTATGAGGAAACATTAAGAGTGATGAACCTCTATAAAGACTCTATGAGAGTTCTACTCCTAATATTGAAGATATTATCATTCCTTAACTTCCAAATATTCCAAAGTATATAAAAAGAAAGAGAAGCCCATAAACAAATGTAACTTTTGTTCAGACCCAACATAGAAGTGGAAATGATATTCTCTACTTGGAAATTACGATTGAGCTTCAGGCCAAATAAGTTCCATCTGGCAGAGGCAAACTAACAGTCAAAGAATATATGGTGGATGGTTTCTAGTTCAATGCAAAAGGAGTAAAGATTTGGTTCCCTAGAGGGGTTCTTAATGGGAAGTCTATGCAGAAGGAAACACCACATAAAATAGAGAATCTTGGGTTCCGCAGGGGTGTGCTAGAGCTTGCAAAGGTATTTACTCTAGGTGTTGGGGTCCAGTCTCAAGTTCCATTTGGTGTTAAGGTGGTCAAAGATAGCCTATGTGTTTGCAAGTAGTCTATATACTTGTTTAATGTATGAAGTACTATACATTTTTTTAATAATATTTAGAAAAATTAATAAGTTCATGTATTAACATATATCTAATATTTATATATTGTTTATTATATTTATATCATATATTAGAGTATATTAAATACAAATATTATTCATAATATATATATTACTTTTTATATTAAAATAGTAAACCTGGGTGTTGACCCTATTACACAACAATGTAAATAAAAAGATTAAATAATATCTATAATATATAGTATATTAATAATTATTTATATTTTATATAATATAATTATACTAACTTATACAATATAATACTCATTATGCAATATTAGTAATATATTATGTATATATATTTTGTTTGTTTACAGTACTAGGTTCACCAATGATCAAATGGGTCTGCAACTAGAGGATAAGGGTTTCCAACGGTTGAATGGGACATCACGGCAAGAGCATGGAGATTTTCAAAGACTGGAGAAAATAGACCTCAGGCACTATGAAGGTTTTTCACATGAAAACTAGGCAGGTGGTCGTTGGTCATTTAATAGAAGATTTCAAACTCATTTTTAAACCAAACCTACAAAAATACGTAAAAGTTTTATGGAAAATAATGGAAGAGTGCAGTGTTTGGATAATAGGGCAACTGGGTATGGAAGGAGATGGGAGAAACATGATAATGGAAGTCAGATTAAGAGAAGCTAAATTTAGATTGAAAAGGATTTTGACTTTCAAAAGATTGAAAAAAAATATATCATCCCAAGCCTCAAAAGGAAAAAGGGAGTGAGAAAATGCAGGAGAATGAGAATATCAGGTATGTAATAGCCTCTTCTATTCTAATAGATAAAAAACAATAGGCTGAATTTGTTTTAAGTCTATAAAAAAATATGTTTTCTTTAAATGGATGGGTCCATGGCCATCGATTAGTAAAATAAGAAGTTGGTGCAATGGAAACTAGGGAAGAGATTACAGTCTCAAAGGAGGAAAAGGATTGGATCCTGAATGGGGGACCTTATATGATTGATGGAAAAGGAATCTGTATCATGGATTGGACACCAAATTTTGATCCCTTTAAAGAAAAAATAAAGGAACTCCCGATTTGGATCAAGCTTCTCAATTTACCTTTGGAATATTGGGGACAAGAAACCTTAAAATTGATTGGAGATATTATTGGCTCTTTCATTTTATCAGAAGAAGTGATAGATGTTAATGACTCTTTTATTCATCCTTGAATCTTGGTCAAGGTATAGGAATGTGACCTGATTCCAAATTTTGTAGTTTTAGGGTCAGAGAAAGGAAAATGGAAGCAAAGCATTATGATAGATAAGAGAGTAGAAATAGATCCATTTGGTAAGGGTAAGGAAAATGAAGAGTGGGGGAAGGTCTGTAATCAAATAAACTATTAGATGAATTGGTGTCGAGAACAAAAGTTTATGATGTTAATTTGTAGGATGAGGAAACTATGTTAGTAAAGGTAAACAAGAATATTGAGAATGCACATCCAGATTGGGGGTGGATCGAAGGAATGCAATCACAAAAACATTAGTGTGAAGGGAATGTGGTGTTGGGCACAAAGGTTGAACGTGCCTCAACCCAAATGGTTAAAGAAATACCTTTTTCAGATTTAAACAAGGATGTTAAGTCTCATTTGGAAGGTAGGGAGTGTCAGTACACGGGGAAAGAATTCAATGGTATCCAAGCTCAAGTGAACAAAGTTCTGACATAAGGGGTAGGGTTGGGAGAAACCTAGTTAAAGGTCATAGGTACCTTTGATAGCATAAATATGAGGAGGATGAAAGGAGATCTTATATTGCATTCCTACAGGAATGAAGCTCTATGGGATGGGAAGATAGTTGAAGGGTAGGCAGAGGGAAAATTTTCCTTTCCCCTCTCACTTTAGGTTTGAACAAGGAAGATGAAGCACCAATATTTAAGGATATTAAGATATTCCCAATCCAAAATCTAGAAAACTCATTAGACAGTGTGAGAGATAGTGGGGGGAATGTAGAGGGTTGTGAATGAGAATATGGCTCTCAATATGAGGAAGGGGACAATAATGATCTGGGTCTCTTTGAAACCCCAAGTATTATGGAAAAGAGATCTTTGGATCAGACCTCTTCTTTGATTTCAAAACTGAAGATACATGAAAAAAGGAGGCGAGGAGCCAAAACTATAAGAATGAAGTTGGAAATTACAGGGAATGTAATAGAACAAATAAAACTTTTGAGATCAGGTTCTTGGGAGCAATGAAAACCCTTTCATGGAATGTTAGGGGCTACAATTCCCCCGACAAGATGTGTTTGATCAAATGATGTTTTGATCAAACGAGACCGAATTTGTTGTTACTACAAGAAACTAAAACAAAGGTGGAGGACTTTGATTTTTTCTACAGGCAGTTTAGTAGATGGAAATGATTGTTAGTAGGAGTTCAAGGGGTTTAGGAGTTCTATGGAACAAGTCAGTTTTAAATGTGGAGATGAGGCAATATGGACAACATTGAAATGGGTGAAGGTTAGATCAAAACAACTTCATTTTTTTTTTCAGTACTAAATGTATATGTACCAAATAATAATGGTAAAAAAATTGCTATGGAAAACTTCGCCAGGCCTCCTTGATAGTGAAGTGGATGGGTGTGGTCTTACTTGGAGGGGATTTTAAATCTCTCTTGAAATTAGAAGATAAAAAAGGGGGAAGAGGATGGTCTAGCCAGAGTCAAAGAGATTTCAACTCCTTTGTGGTGGAGAATGGTTTATTTCAAATTTCATTTAAAAATGGGGATTGTACTTGGACGAATAGGCAGGAAGGTTTTTTAAATATTGTAAAAAAATTGGATCACTTCTTCTTCATAGGGAATTGGATAGAGGAACAACAAATATCTGAGGCTGAAATTCTCCCCTTTCAAGGCTCAAATCACTTTCCAATCTACCTTAGGCTACAGGATGAAACAACTCCAGACATATTTCCTTTTAAATTCAAGGCTATGTGGTTTAAGGAAGGAGGATTTGTTGTTTTGGTAATGGATTGGTGGACAAATTCCCCAAGAAGGTTAGGTAATAAAGCCTTTGTCTTTTTTTAAAAATTTATTTTTTAAAGGAACAACTTAAAATTTGGAATAGGGCCCATTTCAAAAATATATTTGTAGAAAAATTCAAAATTGAGGAGGAATTGGGCAAATTGAGTTTGAAGATTATAGAGAGTGGCATGGAGGAATCAAGTTTTTTAAAGGAAAATCAATTACGGAAAGAGTTGGAAGGACTTTTAGCAAAAGAGGAGGTTTCTAGAGGCAAAAGTCCAGGGAAACTTTGTTGAAGGAAGGAGATCGAAATACCAAGTTCTTCCATAACTCAATAAAAATTAAGAGAGAAGGAAATCAGATATTTTCTATTAAAAATATGAATCAAGAGGAGCTAAGGGAGAAATGAAGCATCAATACCAATGCAATAAATTTATTCTCAAGATCGAATAGAAGGATTGAGGTAGATGAGAAGGTGATGAATGATGTTTTGAGTATTATTTCTACAAAGGTAATAGTAGTTCAAAATTAAATGTTAATGGTTGAAGTCTCTTTGGAAGAAGTGAGGGAGGCACATTTTGGTCTGGGAGGAGATAAGGCATTGGGCCCAGATGGAATTCCAATAATGTTTTTCTAGAGACTATGGCATGTTTTTGCTCAATATTTGTGGGAGATTGTTGAAGAATCGAGAAAAATGGGGTTTTGTACTGAAGGATTTCAACACTACCTTTATTACTTTGGTCCTAAAGAGGGTTGAGAAAATTAGTTTTGAATACTTCTAACCAATTTCTCTTTGTAGTACGGTCTACAAGGCTATCTCTAAGGTAATGGAAAATAGATTAAAGAAGGTATTAAATGTTGTGATATCGGATGAACATAGTAGTTTTTTCTCTAGGAAGGTTTATTTCTTAGGGGATTATCATTGCACATGAGGCTATTCATTCAATAAGAAGATCGAAGGCAGAGAAGATGATGGTGAAATTGGATATCAAAAGGGTTTATGATGAGGTGGATAGAAGCTTTTTGTTACAAGTTTTAAAGAAATTCAAGTTTTGTGCAAGATGGATTGCATGGGTGCAAAGTTGTATAGGAAAACCTCGATTTTCAGTTCTAGTCAATGGGATCCCCCAGGGTTTTTTGAGATGGAAAAGGGCATTAGGAAAGGTGACCTGTTATCACCTTTCTTATTCATCATCCTTGCTAAATTCTTGGGAGTACTCACAAGAAAGAAAAAGGATGGTGGGTAGTGGAAAGGTGTCATGATAGTAGATGTAATGGAGGCCCTCTCTCTTTTACAGTTTGTAGATGATACTTTTTTGGTTGGGGAAGCTACAGAACGATAGGCTAAGGTGATGAAGGAGACCATGGAGGTTTATGGGAAAGTGTTGGGTCAATTTATAAATTGAAAGAAGTCAGAAATTTTTTTATTCAATACTCCTCAGTATAAGCAAGTTCGGATTTGCAGAATTTTAGGAAAGAAGGTAGGTTTGTTACCAAGTGTATAGTCAAAAAATGGAAGCACTTCCATTTAGGACTGGTTTAGCCCTCCGAGTAAGTGGTTTGGGGTCATGTCAAATGCCTTGAATGGGTCTTTGACTTGGATCTAGTTTTTCCCCTGTCCTACCATGTTTTCCACTTCTTTCCTACCTATTTCTGGTATCTTGCTCTGAGATTTTAAGGTTCTTAACCTTCGGGTCAAGGTCAACCTTGACCCTGACCCAGGGTCTAAATTTCAAATTTCTAAGATTTCTGGATGTCGGGGCTTGGAAAGAATTCTTTCCCACTTCTAGGTCGGTTGCTTCAGGCTTCGAAATGGTGACTCTTAAAAGACATTTTATATAGGTCCACTTCTAAGGGTATGAGCCTAATGGGAATTTATTTCTCATATGTCGACCTCTCTAGAAGTTGGTGTCCTAGACTAGTATATAAGGAAGCCTTCTCCTCTCATTTTAAGGAGGAAATAAAGGAGGAAAAGAGAAGGAAAGAAAAGGGAGGATCATCTATGCATAATCTATCAAAGTGAGCATTCAAGCATTCAAGTATTCAAACACTCAAGATTCAATTCATCAAGGAGATCCATTAGTATCCATTGAAGGATTCAAGCTCTATGGAACCCTCTTATTGAATATTTCTCCATCCATATCCATTCAAGCTTCTTCCTATTCCAAGATCCATTCAAGATTGGTGTTGAAGATCTAAAGGCAATTGATTTGAGACATCCTACATCCTACAATTCTACATCCATTTGGAGCATCTATACTTGTGGATTCAAGGATTCAAATCCTCCACAAGGGTTTCAACATAAGCAAGGTGAATTGTCCTATTTACTTTGTTTATTACTACAATTTCAATTATATTTCAAGGTTAATTCCAAAACCGGGGTTTGACCAAGGCAAACCCCTCATCCAAACAACAAAACCATTTTTCTTACAAGTGTAGGTGTGGAACAACAAATTACAAAACATATTTGGATACCCTTTTTGGCAAAATTTCAAGATCCGTAAACAAAAATTCCGTTAGAGCAGTGCGGGTCAAGGTCGACATAAAGGGGCATGATTGCACCCCTGTATTTGGGTCAAGGTTGACCTGACTCAAAAAAGAAAAATATTTCTGGGTTTTCACCGTTTTTAATTTTCTATTCGAGATCCGGTTGTAGAATTTCAAGAAACTCAATACAAACACTAGAAAATAACAATTTCCAGATCTGCTATACTTTGAGGTTGTTGTTAGAATAACTAAGAGTGGGGGGGGGGGGGTGAATTAGTTATCCAGGTCCAAAAACAAAATAAGTAACTTAAAACTTGTATCTTCAAATACTGTCACTCGGTAAACATATATCTTCTTCACTGTCACTATATTTACCGATTATCAGATAAGCTCAAAATGATTTACCGATTAAATCTAATAGTTAACATGTAAAGTATGATAACAAATAGATAACACGCTCAACACATAACACAAAATATTTTAACGTGGAAACCTTGTTAAGGGAAAAACCACCTGGGAACCGGCAACCCAAAAATTTCACTCTTCTGAAGTGAGGCCTGTGAGGACCAAACCCTATTAAAGGTTACAATGCACACTATTAGGTGTGACCTGGTTAGAGGATTTTCCACTAGGAGTTATCTTTCAATCTTCTATCACTCACTGTGCTGATTTACAAGATAACCATATTTCACTGATTAGAATGAAACACCAATCCGAACTTAAAAGTCCACTCGGTTAAGAGATTTTCACTGATTACAATTGTTAGAAAGTAACAGTAGTTTGATTCACCTTATTACAACAAATTTCAGATTATGAATCAATGTTATGCTCAAACAATATTTTCTGACCATTTAACACTTCAGATCTTAAATCAACTTCACTTACAATCAATCAATACTATGCTTTATGTAGCTCGGTTTGTTCTTTGTGTAGCTCAGTTTCTGCAATCTCGATTCAGTAACCAATTGATCAGAAATTGCATGAATACAGATTCACGCTCAACTTCCTGCAGTATCTCCTTCTTCTTCTTCTTCTTTTAATGTATTTTCTTTCTCCTTAAATAAACAAGTAAGCTGATTCATTTTCATCCATTAGATTTTGCCGCTTAATCTTGTTCATTGCTTTTGCCGCTTTAACCTTCTTTGGTAGATGTGTCTTTAACACGTTTCAATCTTCTTCATCAGATCTTTCTTGAATTTTGTCAGCCATCGATCTTGTAACAAACTTTATTCCTTTTCATATCTTTACGTTGATTTCGAGGTGCCAGCTCATCAATCTTCCTGGCCTACAACATCATTAAATGATCTTCTGTTCTTCTTGGTCAAGTCAAAGAAATGTGTCGGTAAACCTTATCGGTTAAACTTGTGCTCGGTATACAACACATTGCATCGGTGTATACTATCATCGGTGTTCATACTGAGAATCTCGATAAACACTAAATTGTCTTCTTTTACCGACCAACACTGCTTTGTATCTTTGAATTCCTTTCTTCATAATAGATAAATACCGCGTACTAGGATCAACATAATGAGATCAGATACTCATCAATAAGTTATCCAAAGCATTCCATAACCTCATCTGCTGTGACCTTCTTCCACCATTCTTCAAATGTCTCAGTAATGAATAACGTACAAGATAAGTACTATCAAACTAATAAGAAACTAGTTGACATCAATGACAACATCATATTGATTTAGCAAACAGTATTATCTATCCATCTTCAGCTCTGTAATCTTCAATCACTTGTTCAACAATCTTTCCATATGATAAATCAATTGTAGACTTAACAATCTCTCCCTTTGGCATTGATGGCAACTTAAATAATATGAATGTACCATACCCATACCAATATCTATTCTACAACATTGTCATAGTTCATCCTTAACTCTTCTTTATATAGTTCATCCTTAACTCTTATTTTTTGTTTCTTCAGCATTCATCATATTCTCTCCCTTTTTCCAGTATTCATTCATATTTGCTATTCTCTCCCTTTGACAACAATGCCAAATGAAAATAATAACAAAGTATGAGTATACTAACATCTCCATTGTATCTGAAATATTGATATCTCCATCTTTTAAAAAAAAAAAACTTAATCACAACCTTGAATTTAATCAAAGTGTGATCTATGCTAGCATCAACATGTATGATCTTCTGATAAAATAGGCTGATGCAGCATGCCAGATCACCTTAGTGACCTATAGATAGGGGACAGACCCCAAGTCTATTCCTCAAGTATTCAAAAGTTTCTTTCGGTAGATGCTTTGTAAAAATATCAACAAGCTATTCTTTAGATGTTACAAACTCTAGTTTAACTTGCTTGTCTTGTACTTGCTCCCTTAAGTAATGATACTTAATTGAGATGTGCTTTGTCTTTGAGTGCATTAAAAGATTTTTTGAAATGTTAATAGCACTAGTGTTGTCACAATAAATAGTCACTAGATCTGTGATCACTTCATTCATCCCTTCCAACACTTGCTTGATGTAAGCTATATTCGAGCAATTTGTCGCAGCAGTAACATATTCAACTTCGGCCGTTGACTGAGAAATACAACTCTACTTCTTGCTAGTCCATGTAACAAGTCAGTCTCCAAAGAAAAATGCGCCTCCAGTTGTACTTTTACGATCATCCACATTACTAGCCCAGTCAGCATCAGTATATACCTTCAATTCAAATTTTCCATCTCTCGGATACCAAAGGCCATAATCTTCTATTTTCTTAAGGTATCTCAGGATTCTTTTTATAGCTATCATATGAGATTCCCTGGGGTTAGCAAAAAATCTTGCAACACTTCCAATAGCATGAGCAATATCAGGTCTAGAATGTACTACATACATCAATTTACCAATCATGGATCGGTAAAGAGTCTTATCAACCTCGGTAGTATCATCTTCCTTTGTTAATTTACATCCAATAACCATCGGTGTTCCTACAGGTTTTGCATTTTCCATACCGAATGTCTTCAAGACCTCCTTTATGTATTTTGATTGAGTGATGAAGATTCCATCACTGTGTTGAATCACCTGTAGTCCTAGAAAGAACTTAATCTCTCCGAACATTAACATTTCAAACTCTTTCTGCATCTCATCAGCAAATGCCTTACACACATTGTCTCTTCCTCCAAAAATTATATCATCAACAAAGATTTCAGCTATGATAATAGTGTCATAAGAATTTCCTTTCATGTATAGATTATTATTATCACTTGTTCTAATAAAACCAATACTTAACAAATATGTGTGCAGTCTTTCATACCATGCTCTTGGAGCTTGTTTCAGTCCATACAATGCCTTGTGTAGTCTACAAACCTTTTCTTAGTTGTCTGGATCTTCAAAACCTTCAGGTTGTTCAATGTAGACCTCTTCTTCAAGTATTCCATTCAGAAAAGCAGACTTCACATCCATTTGATAAAGTTTAAATTTCTTATGTGCAGCGTATGCCAGTAACATTCTAACACCCTCAAGTCTTGCAACAGGTGCAAATGTCTCACCATAATCAATTCCTTCTTCTTGTGCATATCCTTTACATACAAGTCTAGCCTTGTTCCTTGTCACTTCACCATTCTCATTCAGCTTATTTTTGAAAATCCATTTAGTACCAATTACATTCTTATCCGTCAGTCTGGGTACTAAAGTACATGTTTTGTTCTTCTTGATTTGTTCAATTTCCTTAGTCATTGCCTTGACCCATTCTTCATTATTCAAAGCAACTTGTATAGTTTTAGGTTCAAATTCACAAACCAAACAAGTACCTTGTCATGATTTACTTCTAGTTTGCATACCAGCATTCTTGTCTCCAATAATCTGGTTTTCAGGATGATGTCTTCTTACAAATCTTGCTAAGATCCTGGATCTTCTATCTTGTGCATCTTGCTCTATATTCTGTTGTGCATTTGGTTCAGGTTCATTAACTTGCTCGGTAGGTGCTCCTTGATCATCATTCTGTTCTGTCAATTGTGCCAGTTGCTGTGCATTGCTTGTCTGTCCATCGGTTATAGTAGTCTGTGATAGTCTCGATTGAAACTCAGGGACATCATAGTATGTAAATTGTCGGTAGTCTTCAAGTTCCTCAGTCTTTTCTTCATCTGTAAGCTTGTCATCAAATTCATCAACTCGAACATTTACACTTTCAATAATCTTGTTAGTCATCTTGTTTAGACATTTGTAAGCTTTACTTTGGGCAGAATATCCTAAGAATATTCCTTCATCTCCTTTGGAATCAAACTTACCATTCATATCATCTTTCAGGATAAAACACTTACTTCCAAAGATTCTAAAATAACTTACATTAGGCTTGTGTCCAAACCAAAGTTCATATGGTGTTCGGTTGGAGTCCTTATTTAACTGTACTCGGTTAAGTACATAGACAACAGTACTTACAGCTTCTCTCCAGAATTTTTGTGCAACATTCTTTTGTATCATCAGTGTCCTCGCACAATCAACTATTGATCTGTTTCTTCTTTTAGCAATGTCGTTATGTTGTGGTGTTCTTAGTGCAGACACTTGTCTCTGGATTCCATGATCATTGCAGAAGTTAGTAAATTCATCAGATATAAATTCACCACCTCTATCTGACCTTAAACATTTAATCTCCTTACCAGTTTCCTTTTCAACCTTAGCCTTATACCATTTAAACATCTTAAATGCTTCAGACTTTTCTTTCAAAAACATCACTGTCATCAATCTAGTATAATCATCAATAAAGAGAATAAAATATCTATCACCATAGTAGCTTTGAGTTCTCATCGGTCCACATAAGTCGGTATGTACCAACTCAAGAATTTTCTTTGTTGAGAAATCTTTGCTTTTAAAACTAGATTTAGTCATCTTTCCCTTTTGACATTCATGACAAAGAGTATGATCAGGCTTATGTAAGTTAGGCAAACCTCTAACTCTTTTCTTCTTACTGATCTTGATCATATTATCAAAATTTACATGACAAAATCTCTTGTGCCATAGCCAAACATCTTCATCTTTCATTAGTAAACAAGAAGATTCATCAATATCAAGATAAAAAAGGTTACCTCTGGTCTGAGTACCAGTCCCAACAAGTCTTTCATCAGCTTCATAGATTTTCACCTTTTTGTTTTCAAATACCAATCTGTGACCTGAATTAATCAGTTGTGCAACACTCAACAGATTGTAATTTAGTCCATATACCCAGTAAGCATTCTCACATCTTATCTTATCATTTATTACTAGGGTACCTTTACCTTTCACAGTGCACGGAGCATCATTTCCCATTTTTACAGAACCACCATTATATTCAACTAATTCTTCAAATTTGTCTACATCACCTATCATATGATGTGTGCAGCCACTGTCGATAATCCATGTATCATTCTTTCTTACTTGTGAAATCAGGGAAATTCTTCATGTTTCTCATCTTCTTCTGAATCATCCTTCATTGCCACAAATACAATCTCTACACTAGAATCAGATTCAGAGTTAGTCTCTTCAGTAGCAAAGTAAGCCTTCTTACCTTTATCTTTTTGGTCATCTCTATCTTTATGTTGGTAATTCTTATGAACTCTCCTTCCATAACTTCCTTCAGATCTGTCTCTAGGTTCATCGTCATCATTTCTTTTATGAGGACATCTAGCAGCGACTACTTCCTTGTAGTTAAAACAAGCCAAGGGTAATTTACCTTTATACTTCCCTTTGCCTTTCGATAATCTTCTAGCCATTAACGCTTCAAGCTTATCAAGGTCATCATCAGTGTCACTATCATATTTACTAGATTTCCCAATCTTCAGTTTTGACATGAAAGCAGACTCAATATTACTTCCAAAAGGTACAACATTGTTATCAAAATTATTTAACTCAAAGGTAGTAAGCTTACCGATCAAAGTATCAAGAGTGAGATTGGAAGAATCTCAGTTTTCATGAATTGCAAACACTCTGATGGCATATACAGGTAACAAAGTTCTGAGGATTTTGCTGATAATTGTTTCTTCATCAATGACTCCATCAGAAGCTCTTACAGCATAAACAACTTCTTTCATTCTATTTTAATATTCCATAATATTTTCTCCTTCTTTCATTCTCATTTCATCAAATTTTCCTCTTAAGCTCTCTGCTCTAGCTCTCTTGACATATGTGTTACCACTGTATACTTGCTCTAGTCTATCCCACATTGTCTTAGCAGTACTCAATCCTTTGATTTCTTCAAATTCAGTGTCGGTACAGGCAGTAGCAAGTTCCATCATTGCTACATTGTGATCATGCTTATCTTTTAGTTGTTCCACAGTCAAAGGACCAGTCGATTCACTATAGCTAGTTGTCATAAAATGTAGTGCATTTCCACCAATTCTAGCTATATGCAATTTCATTCTTTGTTGCCATACTGAGAAGTTGTCTTTGTTCAATCTAGGCACTTCCCTCTTTTTCATTTTGTGATCTTTATGCTCAAGTCCTTAAAACTTTGTTTCAAGCAACCAATGCTCTGATACCAATTGTTAGAATAATTGAGGGGGGGGGGGGGTGAATCAGTTATCCAGGTCCAAAAACAAAATAAGTAACTTAAAACTTGTATCTTCAAATACTGTCACTCGGTAAACATATATCTTCTTCATTGTCACTGTATTTATCGATTATTAGATAAGCTCAAAATGATTTACCGATTAAATCGAATAGTTAACATGTAAAGTATGATAACAAATAGATAACACGCTCAACACATAACACAAAATATTTTAACGTGGAAACCCTGTTAAGGGAAAAACCACCTGGGAACTGGCAACCCAAAAATTTCACTCTTCTAAAGTGAGGCCTATGAGGACCAAACCCTATTAAAGGTTACAATGCACACTGTTAGGTGTGACCTGGTTAGAGGATTTTCCACTAGGGTTATCTTTCAATCTCCTGTCACTCACTGTGATGATTTACAGGATAACCATGTTTCACTGATTAGAATGAAACACCAATCAGAACTTAAAAGTCCACTCGGTTAAGAGATTTTCACTGATTACAATTGTTAGAAAGTAACAGTAGTTTGATTCACCTTATTACAACAAATTGCAGATTATGAATCAATGTTATGCTCAAACAATATTTTCTGACCATTTAACACTTCAGATCTTAAATCAACTTCACTTACAATCAATCAATACGATGCTCTGTGTAGCTCGATTTGTTCTTTGTGTAGCTTGGTTTATTCTTTGTGTAGCTCAGTTTCTGCAGTCTCGGTTCAGTAACCAATTGATAAAAAATTGCATGAATATAGATTCATGCTTAGCTTCCCGCAATATCTCCTTCTTCTTCTTCTTCTTTTTTTAATGTATTTTCTTTCTCCTTAAATAAACAAGTCGTTTCATTTTCATCCATTAGATTTTGCTGCTTAATCTTGTTCATTGCTTTTGTCGCTTAATCCTGTTCATTGATTTTGCCCCTTTAACCTTCTTCGGAAGATGTGTCTTTAACACATTTCAATCTTCATCGTCAGATCTCTCTTGAATTTTGTCATTCATCGATCTTGTAACAAACTTTATTCCTTTTCATATCTTTATGCTGATTTTGAGGTGCCAACTCATCAATCTTCCTGGCCTACAACATCATTAAATGATCTTCTATTCTTCTTGGTCAAGTCAAAGAAATGTGTCGGTAAACCTTATCGGTTAAACTTGTGCTTAGTATACAACACACTGCATTGGTGTATACTGTCGTCGGTGTTCATACTGAGAATCTCAGTAAACACTAAATTGTCTTCTTTTACCGACCAACACTACTTTGTATCTTTGAATTCCTTTCTTCATAATAGATGAATACCGTGTACTAGGATCAACATAATGAGATCAGAGACTCATCAATAAGTTATCCAAAGCATTCCATAACCTCATCTGTTGTGACCTTCTTCCACCATTCTTCAGATGTCTTGGTAATGAATAACTTAAAAGATAAGTACTGTCAAACTAATAAGAAACTAGTTGACATCAATGACAACATCATACTGATTTAGCAAATAGTATTATCTATCCATCTTCAGCTCTGTAATCTTCAAACACTTGTTCAACAATCTCTCCATATGATAAATCAGTTGTAGACTTAACAATTGTATTTGTCTTCAATTCATTTCAATTAAGATTTTAATACTCTCTTCCAAAACGGAATGTAAGGTTTTCCTCTTTCTTCTTATTACTAATTGATTGATTCATTTATGCATTGACCATTTTCTTGTGGTTAATCAATTTGGATCTTTCCTTTGGGAATTTGGGGTTAAGAAGAGAATCTTACCTTCCCCAATTCTTCTATATGTAAAGGATATTATTTACATGTTGGTGAACACATCAACAATAACCAACCAATCATTTTTTTTATTGTTTACATTTTGGTGAACCTGCTTATGACAACTCTTTCTTTTGTGGTGTTAGATTTACATTTCATGTTAGATCTTACATGTATATTAGATTAGCCTTCTTATATGTGTTTGCATTTACATTTCAAAAATAAAATAAAAAATCATATAAAGCAAAAATACAAAAACATTTATTTGTTCATGCCTTGTGTTTTCCTAATTTACTTCATTTGCATTGCATTAATGTATGAGATTTACTACCTCTAGTCCTACTTATAATATCCTGGTTAGAAGAAGTCACAGACTTATGGGTTCCTTTGATCCTGAGTCTTCCTCTCCTTTTCTTAGGATCCCGGACGACAATTTGGTCACTCATGATTCCAATCCTACTATGGAGCATAACTCTTCTCACTCATCTCATGATGAGGATGATGCTTTAAGATTTCATCTTGAACAAGTCCAAAAAATTTCAATTGAACTTGATAAAATGGGAAATTGGCTTATTAAAAAAAACCATAATCAAGATTCTATTCAAGCTATAGAGGCTCTTAAGAAAGTTCTTCAGGATAGTGATCAAGGTGTTAATCTCTTGCATGGTATCACTCATCTTGTGCATTTAAATATCAAACCTTTTGCTCAAGAAGCTCAAGATATAGGATTCACTCCTCCTGTCACTAGTGTGGAACCTTCTTCCATTCCTTTACCTAGCATTCATACTTGTAATCCTCCTTTAGTGACTACATCTCTTCCATCTCTTCCTATGAGTGTTCCACCGGTGTCTCTACCTACCTCACAACCTTCCTACCATTGTGTTCATTTTACCTATTCCAACCCTCTTCCAATTGTGGTTCCAAATTTTCCACCGATTGTGTCTTCCATTCCTGTCACTTCCTACACTTTCCCTAGTGTTTCTAATGTTTCTATGCCTCCTATTTTTTCTAATGATTCCACAATCATTAGTTTGGCTCAAACTGTGTCCTCTTTACAACAATAACTTGCATCCTTAACTCAATCCAAGTTTAGTATTCCTACATGTGACATGGGTAGTCCTTTATCCCTAAACATTATTCATGCTCATATTCCTTAGTAGGCCAATATGCCTTGTCTTGAGAATTGCAATGGTAAGGGAGACCCTATCACTCATGTTAAAACATTTCAAATCCTTTGTAGTGACTATGCTCATGACCATAGGATTTTAGCTAGGTTGTTTGCTATAAATTTTCCTGATAAGGCCTTGCAATGGTATTGTTCCTTGCCTCCTTATTCTATTGATTATTTTCTAAAACTTGCTAATGCCATTATCCAACAGTTCCAAAATAACATTGGTATGCAAGTGTCCTTAACTGATTTGATGAATTGTAAAAAAAATACTAAAGAAAAATTGACTGAATTTATTGGTAGATTTAAGCATTTGTATGCTTAGTTTTCTTATCTTGTTCCTGATATTGATATTCAACATATGTTTATTTCAAATTTACAAAAGGATATTAGAGATAAGATTTTGCTTACTGAATTTACCTCTTTTCACAACTTTGTGCAACGCTTCATCATTATCAATTACAAGTGAGTCAATTTGAGAGCAACACTCCAATGGCTTCTGTTCCAGTTGATAAGAGTGATGTTGCTCCTAATCCCAACAAGTCTCAAAAACCTAACAACTATGTCAAGATAAATAAGAAAGAAAATGCAGTTTTTGGTCAAGTTGTTTTTGCATCCAACAATGCCACTTCTGCATCCACTACTTTTCATCTGAATCATATGTTTACTCCCCTTTCTAAATCTTTACATTCTATTATGAGTAAATTGTTGAATACTAGTATGATTACTTTGCCTCCTATCATACCTCTTTTACCTACTACAATAACATCCAAATCCTTTGATCCCAAAGCCTTTTGTCAATATCATCGTTAGAATGGCCATGATACTTAGAAGTGTTATTCTCTAAAACATAAGGTTCAAGACTTAATTGATTCTAACACTTTATCTGTTGATAATTTTGATGGTAGTGGGAACAAATATGTCTCTCCTCCTAATCAAAACCTCCAAATCTATACAAATCCTTTGCCTACACATGATACTAATACCATTGTTCATCCATCTTCTATGGATATTGTTTATGATTCAAAGATGGATGATCTCAATCATATTGTTAACCGTGTGGAGCATGTTGTTTTGTATCAACCTATATCTCCACCCCAGCCTCAATCTCAACCTCAACCTAAGCCTAAATCGAAACCTCAACCTAAACCTCAAAAACAACCTAAGAATAAAATACTTAGGGAAGTCTTGATCACCTTTGATGATTCTGAGACTATTAAAGCTCCTGATGGTCCCCTCTACATTTATGCTAGGATTTCTAAGATACCTACGCATGGTTGTCTTGTTGATTCTACATCCTTAGTCAATGTCATTACTGAAGAAAACCTTTTTATGAAGAACTTACAACGTGATTGTTATGATACATATAATGTGTGGATCCAAGCTTGTAATGGTTTTCTCTATCCATCATTTTGTTCTATTAACTTGCCTATTGAAATTTGTGGTAAAGTTGTGGACACTACCTTCATTATTGTCCCTACTTCTGATCAATTTCAAGTTAAGCTTGGTTTGCCTTGGTTGGATGCCATGCATGTCATGGATTCTCCTATCCATAAGTATATTAAATGCATTCATGATGAAGAAGTGAAAATGAATAATCATAGTTTATATCAACCTTCTAGGCCTAGGGATTGTGCTACCCTTGACTTCTTTTGGCCTTCATTACCTAATTCATGTTCTTCTCGACCTGGTAACCTTTTTCGCTCATATCAAACCTATAAACATTGCAAGATTGTTGAGTTAAGCATGCCTCAGATGGATCTTAACTGTGGTCTTTTGCCTAAGCCCTCCACACCTCCTTTGTCCATTGCTTCTAGTTCTATTAATCAAGCTCCTAGTGTTGCTTTTCAGACTAAGAATCCTACTAATCCTCCTATAGAACCTATGAAGGAACCAATGGTTGTTCCTCCTAGTTCTCAACATATTTCAAACAAGACAAAATGTAACTGATCTTCCAATGGATGTTGTAAGAAGCATCAGGCTCAAGCTAAGGCTTGTGCCTCTATTCTTCAAAGTTCTTTACCTTCTTTTGACCAGCCTATGCCTGATGTGTTGGAAGAAGTTAATATAACAATGATGTTAAGATGAATGATTATGATGATTCTATTCGTATCTTAGATTCTATTTCGATTAATCTTGATGAAGAAGATACTCTTGATGATCCTAATGATGCTAATGATGAATATGAGACTATTGATATTGATACTAATTTACCTAGTAGGCCTTCAACACAATTGATAATTACACCTAGTATCGAACATCACGATTCTCAAGAGGATCCTTGTTTGGAACTGGCTATTATTCCTACTATGTTAGATATAGTCCCTCTTGCGAGTTTCCCACCTTCCCTAAATGATATAGACCGAGATGGGGAGAGTAGGTGATGTGCTTGATTGGCTTGTCCTCCATGGTAGCTTTTTGTGTGTTTGCATGTTGTATTGTGTTTCTCCCGTAATGTGTTTGCTACATGTTTGTTAGATCCTTTTATACGACCCTTGTTACTTTTTTGGTATGAGGTGATAAAGGAATCGAACCTATTGTACTATTACTCTATATGTATCTATATTCTTCTATATGTTGTTTTCATGTTATGTTGTACCTGTGCTATTGTTCGTAAATGTTTTCCTTGTGTAGTCTGCTTGGATTTGTGACTTGGTAGCACTGATTCTTTTTGGTCTCCATGTTGTGGTTTGAAAAGACTCTTCTTCATAACTCTTGCATTTTCTTTCCTCCATTGTGATTGTAGTTCTACTTTCTTTGGGGAATGAAGTCAATTGCAATAATATCATATATATATATATATATATATATATATATATATATATATATATATATATATATATATATATATATATATATATATATATATATATATAATCTTATGATCATATTGACCCCATGGTAGGTAGATCCCTTCTGTGTTCTCTGTATGTTTATCTGGTATTTTCCTTGATTTGTCTTCGCTTGGGGGCATCTTGTAGTGGAAACCTAATCAGTGGAGTTGTTTATGTTTCTGTTCAAGTCATTGCTCATGTTAAAGTGTTCTTTAACATGGGGGGCATACACTTTGCTCACTTTCTTGCACACATGCACTTCCAAAATATTTTTTAGATTTAAAAACTTTCTTTTTGTTCTCCCTTTATGTATTAGAGACTAATCCTTAAAGCATGGATTTTTACCTTATAGGATCTCTTGATCCCTCCAGTTTCAATTTACAAGGTTTTGATCCCTTAAGGTCGGAAGGTGTCCTTAAGAATGGATCTCTCTTGTTTTGGCTTTGCTCTTGTGGAATAGAATATTCCTAAGGGTGAATCCTTGATGGGTTGACTAGTGAGTAGCCACATTCACTAGGTGGTTCAACTCCATCTTTCCAATTGCATTGTTTCCTTGTGTGATTCACAATGGGACATAGGTTCTCATTAGGCGAGGTAATCACACCCTCTTATCTTTTTTTTCTAGTGATGTCTCTCTTATTGTAATCTTGGGGTTGACAAAGACTTGAGTCCCTGGGGGCTTGAGGATTTCTTTGTCCCTTTGATTTCAATAAGATTTTATTTTTCTTTGTGATCTCCTTTACCAAGAGTTTGCATCGAATCCATACTCTTGCTAAAGTGGGGGCTAAATGTATTGTTGGAAAATGGAAGCACTTCCATTTAGGATTGGTTTAGCCCTCCGAGTAAGTGGTTTGGGGTCATGTCAAACGCCTTGAATGGGTCTTTGACTTGGATATGGTTTTTCCCCTGTCCTGTCATGTTTTCCACTTCTTTCCTACCTATTTCTAGTATCTTGCTCTAAGATTCTAAGGTTCTTGACCTCAGGGTCAAGGTCGACCTTTTGGGTCAAGGTCGACCTTGACCCTGACCTAGGGTCTAAATTTCAAATTTCTAAGATTTCTGGATGTCGAGGTTTGGAAAGAATTCTTTCCCATATGTCAGCCTCTCTAGAAGTTGGTGTCCCAGACTAGTATATAAGGCAGCCTTCTCCTCTTATTTTAAGGAGGAAAGAAAGGAGGAAAAGAGAAGGAAAGAAAAGGGAGGATCCTCTATGCATAATCTATCAAAGTGAGCATTCAAGCATTCAAGCATTCAAGATTCAATTAATCAAGGAGATCCATTGGTGGCCATTGAAGGATTCAATCTCTATGGAGCCCTCTTGTTGAATATTTCTCCATCCATATCCATTCAAGCTTCTTCCTATTCCAAGATCCATTCAAGATTGGTGTTGAATTTCTAAAGGCAATTGATTTGAGACATCCTACAATTCTACATCCATTTGGAACATCCATACTTGTGGATTTAAGGATTCGAATCCTCCACAAGGGTTTCAACATAATCAAGGTGAATTGTCCTATTTACTTTGTTTATTACTACAATTTCAATTATATTTCAAGGTTAATTCCAAAACTAGGGTTTGACCAAGGCAAACCCCTCATCCAAACAACAAAACCATTTTTCTTGCAGGTGTAGGTGCAAAACAACAAATTACAAAACAAATTCGGATACCCTTTTCGGCAAACTTTTGGGATCCGCAAATAGAATTTTTGTCGGAGTAGTGCAGGTCAAGGTTGACATAAAGGGGAATGATTGCGCCCCTGTATTTGGGGTCAAGTTCGACTTGGCTGAGAAAAGAAAAAGATTTTTGGGTTTTCTCCATCTTTGTGTTTATGTTCCAAATCCAGTTGCAGAATTTCTAGAAACTCAGTACATACACCAAAAAATAGCAATTTCTAGATCTGCTATACTTTGAGGTTAGTATTTGTCTTCAATTCATTTCAATTAAGATTTTAATACTCTCTTCCAAAATGGAATGTAAGGTTTTCCTCTTTCTTCTTATTACTAATCGATTGATTCATTTATGCATTGACCATTTTGTTGTGGTTAATCAATTTGGATCTTTCCTTTGGTAATTTGGGGTTAAGAATAGAATCTTACCTTCCCCAGTTATTCTATATGTAAAGGATATTATTTACATGTTTGTGAACACGTCAACAATAACCAACAATCAAATCATTTTTTTTATTCCTTACACCAAGTAAGTATTTAGGTGTTCCTTTGTTTAAGGGGGCTAATAAGGAAGAACTATGGAAGGATTTAGTAGATGATTGTTTTTTTAAAATGGATGGTTGGAAGGGTAAATGGCTAACATCCGCAGGGAGAAATCTTATGCTTAAAATTATTATCTCAATAATGCCAGTATATTCTATGATGTGTTTAGACATCCCAAAGAAAATTTTGAAGGTTATAGAACAAAGGATGCATAAGTTTTTTTTGGAACAGGGCTAAGGAGAAAGAGAAGATCCCTTTACTAGCATGAGACAAAATCTATAAACCAAAAGACAAAGGCAGGGTAGGAATACGGGATTGGCAGATTATGAATCAAGCCTTAGGAGCAAACCTCATTCGGAACTTATATTCAAACTTGAATCAGTTATGGGTAAGAATTCTAAAAGAAAAATACTTAGATTTTATGGATAACCATAGAATCTTTAATATTTAGGACCCTCCAAAAGGGTCAACAATATGGAACATTTTTTTAAAATGCAAGTCAATAATTATTGATCATATCTCATGATAGGTGGGGAATGGAAAACGTGTAAATTTCTAGGATGAATCATAGGAAGGAATGCCTATACTAAAAAATGATGTAATTTTCTTGCCCCTAAAGGAATATTTTACACAAAAGTGGGGTGAGTGGGTTAAAGACTATTAGTTTTGGAGGAAGGAAAGGAATGAAGAGAATAAAAATGGAAAAATTATGATGCTAAAGATTTAAGTCAACAACAAAAGGATTTGATGCACTCAATTTTCAATAATAGGAAAGTGATCCTAACAGGGGCAGATGATAGGGTGGTGTGGTGTGGTGTTGTATCAGGTAAGTTGTTAGTTAAAATTAGTTACCAACTTTTAGAGGGCATGATAGGGAAACCCTTTGAGCCAAGGAATTTATGTTGGCATAAAAATTGTCTACCAAAGCCAGAGCTTTTGTGTGGTTGGATGTAAAAGGAAAGAATTATAACAACGGAAAGAAGGAAAAGGTTGGGTCTTGTTGGACCAAATCAATGCACTCTTTGTGAGAATGCAGAGGAAATAGTTGATCATTTGTTGTTATAATGCAGGATGGCATCAGAATGTTAGAACCATATCCAAAGGAAATTGGGATCGTATAGACCACGAAAAAATACATTAAAAGAGTTTTTGATGGATGGCCAATGTTTAGGAGGAATTATACCCTTTATAGAATATGGTTTGTATGCCCATCTATTGTGATATGGAAATTTGGAAGGAGAGAAACAAAATTATCTTTAGAGATCAACATGAATCTAAGGAAAGGCTAAAATGTAGAATAGATCAGGCAATTAAGGAAGTAATGGGAGTGTTTGGAATAAAGAAGCAATTTATGAGTATCCTATACACAAAAGAGGATAAAGAAGTTCAAAATGCATGGCTAGGTATTAAATTTAAATATTCCTTGGAGGCTTTGGTGGTAAATAAAAAGGCTAGGAGGGAGAAGAAAGTGGAGTGGATAAGACCTGAAAATGGATGGTTCAAAGAAAATTTTGATGGGGCGGCTAAAGGAATCCAGTTCCATCAGGAGGTGGAGTGATAATTAGAGACAATGAAGGGATTGTGGTGTTACCGACAGCTAAAAGGTTGGAAGATGGCACTAACAACTTGGTTGAATGTAAAGCAACATTAATGGCAGTAAGAATTGCCAAGAAGGTTGGTTTCTCAAAGTTTTATTTAGAAGGCAACTCCTTATTAATCACCCAAACTATTACTAAATTCTCAGTAAATGTATGACACCTTCAAAATCTAATAAAGGTGATAAATAAGGAGTTAGAGTCTTTTGAAGACTTTAAAATTTCTCACATAAGGAGGCAGGGAAATGTGGAGGTTGACACTCTATCTAAATGGGCAGTAAATATTGAGGTAGTTAATTAAATTTGAATTGAAGATTTTAAAATGGAGAGTACATGGGTTAAGGATGGAATGCTTGGAGGCACAAATGAAATTTTTTGATTGAGATATAGATGGGAGAAAAAGACACTTTTAAAAATAAATTTTCTTGAAAGGTAGATTGTCAAGAAGAATTGGTGATTTGATGTTCGGGGGAAATGTTTTATGTGTAGCCCAAAGTCTGATAAGATTTTTTTATGAAAAGATGTCTTGTGTGAAGGTTTATTTTATGATTGTTTGAGTTGGTGGCCTCATGAATGTAGGAATGATGGTGGGATGAGGGTGAGGTGTGACATAAGCATAAGAAATAAAAAAGAGGATGATCTAACAAAAGCTTTAATGGC